>WBMW01004225.1:254406-336976 GCA_013396635.1 Penelope pileata
GGTTGCAGTTATAAAAATAGGCTTCTTTATTGGTACTCACCATTGTTTCTTTGCTGTCCTGGAGACAGAAGTGTCTTAAAATCCGCTCTCCCCAACAGATGCTGGAAGGTAATGTGTCTTGTTTGAAGTCATCATGTGAGAACTTCTGCTTTGCTCAGTGGATCGCCCACCACTTGCTGTGACTTATGAATCTAATAACCCTTTGCAATATCCGCGAGCCTCAACTCTCCGCCACCTTGGTGCCTACAGAAGACAGAAAGCAGCTGGCAGGGAGTTTTAAAAACCTATAGATGTACGCAAACGCCTTAGCTCAGAGTCACGTTTCCCTCCGAGTTCTTACGTGATCCTAATGAATGAGAGGGGTTACCGGCTCTCCCGCTATAAAACGCGCCCGCGGCCGCCCCCGGCAAGCGGGACGGAAAGTTCTCGAGGAAAGCCCCGCTCCGGCGGCGGCCCCGGCCGCGCTTCCTCCGCTCCCGCCCGTGGGGCCGGGGCCAGGTAAGTGCACCTGCGGCCGCCCCGCGGGACGCGCTGCGCGCCTGGCGGAGCCCCGCGCCCCGCTGTGCAACCCCCGTCCCACCCCCCCCGGGGCTAGGGGGGAGGAGGGCTGCTCCCGCCGCCGGGCCCTCGCCCCCGCGTTGTCTCCGTGTCCGTGCGCAGCACTCTCCGCAGCCCGCCCGTGCCCTCGGGGGAGAAGTGCCGCCGGCCGGCCCCGCACTCGCCAAAGTTCGTGGGGCCGCCTCCGTGAGCACGACGGAAGCTGGAGCCCGAGTTCCTCACCCTCCGCCATCCTCTCCAGAGCGACTGCTACAGGTGTGATTATGGGGCGCTTCTCCCCCAAACGCCTCTGCCCCCCCCAGCCTGAGCCCCGGGTACCTCTGCCTGGGAGCCAAAGCGAGCAGCCTCTTCCATGACAACCACTTCTGTTGATCCATGCAATAACCAGCAGATGCTGCCCTAAGACTGGTGCAGCTGGTATGTCCCCAGCTCGGCTGTCCCGGGGGCAAGGTGGCCGAAGAGAAGCCAAGTGGGTTCCAGCACACCTGCCCGGAGGAGGACCGCTGGCCCCCGCCAGCAGCATCACATGCCTGCAGTGTGCCACGTGGCAGGACAGGCTGCTGTGCACCAGGCTGGTGCTACTGTCAGGCTGCACCCCATAGATCGCCCTCTCGCTCGTCACCCGACACCCATCCAAGCACCGATGGGCAGTCAGGAAGGTGAACTTACAACCGCTGCGAGTACTGATCGTTCGCATTAGTACCAGTCGTGAAGTCGTGATGATACTGCTTGTTAGATAGCATTAAAACCACCCCACAAGTGTTTCACCAAGTGGGATCACCACGAGCTGTGCGCTCCTGGCCTTCCGAGCCATCGGCCTCCATCTGTCCCTCAGGGGAGCAAAGTCACTGTGGTAGCATCTTCTTGGATAGAAAGTCCCAAGAGTCACTCACACAAGTAAGTATCCAAGCCCTGAAAGTTTCTGACTCTCCAGAGTTCTCAGCAGTTTTGGGTAGAGACAACTCTATAAAGATATTGTGTCAATTTTAAAAATGGTTTCTACGTACCTCTTTCATAACTCAAGAAACTCAGTCTTTCATCTAGGAAGTCATCTCAGCTCTGTCCTTTGTAAGGACGCAGTCTATCCACGTGCTCCTCCCTGCTCTCATCCCATCAGCTTCCACATACTTTCATGTTCTGACAAAGTGCTCAGTCGTTAGGAACATCCAGAGGAAAGCATGGCTGGGCCACACTACTCTGATGATGTAATAGTGTTATTAAACTCACCGAAAAATTCCACAAAAGCTTTCCAGGAAATCCACAGCCAGAACAGGACATGCAGCTGATGGGGTTTGCCAATGCTACTAAAGCAGAGATACTCACTTAGCTGTCCTGAAATGCTCCTGGGGAACCCTGCTTAGGATAACCCAACCCACACCCACCACCTCACTGGGACAGGTGACAGATGATGGTCCCGAGGGCATCAGACCAAATTAACATGAAGGGATGTTCTGCTCTTTGTCACTTCCATCACAACAATCTGAAGTCATTCATGGGAGAAAAAAGGCACAGTAATCAGGACACTAGAAATAAAGGGTACAGAAGGACAACAGGTCGTGGGATGCCCCCAAACATGGAGGTTCCTCAGCAGGAGAGGAAGAAGTAGGGTGAAGTGGTCCCAATCCCATACGGACGCTCACTGGTGACAGAACAGCTTATGCTGTTCTGAGGGACCAGGGCTGGAGATGGGACATCAGTGACAGCACAGAAATGGTGGGGAAGGGTTGCTGCCGGGCACTTCAGGGAGATTCCTGTGAGAAAGGTGCTGAAAAGGGGACGAGGCAGATTAAACACAGACGTCCCTTGAGTTCCCAGCCATTTCCTTCTTCTGCGTCTCACGCCTGACTCTGGCTGTTATCTCTGGAAGAACAGGGCCCTCGCCCATGGGAGACCCAGCCGTGAGAATTCACTTGATGGAAGTTGGCGGGGAGGATTTCTTTTCATGTTATCACAGAGGGGCACAATTATTTCAAAGTTACTCATTTGGCAAACCGTACGCTTCAGTAAAAGTCAGCACTGGTGCATTGAGCCTGGTCCATCGTTTAGGAGCAATCATCAGGTGATCTGCTTACAGGGTGTTGAAACAGGAGAGCTGTTAGCCTCTGCCAGAGCTGCCCGACACAGCACTCGCTATATTCAGGTAGTGCATACATATAAGGCAATGTACATCTCTTGTTCCAAGTCTGTTTATCTTGGATTTACATTGTTACCAGATGAAGTATACAGCTGTAGGGCTCGACTTCGGCGGGACTACTCATATGTAAATAGTGACAAAACTGTTTAGCAGATGAGGCCTAATTAAGCAGGAATCAGTCATACATTTTCCCCTCTCTTAGACAAAAGAATGTGAAGAATACTGTAGGAACATTGCTGGAAGGTCCCGGTGCCTTGGACCAACCTGCCAAACACAACCAAATCCAAAGTGAGCTCAAATGTTCATTCCCTGGCTTAAAGCATTGGGCGAAAGCAGTGAGCTGTTATTTATAGGCTTTTTCACATAGTGAAAACATGCAGCTGACTGTCCTGCGAAGCACAGGCTGGAAGGCTCCTTACAGCCACTGTGCACGTGTCACTCATGTAGATACCATTGGGAAACCGCCTCAAACCCCAGCACTGGCAATCCCAGCAGAATCAGATGCTAACAGTATCTGTCAACTTGAAGGAGACGCTTCTGAAACAAGAGCCATATTGCATCATCGCTGGTGCGAAACGTGGCTGCCAGCTTCTCCACGTGCCAGCATGCTGATGGCGTGCTTGAAAGAAAGGTCCCGCAGGGTCAGTGCGTGCTGCTTTGGCTGGTAACCCGCCTGCTGCAGAAGCAGGAGGTTTGGCACCTGCCTGCTGCTGCCCAGAGGGGAAATTCCGTCCTCCCGACACGCTTTGGGGGTCACCTCCCATGGAGCGCTGTTGATCTCCTCCTCCTGCAGATTATCCTGTTTTGATAGCTCCATCTTCTCCACAATCTTCATGCTGCAAGCGTTACCAGTCCCTTCCTCCTCCCTCCCTGGAATAGTTTTCCTTTCTTCCCGAGCCTACTCGTCTTCAAACCGCTCCCAATTGCGTATTTTCCATGCTGGTAACATGCAGATGAACATCGTAGTCATGATCCCACTCAGATACTAAACAAGCCTCCCACCAATGCTCAGTCCTCCTTTAAAGCACTAGAACATTTCAGCTTGCTTTCAGCCTCCTCAGAATACCAGGAAGCCCTACGGAGTAGGCAGGCTGCAGCGAGTGCATCTCGTGGCTTCACCTCAAGGTGCACGGTGAACAACGTGCCACCTCTGAGCGCCTGTCGGCGCGGGGCTATGGCTTCTCCTGAGCACGGCTGTGACTTGGGAACTTCTCTGAAAGATCTCCAATTGTGGCACTCTCACCTTTATGCTTGGTAAAACCAGGGGAGAGACCTGAGGGTGGCTTGAGCTTGGCACCCTAGGAAGTCGGGGAACCACCAGGTTCCTACCACGCCGGGTGTTCAGAGAGGACACCTGGGGGTGGGCGCCTTGGGTGCTGCTCCCATGCTGTGGAGATAGCAGCAAGGCTGGGGTGGTTTTCCTTCAACTACTTCTGTTATTTATGGAGAAGGTGTGATTCAGGAAAACTTCTAGAATTAAACATCCTCACTTTGTTTTTCTCAGACTACCACTGATGCAAATGCAGCTCAGGCTATATCACGTCTGCTTGTGTGGCACTCGCTTAGGTTAGCTGCAAAAGACAGGAGATGAGATAAATGTAATGGAAACTATTGGCCCATGTGAGTTCTCCTGGATGACCTGAGCAAAATGAGCCACTGGGTATCTCTTACTAGAATAAAACCAGAGATAGGGAGAGAAATCAGAACCTGGAGAAAAAAGAAACATGACAGCCGTAATCTGTTACTATTGCAACCTGATTACTGGGCGCTGTGACATGCTGGGGGACCCTTTCCTTCTCCAGTAAGGAATGCATTTCGCTTCATGTAACCGCAGGGGAAGTGCTTGCTGACACATCAGCCTTTAAAACTGACTCCTCACTTTCCTTTAAAAAAAAAAAGCAAACATATACTATGAAAAAAAAAAAAAAAAGCACACCAGCACCCCATCACATTTTTAAATGCTGTTCAGTACAGTCCTGAGTTGGGGGAGAACATCAGCACTTCCAGCACAGAAACACCCTTACAGAACAGAGAGGGATTTGTCTTAATTGTACTTACAAGTAAAAAGTAAACACATACTTTAGTTCCTTTCTAAGTTAATGTTTAAAAGGAAACTATCTCCAAAACCATATTAATCTACTGCTTTCCGGTCAAATACCCTATCAGCTTCGATGGGAGCTCTCGGCTACAGCTGTGTGTTTGAAGCTCATGGAGCATGATGGAAATGTGTTATTGTTAAGAGCAAAATACCCATTGAAGGAACTGTACATGGAGTTAGCAGCCAGCACCAGGAACTGGGTGCGTATCAGTCAAGAATTATTGAGGAATGCTGGAGAATTCCACGTGAGAGCGACCCTTGACTTTGTCTCTGCATTTATATGATGAACTCTTTCAAATATAGCTGTGTTCCCTTTAACTCCCCTATGTGAAAAAGGAAGAAGCAAGATGACGACAGAGGATGATGGGAACAGGGAAACAGCAACGTAGGAGAAAAGTGCTCTTAAGGACGATAGAAAATACAGAGAAACTGTTGTGAGGCTCCCACTGAACGAAGCTAATTAGAAAGGTAATATCTCCATCCAGGCTCTTGCACTGACTTAACAGGAAAAATAGTCCTCATACCAGTGAGGCTTGCAACTGACTGGTGTATTTTAATCCTGTCATTCTCTGACTAAAATGACAAACAAATTCTCCCATGAGATGCCATTCACAACAGTCAGGAAATAGTGTTAATGTTGACCTAAATAAATAAAGCACCTCCTGCATAAGAATTCCTGCAAGGATCCTTTAACGCAAGGTACTTTGAAAGCATTTACTGCCAAATGGATGCCAGCCCCTGGGGACACATCACCTGCCAGACACCACGGTCTCACCAGCCCAGTGGGCAGGCGAGGCCGCGGGCTTCTGGAGCGGGCTGCTGGTGTTGGGGTGAGACATCAGAGGCCGAACCAGAAGCTCCCTCATCCTGCTGGTAGACCTTGCAGCCGCGACACAGACATTTCCAGGGAAGAAATATTATTTCGCAGAGTTGTGTGCATGGTTTTGAGCTATAGGCTGTTGGCACGCACGCGGCTTTAAGCACGTTTGTTGTCTTTTGAGGGTTTGGGCTGTGCTTGCTGCCTTATGCGGTGCTGTGTACCCCTGCTGAACTTTTTGATAGGGTTCTTCATTGCTGTTAATGAGAGCAGTTCCAAGCGTAACACAGTAGATCTCTTTAGAAGAACTGTTCATTGAGGTGAGTTACATCTGTTCGTAATCATTGGGAAGTGGCAGAACTGGGGTCTGAGCTCTCTTTCCAAAATCAAGCTGCCCAAAGATAGGGGCAAGCCTATGGGAAGATTTTGTGCTGGCTTATTCCGGATTTCATTGAAAAGGCATCAAGGCCAGCAGTGTTAGAGGTTGCTGGCAAAAATGCCATTGCTACTCCTACTTGCATCACACATCTGAGGTTGGTCGTACTCCCTTTGCAGCCCGTGCTCCTGCAGCACCCTTCCCGTTGCTCTGCGAGCAAATCTGCTCCAAACCAGCTTCTGCATTTCTGAGAGTAAGAGCCAGACTGGCATAGAAGTGCCCTTATTTTCTCCAAGCGTCCCCTGTGAGGGTGCCTGCTTCCCTCAAAGATGTTCTTCTGCACGGGCTCTTAGTTGATGCCTTCCACGCATGCAGTGTGCGTGCCAAGCCTTCGGGTGCGCAGATGTCGTTGTGAATCAGCCTCCTTCAGCCACTCCAGTCCTTTCATCACCTCTACCAGAGCTGAATTAGATATAATCCACACCTTTCCCCTTCCAGTTTCTTTTATGATGCGCTCTCCTTGTCTCATTGCTCCTCATAGGAGACGAGGTGGCTTGTGTTGTGACCCAGGGAACTTGATTGAAGAGGTAGATCCAGAAGTGTGCCTAACACTGAACAGCACATGAACTGCATGATTACTTTTAGTGTCTCTCATTGAACAGAAAGTATTTTAATAACCTGAAAGACTCTTCGGTGAACAGTGCTGGATCTGCTCAATTTATAGCGTATTTAAATATTTTTACATTGGTACCCAAGATTGAATTCCAATACTTTCCTTTTGTATCTCTGAGCATTTTAATACACTTCTGGGAACACTTACCTTTTATGATGAAAACAATATTTTCTAACATAAAGTGGTGATTTCAGCTTAAGTGCAACCATATGTATCTTAGAGCAAGGGCTTTTGGTTCTAAATAACTGCTTCATGTTAAGGATCTTTCTTAATGGAAATGTCACAAACTGCTATATAGGAGCTTTCTTGGAGAAACAAAGATAAAATGCAGAACAACACAGCTTCCATAGTTAAGAATAAATACTTGGAAGCCCAACTTCAAATCAAGATTTTTCAGTGAAAATTGCATAAATAGAGAGATATGGGAAAAATGTAAATCTGCTTGATTTAGTGAACCTGTTCCTCTTGATATGGGCTAGATCATGTCCTATTTTAGTTTACCAATCTGATTACTGGCGGGTAATCACACTGCTAAACCTAATTCCACAAAACTATGCAAATAACTTATCCCTGGGTCTCTGCGGCATCCCCTCCTCATCAGTAGGAGCATCACATCCAACTATGGTGTTTAACACAAAGATCTCAGATCTTTCATAAATGTGAACTAATCTTTATGGCTTTGAAGGACCTTTTTGTGTCCATCTTACAAAAAGAAAAACTGAGGCGGAGAGCATTTAAACTGCCAGTAAATGACTCTGATATTACGGCTCAGTCCCTGAGCAGTTCGCCCACAATAATAATGCTGGTCAAGATTTGGCAACCCCGACACTTTCTTCTAAGAAGTGTGTAATGACTCTTCCCCTGTACCCACTGGGTATATTATTTTGACACTGGGAAAATATGCAAGTATCTGTGTCATAATATCAAGAATATGTGCCCATTCCTCCCGCCTAGCTGCAAAACACTGGCAAGGAGCAATTATGAATTTGGGGGTAGAACAATTTTCTTGTTTATGTAAATCAGAAGATAAAGCAGAACGTTGGCAGAGAGCAGCGATCAGATTTTCCAGCTTGCTTTAAGCCTTCTTGGACTCACAGTGCCTCCCCTCAGGGCTGCTACCTACCCACGGGTCGCAGCGCAATTCCTGTGCCCTGTGCCCGCTCCCCGCCCTCAGCTTTTCATCCATCAGCGCTTGGGACAACGAGGCCTGAAGAGCTGATGATCTATGCCAATGTTTTCCCATCTTTTATTGGTGACTCATTTTTTTTTTTTGTGCAGCCTGTTTTCCAGCATGAGGAGAAGTTAACCCAGATACTACCGGAGAAGGGAGGTGTGAAGATCCAGATAACTACAATAAAAATCACTCCAAATTATTTGTCAGGAAAACTGCAGATGACTATCATCGTTAGTAATTTCAGTCGCTGAGGTCTGCTCGGTTACGTGAGCCTGAACTGAAACTTGGCCTGAGGTTTCCCTGCCTTTCAGTGGGTCTGATTGCTGTCTGAAAGATACAATTGCTGTGAAGATGCTGTCTCTCATAATCTCACATTTATCTTATTCTCAGGTTTCTCACAAATCTTTCGACATGCCACGCTTAGGAGTAATCCTCAGTAAATCTAAAGTACGTGGCAGAACTCTGGAGGAAAAATCTGGGAGTGAAATCTATAAGGAAAACCATAGGCTGAAAAACAAATGATTAATCTCAAGTACGTAGGTAAGAAGAAAGTCATAGAATACCAGCACTTTTCAATTATTTAAACTTAATCAGCAGCACATAAATCACCTGATCCTGCTGTGACACCTTCCTCCACCACCCAGCCTCTTTCAAAAATGTATTTTGGGTATTGGCCTTAAGAACATTCTGCAAAGAGTAGAGCAACACGAGTGACAATGAGGGTAAGACAAAATGATTCAGACAACAGTTGCATGGTTAATTAACAACATATAGCTACCCAAAAAGCCTTGAACGGGATTTGGAAAGCACAGGCTGAGCTCTGAGCTGCTCTGCATCGATGCAGCTGCGTGTGGCTGGCACCTGCCTGCCCTGCCTTGGTCCTCTCACAGGCACAACGAAGGAAGCCAGCCTACGACTGCTCAAGCCACCCCAGCCATTGCTTGTCCCTTCTGATAACTCAATGAAGCTAATTAAAGACTACCTTTTGTGCTTAATCCATTATTCTGGTAGAGAGTTTTTACTGTGCCAAGTCGCTAGTAGAGCTTATTCCCTGCAACTTATATTTACCAGCCAAAACTGCCCAGAAGTGCCGACAGATAACGTTGCTCTGAAGTCCAGCAGCACAGAGAGGTCCATGCTGACAGCTATGTGCAGCAGATATGCCCAACATACTGAGCCCTGTTGCCAGCCCTCCCCATCCCCACTTGTGCCATTTCGTACCTCAGGTGCATGGGGACCGCAGGTGAGAGCAGGCTTCTCCCGGCGCTGCCTACAGCACAGAACAAAATTCTTGGGAAGAGATTGAAATCGGAGCCTTGTGCTTGGATCTCAGCCCTCAAAACCTACTTCTCCTCCCAGAGCAGTCAAGACTGCTTTCCAGGCTTACCTCCATGCTCACAGGAGGGGAGGCAGGCAGGGCATGGCTCCCAGCACCACCGCTGTGCTGCTCAGGGCAGGAGAGGCTGAATTAGTGTGTGTAGAGATGGAAGGAGAGCCCTGGCTCTGAGGGCTGTGGCCACACAAAGCAGGAATATTGTGTCCCAGAGCACAAGGCTGTGCAGCATCCTGGCCTGCTGCTTCCCAACGTTTCAGCACACAGACGCATACATGAATACCCATGTACCTGCATCTATACACATTTATGTGCATATTAAGTCTGACTACAAAACAGAATGGAAATGTGATGATATAGAGAAAAAGAACTAGAGATTAGAGAATGGCTGAGAGCAACATCACAGATGTGTTCTTGCTCAGCTCCGAGTGCCTTTTAAATTGCAATGGGCTAAAATCTGCACATTGGAGAAGTGCCGGCAGGTGTGCTATGGTGAGAACATGGCTGGAAAGATTATTTGTTATGAGATAGGATGAAAAACACCAGGAGGACTTTAAGTCTCTGTCATGCTCTCCTATGGATCTGATCCCTTCCTGTACATGGCTCCTGCTCTATTGTGGGACTAAGTGAGACTGTGAGAGCAGGACCTGAAGCCCATGGGCAGTATGCTCCTTCCACCCCAACAGAAGCAAAGCAACATTAGAAAACGGAAGATGATGGAAATCATTTTAAGACATGATAATTACTTCCCACAAGTAATTTATGGCTTGATTTGCAAAGGTCTTTTCACTTGGCCATTGAACTGTGCATTGACCCTGAAAGTGGTTAAATACTGAGCAGTAACAATGCTACTTTTTGTAAACCTAGAGCAGTGCATGGGGTGAGAGCCACCATAGCAAACCTCACCTCTACCTCCTGTACATACACAGCCCGCAGGAGGATGCAGGTGTCAGTGAGAGGCAGGGGCATGCAACGCAAGCCCAGATGCCCCAGGAAAACTCCGAACCCAAGCTACATCAGTTCTCCTGACAAGCCGCCCAGCAACCGACCCTACTTCCAAGAGGACACCAAGAGAAGAAGACACCCTCCTTACCTTGTGGAGGGGCCGGATGGCTGCGGTCATTAATGTTGGCAAAGGATGCACCGAGCAGAGGCACGGGAGCAAGCACTCATACAGGTGAGCAGATCGACCAATTTGCACGGATATAACGCAGCGGTTGTGCAACACTGCTGGTGATTTATGTTCGCTATCTGCAGGTAGGGCTGGAGCACGGGCTGCCTGTGGCGTGCTTGCATGCAGACGCACGCACGCCCTGGAGGGAGCGCAAAGTGGGGCCCTTGGATCTCAGTCAAGGCAGTGATTCAGTGGCAGAGCTGTGCGCGGCACCGGGAGCTGCTCGCCAGCTGCTTGTTGGGTGGGCTGGGGCCGGTTGGCTTGTCTGAGTGGAGACAGACATCAGGGATGCAGGAGCCGGAGGAGAACAAAAGCACGAGTCAAACTTCAGTGTCCGTTACCTTGACGTGCGACTTGACGACAGTTTGCAAACCTGTGTGGGAGAACTAAGTGCAAAGCATCTATTTTTCTGTTGTGGAGGGATGCTGAGCTCAAAACAAGACTTATTCCATGAAACACAGAGTTCTGGCTTCTTTTTAGTCTTAATCCACCTCCTGCGACACACTCCTCTGCTCAGAACAGCATATACCTTCATAACGTTGCTTGCATGCGGGGTAGCCTTGCTTTGGTACAGGACCAGATTCAGGGAGGAAATTGGTTTCTGATACTCTGAATGGCTGCGTAAATGAATGATGAATGAAGACGCAGATGAACAGAGAGGTACCGGGAGGAAACTGATAAATAGAAGGGAGCACTGTGGAAAAAACCAAGGGGTTCTAAATTGCTTACACAAAATCCAGTAGTAATTTGCATGCTTAGTATTAGGTATTAGTGGCCTCTCTCTCCCTGCTGCACTGAAACGTGTTTCATATGCACAAATAAAGGAAAGTGCCAACCACCCAAGTGCTTGTGTTAGTTTTGGAGAACCCCTACATTTAATTTCCAAGCTTAAAGGGAAATAAGAAACCCAGAGCTGAGGAGATCATCGCTGCTTCCTCCCAGAGCAATTCTGCATGTTTGACATCTTATCTATTGTTTATGTCAGGCAAACGGTGCCTGGACAACACACAGAGTGGGCTGCAGCGGTAAGGCAGCGAGTGAATGCCTATGAGCTGCGGTGATTCATTGCTCGGAGGAGCTCTTGCTTTAATCACGGAGGACTGGCAGATGAGGGAGGCCATGAGGATTTATGACTTTGGGGCAGAGTGACAGCTGTCCCAGGTATCCCAGCACCATGCTACAAATCAATGCCTTTATTAGAGGGTGACAGCGTTAGTGGTGAAGGGTCAAGCAGCCCACGGCCCTCCAAACAAACTGCCACATGAGAAAGCAAGCCTGCTTCACGCACAGAAAAATCAATCTGACATGAAAGCTTTCCGATGACTGAGGGTGACATCCACAAGCTCATCTCTAGCTAAGGTAATCTCGCCTCTCACTGTGCTGGAATGCTCATTTTATCGCAGGTATTAAGTGCAGCCCCAGGTGCCTGCACAGCGTAGGCAGCGATACTCTGGGGAGCATCCCCCCAGCCTACTGGCATCCCCAGGTGCCCACTGCATTTCACCACTCTGCTTCCCAGACCTGGCTACACCCCCTTCTTCCCACCCTCTGCTTGCATCCACACGATGCAGTGCAGCGCAGCCCCGCGCTGCCTCAGCGGCTGCACAGCAGCTGGGCCCCATCTAGAAGCAGCCGTCCCTACATGTCACGCCAAAAGGAACCTTCCTTGACAAACTGCGGCCAGAGAGCACAACTCGAAATTAAAGGACCTGGGCTCTGGAATCCCTCACAGAGCTAATGCGTGCAGGGGAAGAGTTCCCTTATCTATGAGACTCGGTTTCTAAATTCTTGAAGCGGAAAAGCTGCCTCTCCAGTCTGTTTGTTCACAAAATCAATTCAAGGCTTAAGCTGGGTGTGAAGCACTAGTGCTGGCAGCAGCTCTGGCCTGGCTCTGCCTGAAAACAACAGGAAGGAGCTGAGGAGGGACGTCCCCATGAGCCTTCCCAGCCCGCACTATGCACCAGTCGCGGCGTGCCAGCCGGGCCTGCTCCAAGGACCAGGCCTCAAAGCTGCTGAAGCGGCCGCCGCGGTGTCCCACCAGCATAGGTTAAGGCTGGTTGATGTGTCTGTATCTGTAGCTGCTACAGAAGCTGTAAGAACAGCCCAAATAATTGAATAGGGAAAAATAAAGATCTTGAAACCTCACTTCCTGACTGCATGGCCTGCAGTTCTTTGCGAAGAGCAAAGCCAAATGCTAGATTGTGTTCACAAAGCATACAGACAATACATTTCATTTAGAGAGCTTGTCCATTGAGCTGAGTGTCGTACAGGACAAGGGTCACCTCATGCTACCAAGGACACTTTGTCTGTGGAGGAGAGGACATGGAGCCAGGTGGCTGCAGCCCTCCAGGCCTCCACCATCGCTCTGCTCTGAGGGGCTTTCAGAAGAGGGGCTTGGTGCAGTGTTTCCCTCTTCTGCTGTCACTTCTGCAGGGGGTCATTTCCACCCACCACAGGAGCACAACAGAGCCTCACTGCTGAGGACGTCATCAGAGGGATGCAATGTTCACTCACCGGTAGAGCAAACGAGCCCTGTCTTCCAAAACATTGCTGTGGCTGCAGTCAGTAATCAGAGGAAAATAACTAAAAATATTTTACCACTTATAGAACACAGATCACTATCAAAAAATGCTTGAAGTTTCAACAGCAATGTGAAGTCTATCGTCTTCTTTTTCCAAAGAATTTTATCATTTTCTTCAGAGAAAGAACTCCTGTGGTGTTGCCTCTGTATGCACAAGATGACTGTTTATGCAGCTAGTTCCTGCACTCTATGTGTTTCCAGCTGAAAGATCAGAGAAGACGAACAAATTAGAAAACATCACTACAGCTGGGATTTCTGATCACAGAAGACTCTTGATATTGGCAGTGGCTCCCAGGATAGGATGTCTGAGCATTGCGAAGAAAGGAAGGAGCACTTGGTGTTGTCGGGGCACCGCCTGGTGACATGGTGGGCCTGAGGGAAGCTCTGCCAGCACACAAGGAAACATGCAGTTCTGCAGATGGGGACACCCCCACCAGCGCTTCAGCACTGGAGCAACTCTGAATTTCTGCCCATTTCCCCACCATCAGGAGGGCCGTGAACAAGCAGCTTCAGAAAACAACATGTTCCAAGACCTGACACGAGTATTTCTAGCATTTCGGTAACCTGGGAGTCAGACATTTTTTTCGGTTTTGGTCACTCTTTCAGTAGCGTGCTTCAGATGTTTTGCTTCACCTCTTAACTCCAGACCCAGCACACAGCATAGCCAGACGCTTGCAGTATGCAGCGTCACGGACAGACACCACGAGAGTGCTGCATATACAATGGAAAAAACGCAGTAGTGACAAATACACATCTATATATACATGCGTGAGTATTGACATTCAGGTGGGCATGCGCAGCTGGGGCTTTCAAGGCTGACATGTTATTTACTCTTCTCCTGGCCTCAGAACAGTTTCCCTGGAATTCAAAAAGCGGAGTCTCAGATGAGTCGAGAGAGGGGAATTCACTGACTGCAAGGAACCTCCGTCAGCCTGCAGCTCACCCGGCTTCCCAGCTGACACAAAGCAAACACCACCTTCAAATCCACAGGCCATCATACCTGACCTTCACACCCACTGCAAACCTCCCCCTAGATAAACTCTCAAGTAGCAAGAAAGAGAGGAGCAAGGAGGATTCAGAGGGAAAGCAGTATATGCACAGCTCCATCGGTCTCCCTGGTCACTACACCCTGTTACAGGGGTGATCTGGGAGGCTTCACGATGGATTGCATGTCATCTGTGAGAGCTCACTCTGTCCTCACCAGCACAGAAAGCAGTCCTTAAGATTCCAGCAGCTGAAGCCATGCCACCTGCCAGGGAAAGGAGCACAGCCATCCTCCCACCTGCCTGGCCAGCATGGAGCCTGGATGTTGTGCATAGCTCACAGCCATTTTGTTCGGGCAAAACCCTGGCTAGGAAGCAGCAGCTGGTGCCTGGCGTGCTGCGTGGCACTCGGCTGTGTGCTGGCAAGCACACCTGTATGCAGGGCTCCCAAATGCCCTGTGCACCTCCCCACCAGGAGCATCCCTTGCAGCACAGAGATGCTGCTGCCTGCAAAGGGTTGCTTTGTCAAGGGAACACAGTGTGTTCTTACCTGCACAACTTAATCATAAAACAGTCGGGAAGGAGGTCAGTGTCATTTAGGCTTCCATATGTAGGCACGCAAATACTACTGTAATCTGCTTAATCTTTTTTCCCCCCTTTCAATCATCGCCCATCGTGTACGGCACAAAGTGGAAATGGTTTTGGTCTTCCTTCGTTAGCTGCATTAATTTTTAATTGAGAGCCATGCTCTTACACCAAGGAGATGGATGGATTTGATTCTAACTTCAAACACCCTCTGACTGAGCTTTGAGCAGTTTGCAAGGGCTGGAACTAAAATAAAAAGCAGTCTGTCAGATGCACTGCCCGCTCAGTGTTGGTGCACCTTTGCTTATAGGAGCCCCCTTCAGCTCCTGACAGAATCCTTGCTAGTTGCCTGCTCTGGTCCCCACGCTGCTCACACTGGCTAGGCACAGAGCAAGCTACACTGAATAAAGCCCTGTGTCTTAGTCACCATGACAGTGTGTGGCTTCCTTGCCTGAGCTATAAATTCTCCACAGGTCACACCTGCAGCCAATAAGGCCTGAGGGAAGGAGCAATAGGAAAACAGGTCATTAATTGAGTAAACACAAAATGATGCCACAAGGAAGCACTTGGCAGAGATTCAGCCGTGTTCTCCTGCCTTCCTGTGCCCCTAGCAGTACAGGCACCACCTCCGTGCCCCAACCCCTCTACAGCCTGGCATGGCCGGGGCAGAAATGTGGGCACACACTGCCATGGCTGAAAGTCACTGTTGTTTAATTTTAGTTTTTGGGGCTGAAGGGAGCTGCCTGACAGCACAGCAGGGCACGGGGCCGACTTGCAGGCATTGGCCTCACCATCTTCCTACTCTTCTTCCTCATGGCAGCTGCTGGCTGAGCTCCACGGGAGCGGGGCTGTGTGCGGGACCAGCCCCCGTGACTGGGGCTAAATGAAACACTTCGCCGTCTGGCATATCACTCCATTTCCCACGGATGGCACAAATAGTCACTGTGCGATGTACAAACACCGGGGATCTATTATTGGCACCTCTCCTTGGCTTGCCGTCGTGACGTCCAACCCAAACGCAAGTGTTAATGCCCTTATAAGGCTCCTAGCACAAATTTAAATTTGTTATCCTTTGGCCGATGATACAAACTGCAATCTCAGTAGCATACGGCATGGGGAGGTGGGAGATTTTCTTGGCTCTGTGGTGAGAGAGAGAAATTAAAAAGGAGCCTACAATGCTGAGTCACTGTGACAAATAACTTACTATGGCATACATTCAGGGTTTAGCAAAGAGGCAGCTGAGAGTGAGTCAGTGACTGACTAGTGCCTCCTAGATTTTCCTCCTTGGGAAAGATTCAATTTAATGTAACGAAGCGCCGGCAAAAGTAGTTCTCAGTGTTACCATTACCAAGTAGATATCACGAATTATACACGTGGTTAAAACCATCAAGTTGCATTGTGCAACACACGCATTCTGTTTGGCATCCAACATTGCCTGTTATGGGGCAGTAAGTACCATTAAGAAGGCTGGTTTTGAGGTAGGAGAAACTTGGCCAAACTTCACGTTTGGCAGTGTTAATTCAAGCACCTCTCCTCTTTTGGTTGCTCAGTTTTGCAGCCTTATCTGTATCCCATTTAGCATTCTGTAGCACCATTTACACCAAAATGGATAGTTTTGTGATAAAAAAAAGACTTTCCGAGTGCAGAATGGGTACAGTTTTGAGGAAGAACATACAAGAAGGTCACAACCCACCAAAAGCTTAGTCCCAGTAAAGTCAAATTTACATGTGCTAAATCATGGCCAACGTTACTCTCACATTGTTCTGGTTGTGATGTTTTTTCCCTCCTCTCTCCACTCAGGCAGACAAGGCCTTGCCCAGGACCCCAGACCCAGAAGGGGAGCGGGAAGTGAATTTGCGCAGTGTACTCTTTCCTGGCCCCAGGTCCTGTACCTGCCTGTAAAAGAACAAGAACATCAGAAACAGCCTCCCAACAGCTGAAAAACTGAAAGCTCCTTCCTATGCGTGCACCCCCCTTTCCTTTCCCACTGCTGGGAAAAATTAAAAGGCAATTCTGTCACCTCAGAACTGGGGGATGCAGGGGCTAGGGCAGTGCGGCAGGTGCTGCTCCAGCCAATGCCCCTTGATCTGTGCCTTACTTTCTCCTACCCAGAGAGACATCACTGCAACAAAATTCCTCAGAAACTATGCTAACTCATACACGATGGGGAAGATTATAACTGCTCCCAAGCAGATCACAACCAGGTGGAAGGAATTTCCTATCTCCCTCTTCCACCTGAGCCACGGGGTTCAGCCTGGCAACGGGAACATTTTGCCTCAAGTAATTCCAGCTGGGATGCTGCAGTCAGGCCATCCCTTCTGAGCACAAATAAAGGCATAGAACAATCCACTGTTCACTCGAAATGTTAATTAGTGAGTGAATTATACTCATGCTGTTCCCATCTGAGGACTGGCTGCTAAAGAAGTGTAATTAGATATTTATATCTGTTGTCTAACTTATATGAACTACAGTGGTCCAGTTGCTCATGAATGGGTGCATAAAGCTGGTCAAATATTTTCACATGATGCTTTTGTTTGTTTCTTAAACAAAAATGTCTTCCCCCCCCCCCAAAACAAAGCTTTTCTTGAGCAATGGTGATATCATCAACAATTTCACTGTCTTTTTTTAGCTGAGTGCATCTCTTTCCAGCACTGTGAGACAATGGGCTTCCTTATTTCCACCACAGCCCTACCAAATGGCGTTACAAAGTCCATGAGGGGAGTCCCTGGTGTGCCCCAGAGCTGCCAAGTGATCCTAGATGAGAGGGTACAGCTGAGATCCCAAGAGTCTTCTTTTAGGGAAGAATTGTCTTGATCTCTGAAGATCACACACTGACCCTTCTTTCAAGAGCAGAAAATTCATATAATTTTGAAGAGAAAAGTACTCATGTTTTGCTATCTGAGCGGCTCTCAGATATGACCTTTCCCAAATGCCTGCCAGTGATCAGCTATAAAACAAGAGATCTCAGTAATATTTTTCTAAGGCAGAGTGAACACCAGCCAACTTCCCATAGAAAAGGGGGAGGATTTTCTCAAACTAATTTTATTTCCTTATCTTTAGTCATCTGCTGAAAAGAAAACACTAAATATATTCCTCAGTCTACTCCTTCCAGTGATAGCTCGAAGGAGTAAAGAACCATATGCTCCTTCAGTTGATCCATACTGTCTCCATGACAATGCAATTTACAAAGTTTGCTCCTAACAACTCTGTAGTATGTGCTCCAGTTGCCCACGGTCTGGGCTGCGAGAATGACTGGCATTGGTGACACTGGTGGCCGCCACCACAGTGGTTGGGCTGCACTTGCATGCTCACTGGTGGCTCTAGTGAGGCCATGGCACTTCTGCCCAAACCTCCTGGACCCGTGACCAGCTTCCACCAGTGAGTTCCAGTCACAGAGATGCAGCTCAGCTGGCAGCACCAGCTAGAAGCTGATGCAGCGAGTCCCTCCAAATTCCATACGAGCTTTTGTACATGCAATGCCTTGAAAGGAGAAGGGATTTCACCTCATTTGAGCCAATCAGGAAATCTTGGTGAATTTACACAGGAAAAATGTGTCCTCCTCATTGAAGTGCGCTTTGCCCTTGGGTCAGCGCGGATCTTCTGGATCCTCGTCAGAGCACAGTGGGCCCTGGAGCCGTGAGCATGCGGCAGAAGGGCTGGGAAGCAGCGTCCTGGGCAATGGCAGGAGCCACAGCTGGGCACAGGTGAAGGGATGGGTGAGCAGGGAGTAACAAGGGGAGGGCCGAAGGGCAATGGGGCAGGAGGTACAGACAGCAAGGCTTAAGCATCAGTAGGCAGAGCAGAAATTACCAGTGCTAGGATAGGAGGATGTACCGTTTGCTTGTTTCATCAAACGACAATCATGATATTTGACAACATCTCTTTACATCTCACGAATGTAATTCCATGTATCTAAGGAATTTATGTATGCTTTTTGTATTTTTGCCCCCCTCTTGCCTGATCATCCTTCTGTACTAAAAGCAAACTTGAGGTTGGGAAGCCCCAAGCCTAAGGGTTTTGCTCCTCTCACTGGGACATTCCTGCTTGCCCCAGTACACTTGAACTTCGCATGTGCCTTGGGAGGGGCATCCCCAGCTGTGTGGGGGCAGCAGCCGTACCCCTCTGGAGCAAAGACAGACTCCACCACGCTGCCTCCTCTGCTTCAGAGCTGGTGCTGTGCTGGACCTCTCCTCTGTACTCCTCCAATCCCTTCATATCCCTGTGTTTTCCTATTTCACTTACAACAACTACATACCACTCAGCACACAGACGATGTGATTTACCTCCAGCCAGCTAGGGCAGGATGCCCAACTTAGCAACTGCTTTAGTGGACAAGAAACCTTATCCTATGATGTAGCAGAACAGAAGCATTTGGGAACAGGCTGCGTCTGAGCCACAGACCGTCAGTTGGCAGCCTCCACCTCATCAAGCCCAGAAAGACGTTATATTGTTATTTTCAGAGCCCGTGTGTTTCACTATTCCCCAATCAGCACAATAGCTGTCAGCACTCCTGTTTTGAATTTCACACATTTGCTTGATCAGAAACCCACAGAAATACACAACCGGCTGCGGTGGTGCGTGAGACTCAAATTCTTTCTTTGTTGAGGAGATACCCAAAGTATGGGCTGCAGCTCAGGTTAGCTCCACGTAATCATTTCTAAAAGCTATAGGATGTATTTAAGATCAGTAATAAAAACTTTGCTGTCTAAGATATTTCTGTAATAAAGTAAAGTGGTGCTTTTAGAGCACAGAGCCCAGTGAGGACCCTGGAGATGGTGAGCACATCTCCTCCCCACAGCTCGCTGCTGCTCCACTCCTCCACAGTGGCCGGACCTGGGACACTGCTTGCAAGCTGTCTCAACATCCCTTTGACGTCTACAGATATATGCCAAGTTCTAATTATTCTTGACAGTTGTCTAGAAACTCAGGTTTCTATTCCCCCCTCCTTGAAAATGCCAGATTTCTCCCGAGTTCTATTTACAGGGAGGAAAACGAAGGCTTTTCAAATTAGAGATGAGTCTCCTGTTATCCCTTCACCCCCTATACCAGGAGCTGAGACAAATTCTGCCTAAGAGGAGTCACATCTAGACTAGTCTACCAGCATTATGCAATAGAGGGAGGTGTGCTGTGCAGGAAGTGGTTCTGTGGGGAACAGAGAAAGCTCAGAGTCACAGCTTCCTTTCAAGCCTCCGAAACTCGTGGATTCAGAGAGACTTGGTTCCCCAGCACAGAACACCCCTCTTCTGGAGGGACAAAGAGCCAGGGCTCTGCTAATGTCTCCATTTAGCAGGAAGGCACACAGGGCCCGGTGTGCCAGAAGCTTTGGAGGCACTGCTTGAAGGCATTTGGTGCCTCTGGAAGCTCCCCAGTGACTGGCAGCATGAAGGATTCAATGTGCACGCCCAAGCGTCGGGCAAACGTTGTCTATTAAGAAGTTTAAGGGGAGGAAATGCTTTCCAGACACACAAGCCTCTTCTAAGGGAATTGCTACTCTGTAGGATGTCAGACACATAATGCTGATGCCATAAATGTCACTTCACAGCAGTTCTCATTCAGAAGATGATTGATGTCAAGAAAACCCAACTAAATATATATATATATTCCTTTTAATTCTGCTTAACCCTGCCCCTTTCTCCAGGGATTTGAGAAATATGCTTCAGGAGAAGCTTTGAAGGCTCTTGGAAAACCAAGCTCTGGGGGGTGGGAAAAGCTCAGAACTCGCCACATCACACCAGAGGGTGAGAAAGGAGCGCAGCCCTGGGAGACGGCACCCACGTGTGCCTGGCACCTTTCTGGCTGGGGGTGCAGTGGCAGGCAGGTCCCGGGGGCTTACCAGGCATTTTTGCCAGGAAAGATTTCAGCCCAAAGCCTGGTAAAAAAGCATCAGTGCAGGCACAAGTGTTGCTCGCTTCCTGCCAGGCAGTCCATGTCAGACACCCACAAATGCATAATGAGGGACAACAACAATCCTGAAGTCCTCAGAGCCTGGGGACACGAACCAGACAAAGAAAACACTAGTGCTCTCATTCTGCAGGGAGATTAAGATCCTGTTTGTTTTATTTAATTGCCTCTGCTCCCTTCTGTCAACAGGGAGAGATAGACACCTCCAGGGGTGATCCAAACTAAGAGGGATTAAATGCCCTGGAGATGTGCCTATGCACGTCTTTAGGCTACATAGGGAGCCTATAGCTATGGCCCTCCTGGTTTAGATGCGTTCATGAAATTAATCCAGGCTTGACTTACTGGCTCAGGATTACACCAAGGCTGGGCTCAAGGTGCATGTCTGGAAGACAAGTTGTGTCCCTGACCCTGGAAAGCCAGGCCAAGACCCCAGAGGACCAGTCCCCCCCATTTTTGCTGTGTTAGTTTCGTGTGTTACGGTCACCCAAGAAGGTTTTTTCCTGCCTCTTGTTATGTGACTCTCTGGAGTGGGCTGTTTGTCCCCCCAGCAGAAAATAAGGAGTCACAGCAGCAGCAGAGGGTGTGGGGGCAGACGCTTTTTGGGCATCAGAACTGGCAGTTTTTAGAGCCTCCGAATGAGTAGGCAACTGTGCTGAGGCTCTTTCTCCCACCACAAATCACGAAGCCAAATATCTCAGCTGCACGGCATGTCTGCAGGAGCTCCTCCTCCAGTGCTGGCTCGTGTGGGAAGGGCTCTGCTGGCACACAGCTCACCCGAGTGCTTGCATGCCTATGGACAAAATTAAGGCGAGTCCCTGTGCATGTTCAATATGCACATGTGGACAAAGCCTTTCTACCCCTTGGAGCCTGCCTGGCTTCATGAGAGCAATCCAGAACACTCTGAGCATTAGGACTGAATGTGACCAGCTGAGCTCTCCAGCAGTACCGATCCTTGGGAAGTCCTCTGCAGGAGAAAGAAGATGCAGGCATAGGGACACCAGAGAGTAGAATTTTTGTCTTTCTTCTGAGAGGGAAGAAAATTGGCTAAAGGAGGTGGAAACAGATGTACTTATGTACCCTATACACTATGGAAGGCCCTTCCAGTGAAGCAGATGGGTTTAAGTGCCATTTAAAGCAACTTCTGCTTTACCCAAGAAAGCCTCACACAAGCTTCGCATGTGGATTACACAAGCAGTTTAAACAAGAAAAGCTCTGGCTAAACATCTCTAACATCACATGAAGCCTTCTCAATGAAAGCCAAACCAGTGGAGCCAAGGAAAACAGCCCCCACACCCTTGGACCTTGGACAGTGCCATTGACTTCAAACTGCCTGGGAATGGAGCTTAGTTCTACATTCTGGCAACATCTTCTGATACTCCAGCCCCACAGAGATGTTTTTAGGAACGTGTAAGAGCATGGATTCTTTGTTTCTCATCAATTGAGAAGATTGTTGCAAAAGTGCATACACATTTCTCATCAATTGTAAAGATTGCTATGCATACACGAGAGGTGAAGATAATTTCACAGATGATCACACAAACAGATGTTGTCATTATAAATGCCATGTCTCTGAACTCTTTGGTGGACAGAGCTGAGCCACAGGTTTAGCAAGACTATCTCAGACACTTTGCAGCTTCCCCTGTGTTCATTTTCTTCGGGGACCAGAAGAATTAAAACAACATAGTACGTTTCACACCTTTTCCTTTTTCAGCCTCCCTTTTTTTTTTTTTTGACTAGGGTCATAACAAATGTGTATTTTAGGCCTCTGCATGGATAAGAACATAGAAGATAGGTAACATCTAATTCATCATTGTTTCAATGAAAAGTTGCTAAGAACAGAAAGAAATGGAGTTGTTCACTCTCTTCCAGTCAAAGCACTACTTAACAGCCAAAATCTCAGCAAAACAACACAGTAAAAGAGCGATAGCAGTCAAACTAGTCAATGTGGATAGATGAAAGATGAGTTTGAACCATGTTTAGAGAGAGAAATTGTCAGAAGCACCAGCTTCCAGGACAGCCAGGGCTTGTTTGCAATGCTAAGCTGAGGGAAGAACACGCAAGGTACAGCTGAACACAGAGTAGACTAAAGTGTTTCTAAAATAAATAAAAAAAAAAGTGCCCTAAAGAAATAGAAGAGTGAGTCAAGACAAAAGGCTCCCAGCAGCAAAAGGAAGGCTGCAGCTTTAGCTCATTGCTTAAACCAATGTTTAAGAAAGAAATCGTGGTACTGACAGAGATGGAGAATGCTCAACATACCTGCTGGTGGCCGTGCTAAAAGCATTGAAGGGTCATCTCCTGCAGAAAAAAGCATTCCTGCTGGACAGCTGCTCCATCTGCTCCGGTGTACAAATGTCTCCACCACCAGCACTCAGTTACTCTTGTCAACAGGGTACACTTGAGCCTTTTCCTGTGAGCGCTTACACCTGTTTCCTGTGAAGGTTGGGATGGTGCTCATGCTCTTCTCGTATTGTCAAGGAGGCTAGAGATCAGCTGGCCCTCTATGAGTGATACCTGAATAATACCTGTTCAGCTTCAGATGTTGCTCCTACTACCCAGTGCCCTCATAACACTGTAGGGATGAAACGAGCATGATGGCAAAACCTCACTCTTTTTTCCATCTCTTCAAAGCCAGCTGCCCCATTCAAGCTCCACCCCTAACAGGGTTGGAGTCACACAACCCCTTCCATTGAAACGACAAAGCAATGCAATGTTTTTGGCTAGGAGAGAAGGAAATTGTTTGTAACTATGAATCCAAATACAGCTGCCTGGTCATTGCTAGATCTTACAGAAGATGCAGCGATAGATGAGCATGTAGCTTGTGGGTAAGCATGGACAAGTTCACAAAACTAATGAAGCCAGCATTTTTTTGTATGTTTCAGACCAAGATACGCAAACAAAGAGAATTTCTAGAAAGGAGTTTTTGCCTTTTCTTTTGAATTTGTTTTTCTTTAAATGAATGTCTTTTAATATAGTGAGTTTCTGTATGAAAACACAGAACCTTTTTGTTGTGCAGATCAGTACGTCTTGTTCTAAGAGACCCTTGTCTGGTCATAGATGAGTTTGTACAGGTGTAAACCTTGTCATCTCAGTGTAAATACTTCTGATGTATGCCTTTCACTGACACAGTGGAACCTGAGCTGGGACTAGCTCTTCAGTTGGTTTGTTGGCCTCGGAAAGGGTTGTAAACAGCTTTGCACGTCCATGTTCTGTTAGAACCAGGCAGCAGAGTCATTTTAATGCATGTGTATTGTGATATGAAATTCAGAAATGAATGCACCAGTGTAAACACCCAACCACCCATTTAAACAAAGAGGAAAAGCATTACTGAGAGGGTACAGGACGGTACAAGAGCACAGGGATGAGTGCAGGGCACCTGGTAAGTATAAGTTTAAATTAAATACTTAAATGAACAAGTAACTGGAATTTCACCAGCACAATGTTTTATTCAAAAGGAAGGAAGTGAGACATAGCTGAAGGTGATGTTGGGTTAGTGTAGAAAGTTCCTAAGGAAAGGAGAGAAAAAAATCATCAAGGACATTCACAATGGAAAGAGGGATCTGTGAACCACCTGAAGCTCAGAGAAAAGTCAGTTTCAGGTATGTGGGAGTCATATCCCTGGCCTGAGAACAAATGTAGTTGTAATGATGCTGTCAGAAGGGTTTGGGTAAGGCTGGAGAACAACTGGAACTAAGGCATGAGGAAAGGAGAATGGCTGTTAAATACCAACCCACAATCAGATACCATTTAAATGTGATGGTGGTTTTTGGACCAAAAACGTTAATGAATGTTTCAACTATGTGTTCAAGAATATTAGAAAATATTTAGAAAATAAAAAGGCACATGACGGCAGAAGAGGATTTCATTAGAAAGTAGATCTGTATTTCAACCAGCGTACTTGCAGGGCACCTACTGATTTCAATGGACAGGGCACTCAGGCTATTTGTCTTAGTCTGAGGCTCCACATTAGAATCAGGACTCACAATTTGTGTTACCTGGGGATGAACGGGGGTCCCTTCCTCAGGCTAATTTAGCTCAGCCATTGCAGGGAGTTGGAGAGAACAAAACAGGCTTTTTTCTCTGCTGAATGAGAAAAAAAGAAAAGTCAGTTTTGAGTCCTGTCAGTGGTACTATTTTGTTTGCTTGTTCTCCTTTACTTGAGAAATAGTGGGGAAGCTTGATGTCGTCTGATGTCTGGAGGCGTTCCTCACAAGTTGGAGAGGGATGGAACTTGTAGCCTTTAACTAGGGTGACAAATAGAATTGAATCCATAACAAGAGAAGGAAATCCTTGTAGAGTTTTTTCTTCCAGATGTTCATTCAAACATTTGAGTTAAATGGTGTTAGCATAAAAAAAACAAAAAGAGCTTAAAACGGCCTAACCAGAATCACTGTTAATCAGGTTTTGTTTCCATGGCACCTTTGATGTCATAAGCCTAATAGCTCCCCAGTGATCCATAGAGTCTTCCAGGAAAAAAAAAAATGGCTAGACAACCTGAATGCCAAATGTTGAACACACGCTTAAAAATATCCTTTTGGAAAAGTTTTCAGGCCTCCCTTCTCTTTTAAGAATCAAGGGAAACCAAAAATCAAACCAGGAATTTCCCCACACACACCCACCCACCCTGCGTATCGCCGGAAATCTGTGCACGGCAGTTTGAATATATGGAGACCTACAAATATATTATTAAACTGCAAAGGAAATGCATGAAAAGACTGCTATAAAAATAGCTGTAAAACACTTTTTTTTTTTTTCATTCTACAGATGCAAAATCTCAAGAAACATCTTTCTGTCAAAACTGAAACAGATTGTGGTGTTCAGCAGCACATTTCTTTGCTAGGGAAACATTCCTGGTACTGTATTTTTGCTCTTCGTCTCGTGTTTTTTCCAAAGATTTTCTAATTAATCACAGTGCTGATGGATGATAGCAGCTCTGCTATGGCTGCTATTAACACACAAGTCTCGCCAGAGGTAAAGTAGATGTGTTTTGCTTCTATTTAAAAGCTTTTGCTCAATCATATTTTTATGGCCTGCTCTGGCATTTGTGGTCAAACAACCTTCCCAGTCCCTTCTGCCTTCAGGATACTTATCTGATTCTATATGAGCTTTGCTGCTGTACTGATTTTCTGGCCACTGCCCACTGGCTCGGCAGAGACGTGTCGCTCTGCCTGGTGCTTTCGGTATGTATCACAGAGGGGATGAAGCTTCAGAGGACAAGACTTGGGGAAAATTGCTGCTGGAGAAGTTAAATATCGTGGCTTGTACTAAAGGAAAAGCAAAATCCTAATCCTGACTGGAATCTTTGTTTCTTTGAAGGTAGAATGTAGTGATTTTGCTGTGGTTATAGTAGACCCCGCTGTGTATTTTACTGACTTGGATGAGAAGAACAGCTTAAAAATTCAACTTCTTTTAAAATAGAAGTTATAAAACTCTGCTTAAGAGATGCCAAACATGTATGACAAACAACATACCTATAAAATGTGATAAGAACAAAATAAAATATTTCTTCAAAATAAAATCCAGTGATCTTTATCCTTTGCTTTTGCTGGAATAGAGAAATGAATCAATGCTGTACCCTTCATGGGGCTGAACTCTGCAACGTATGCAGAGTTAATCTGAATGATGTCAAATTGGCCAACAGACTAGCTAAACACAGTAACAACCCTTTTAACAAAATAAATAAGCTTGTCATATTGACACAGTTATCATATTTTTTAAAGGACATTCTCCAAGAAAAGTTCAAGCATAACTTAAGAAGCATATGTTTCCTCTCTCTATAAAAGTATTTGCACTAAAATCACTATACTGGTGAATGGCCCTGGACTTTTCATGGCATAACATAGAGTGTGACAGAGTTTATTAAGCCTTAAATCACCTGCATATGTCAGAATTTGGCCCTGCCACACTTCTTCAGTAAGAAATATAGTGGCTGGTCTGTTTTGATTTGCAATGGGAAGTTCATAAATAAAAACATAGATTCCAAACTAAAAACCAAACCAAACCAAAACAACAAGACCCCCATACTTCCAGGTGCAATAAAAACAGATTTGTTTTCTTGTTTGCGTTACTGGCTTGTTTGTCTTGTTTCTTTACAGAAAAGGCAACATACTATAACATTAAAAATCAGGAAAAAAGCCTTCTTGTATTTTTATAGCACTCTTTCTTCCTCTAGTTGTCTTGTGTGGTTTATATTTTGTGTAATGGGACAGATTTGTTTAGATACTTTTATATTTATATGCTATTAATCAGAATTATGTTTCCTAACAGACATCAGAAATGTTATCCCTATGAACTTTTCCAGGTAAAGTTTTCCAGTGAAACATCCAGCTGTTCATATACAGACCCATCTACAAGTTTTAATATGTTCCTATTTATCCTTAAAAACAAACATCTCAAACATCTCCAGACAGAAGAGACTGACAGGCTCATGAAAGAGCACTTTAATCCACTTCTCCAGTCAGAGCAGATATAAGCAGTGTGGTACAAACTAGAGGTAAGCCTCGGAACGGTGCTTCCCATAGTACTGCTATACATGAGGACATTCTTTATAAATGGCTTATAAGAAAAGGATGATGAAAAATAACATTAATCTCTGTGGCTGGTGTTGGGAACAATCTATACCTGAGCTCGATAGGAGCTGGTTGCTGATACAACGAGAAGTTGTGTTAGGCACGGCCCTTACAGGTCAAAACCAAGACCAACCAAGACCAATGAGTCGGTTAATATAAGTGCATATACCATCAATCTTTTGAAGTTATACGTATCTGTCTTCTGTTTGGAAAACACGTCACTGATTAAAGACAGGGGCTGGGAACTGTAGGGATCCAGATCCATGACTGGAGCAAGTGGGAACCACAAATTCTTCAGAGTTTTTAAGAGCATGTTGTTATAATCACTGTTCACGCCCACGCATGCACACACTGCCTTATACTAACATTTAATTTTTTTGTGATTGGAAATCAAATATAATCTTTTAAAAGAAAATAAGTCTCTTACTGAAAGCTGTTAAATTTTCCATCCTGAAAATATCCTGCTCCTTTTATCTTCTTAGTCATAATTTCTCCTTCCTCAGACTTGTCTCAGGCACTCTCTCACTCCCGATTTCTTTTCCTCTTCTGACTAACAGGTTTCAGGAACGGGTTTCAGATAAGTCTGAAAGAAAAAAATATTTTCCAGATTGGCTATTTTTCCATTAACTCTTACAATTATGTGCAGTTTGAAAAATTGGCCATAAAGATATACACTCCTTCATCTCTTTATTACCCGTTCAGCTGCAGTTCCAGGCAGCAATCAGTGTTGACGTAGCAATGAACTTCAGGCAACACCATCTCCTTCAGGATCCATCCTCAGGACTGTTTTTTGCAGCACAAGTTCACCCTTGCCAAAAGAAGATGTCCTTAACCAACTCACCACTCTTTTCCATTTTGCTATTAGTTAGTGGTTTTGATTATTATTATTTTTTACCTTAAGAGAATATTACTTTCCCTCTTGATTCAAATCCTCTCTTCAACTGAGCTGAATCATCTGTGCTCTCTGAAGGCAACAGTAGGGCTCCAGCACCCTTCCCCTCTTTGCATCATACATGTAACAACTCTATTCTCTCCTGTCGCATGTTTCTTTACAATCAGCTCAGCCTACAGCTGTAAGTTACCTTCCAAATACCTCTCTCTGCTTTCACCCACTCTCCTCCCTTTCCTCCCCTCCATCCAATCAGCAGAGTCACTCCAACATTTAAGATAAGCGATTTTTTCAAACTCACTCGGCATTTCTGTCCAAATCACATACAGAATTTAGGTTTCCTATTCTCAATTTTTTTTTTTTTTTTAATTTTGCCTTTAGACTACAGTTTGACCATGTTTTTCCCTTTTACATGTTTTGGAGACCTGATTTCTCTCATATATTTCTGCCCTGAAGTTCAGTATAAGAGCAAATATTCAGAGGTACCAAGTAGCTCCAAATTACTCTAGATTTGCCTAATGGTAATAGGGAAAAATCTGGACTCGAAGTGAGAGGTTTTATGAGACTGCGATGTTTGTGCCACTGGTTTTATTGCTATTTGCATGTGCCACAGTGTCCCCGACAAAAAGCATGTGTCTCTGATTTACGAAACGGCCTCTAACCTCGGTTAGCTTTTCATTCCACAGACCCATAAAATGTACATAAGGAGAAAATAAGGGCCAGGGCTGACATAAAAGCGAGCTGAACTGGAGCAGCTTTAGACCCAGCAGTTCCTGATTGTTTTGTTTTGTGTAGAAATGTAAAACACCCAAGCTGGAAGAGACCCACGGGGATCATTTTTTTGGATCTCTCCTTTGCAGGAGATTGGTGGCACAGTGAGAGGATGGAACTAAGAACACATTCCCACTTTTTGCTCAGTTTGAAATTAAACACAGGGTATCTAGCAAACCAACAGAGCGGAAAACACTCTCAGCTCAGTACACCCTGCATCAAATCAGTGCACACCACGTACAGGGCAGGTCCCACTGCAGCACCTCACTGCTTTGAAAAGTTCTTGTCTAATGAACAAGGATGGATGAGCTGGGATCCTTAGTCTACATTCCAGATTCTGCTTGAAATTCCTCCATGCACACAGAGAAAAAAAAGAAAAACAAAAGTTTGGGGAGATTTCCAGCAGGGTACGCCACAGCTCCAGGAGCGTGGTGTGATTTATAGGAGCCAGCGCTCCGGCCAAGACACCGCTGCGGCTGCTATTACGAAATCCCTGTTTTATTTACCTTCTGAGTAAGAAGAATCTCTGTTCATGCTCCTTCGCTTGAACTCACTAGTCGGAGCAGAATTGCTGGTTGGCCTCTGTGCTGAGGCGCTGAGACTGTGAGTGGCCATGGGCATGAGGGCAGCCTGCAGCGGTGGCTCGTGGATGTGGGCAGTGCAAGAAAGCAAGACCTCTGTGCAGGCACTTGGACCTAACTGGTGCTAACGAACCAAGCTGAAACCACACGGGCTGCCTTGCTGCTACAAGCCTCACTCCCAACACTTGGCAAAAGCTAGAATTTAAATGCACGCTCTTCATCTAACTCACAATGGCCTCAGGTCAATCCCAGCAGTGCAAGAGCCATTATAACGTTTGAATGTTCTGTAGTTTCTTTAGCATGGTTCTTTTGATGGATGTATAATTTTAAACATTTTTGCTGCATTCTGATGATACTTTAGTAAGCTATGCAGCTCCGGACTGGCTTTTTGGGTGATGACCACTCCAGCTGGTAAAAGAAAGAGAATTCACAAGGCAGTAGACTGAGGATGCTGCTTTTAAAGTTTTTTAAAGCTTTTTTATATGCAGGATTTCAGCCACATTCTACCCATTTTAATGGCCTTATGTAACAAAATAACTTTTCACATGTTCGGGCTACTTAAAGCACCGCAATGTATTTGTGGCATGGTTTGTCCAAACAACAAATAATCCCTAAAATACACTCATAGAGGTCTGAATGACGAGAGGGAATGGTTTCTCTTGTGATGGCTTTCGTGGCGGCTGCCTCCAGCTGTGCTTCGAGCACCTCTCTGCAGAGATGGCTCAGCTGCTCACAGAGTAGCTGCTGAATGGCCATATTGCAATTCAGTGTGCTGAGGAAACCTATGCTCAGTGCTGGTTTCTCTCAAGGTAAACTGGAGGCAGGCGGCAGCTGCTGCACAGCGAGATGAGACACCAGCCTGGCATGGGTGGGAAGAAGGGCAGCGTGGACCTCTGTGTGACAAATCACTGTTTATCACAGCTGAAGTCATCTCGGCTCATCAGTCACAGCCCTTTGGGTCTCAGTTGCCATTTCAATGAACATACTTCTACACAGCCCCAGCCGTACCCGGATAGCCATAAATACAAATCACAGCTGCTGCAAGGCCCCCTCGCTTTGCTGAAGGGGAGACATGAGGTTTACACTGAGTAAACGTTATTGAAAGCTTTTCAAAGGAACAGTCTTTGGGATCTTTGACAATAGATGTCAAATGTGTTTTTTTTTTTCATTAAATCACATTGTTTTCTGCTGCAAGAGGGGGAAGTGGTACGCAATGAGTAGGTCAGTGAATAACAGTAGATTTGTCTGTATTGCTCCTTTGGATTGGTGCCTAAGCAGTCTCAATCATGTATACACATGCTGGCATCACTGGATGCGAGATTACAGAAATGGGGAATTACATATGCCTTTTTAGTAATTAAAATTTCTATTATACTTGCTGTCTTTATTAGGAGTCCCTGAGCCCTCTTAATTCCCGGTGTTAGAATCTCTGTTGCCTATTTTTAATATTCTTGCAATGTAAACACATTTTTTCACATCGCTTTAAGGATCTTATGTGAATAATACCCAAATAAACACAAAACAGTGAATCACATAACTTCTGGATACTTTATGTGCAAGTTGCATGAATTCAGGTCATGGAGAGCAGTGAATTTATGAGGATGCTATACTGGCATGTAAGACCAATTATACAAAAAAATGAAGGGGATTGCTTTGGCTGCTTTGCAAAAGAACCTTGAATTTGCTTACTTCATTTGCATTTACCCACTGGCAGCTCCCAACTAGCTTCACTCAGCTGCCCATCCCCATGAGCTAGTCCCTCCCATTTGCATTTTAGCACTGCCATATTGCTGTGGCTGTGAGAAGCAGCCGGAAGAGGCCATTCATTATAAAAGAGCAAAATTCAGTATTGCCAGAGAGGGAGGGGACAACACTGGGCTGAGCCTGACGCCTGCCCTGCTGCGAACCAGTCCCTGCAAGCACCGGTCCGCTGCTGAAGGCCGGAGAAGGCCATAAGTGAAATGAGTAATTCAAGGGGAGGGCGATGTAAATACCAACATACTTGGTATATGTTTCTTACATCCGCAAGTTCTAAGACGTGTTGCTAAACTGCGTGCCAGACTGCCCTTGCAATCCAAAAGCAAGGCTGCACTGTGGTGTCTCTCAGTGCCTCAGATGAGAGTCCCAGCGTTCAGGGCTCGGAGGTGATTGCATCGCATGCAACATTTAATATAATTTCTGGATTTCAAACTGATACAACAACAAAACCTTAACGTTGTTGTGTGAATAGGCAAGAAAGGAGAAAGAACAAAAGAATTTTGTATAAACTGCTATTACGCATCCAACTGTGCTTAACACGGAGTCTAAATTAAATGTAGTTAATTAACACAGATGGAAGTGTTTTGCTCATTTTTAGTGTTTAATTCCATTCCCCTAATGTTTTGCTTGGAAGGTGTCTGAAATTTCTACCAGACTGATACAAATTCTGTCTTTTGACCTGGACCTCTCATACATTACTGACTTTTTGCCAAAAAAGACCAGTAGTTGCCTTAATAAACCAATCTGGCATTGTCTCCAGGAACAGGTCAGTGCCAATTGTTAATCATGGAGCTATTTGGAATTGGCATACCAAAACTGAGAAGTGTCATGTGAGGCAAGGAGGGACCTGAAACCCTTTTCCCTTTGGTTTTAGGAGTAGCTGCACTGCAATGTCTTTTTGTGCAATCTACCATATGTCAGAAGAGGCTCCATACTTTTTATCAGCTTCTATAAATTACAAATATTTCGTCACAATGCGTGGGACATGTCTGCAAACAAAGATGTAACTTCTTGCTTCACTTTTTCAGAAAGACCCCATTCTCTGTGTTCGATGATAACTCCTGAAGTCTGAACTAAGAAAGAGTGTTCCCTAGTCTATAGATTCCAGAAAACAGTCTGGATATCTGCCTCAGCAAGAAAAACAAACTTCAACTACTGGAACAACATGTCAGATAGCAAAGGCATTGTTGCATGAAACATGGATGAACATGGGTGAGAACAAAAGCATTTCTATCTGTTGAAGAAAACGTCCTGTGATATTTTCTTGTTTTCATCAAAAGAGATGTGTTGGATCATATTTTAAATAGTATGGAAGGCACAGAATCACCTTCCAAGGAATTTTCCTGAGGAGCTTTCAACACTGTGTGTTTCTTTAACATTTTCAGTGATGGCATCCAGTTATGGACTACATCCTTCTGAGAAATCCTGGGTACGTTACTGGTTAAAACTTCTATCGGAGAAAACTGAAGGGCTGTGTTCACAAAATGCTCACAGATAACTCGCTTTTGCCCAGGTTTTTCATCCATGTTCAGAAAAAAACATTCTCAGAGTCAGAAAAACTCAATCGTATATGTTTAAGAAGCTCAAAAACAAAACAAAAAGTTTTGTGCGGAGAGAAGTATTTTGCATGGCATGAAATATATTACCTTTGCAGTCCTTTGATTTTTATTTCTTTTTTTTTCTCATCTCTATACACACACACACATTTTAAAGGAGGCAGAAATTCCAGAACCAGCATCCTCTGCGGGTAACAGCCTAAGTGACCCAAAACCAATCAATGTTATTTCTCTTTTCCTCCTCCAAAGAAATACATACCAAAACACCTGCATATATGCCTTTGTTTGCATACCACACAAATGCTTTGGGGTCAGGCAAGGGTTCTGGAGACCGAAGTGTTTTTGTCCACGTGACTTATCTCGGTATTTCTGCCTCACCTGCACCTTTCGCTCTCCTGCTTGTATTCATTTAGACGACTGCTGAGGAGCCCTTGGTGAATCAGCAGCCTGCTCGATCTACCTATGCTTGTATTAAATTTAGAAGATACGTTGTCATGTCCTTCCATTGCTCAAGCATAAGTGGGAAAAAGAGCTGCTTATCCACGAGATTTTCACATAATAGCAAGCTGTCACGCCTCAGTCACTCCCTGCTCGTTAGAGCTGTGTTCAGCGCAGAGCTGGCAGTGCCACCAAGCCCCTGGTGCCCACAGTAGCTGCTGGGTCCCAGTGGGAGGCTGCTGGGAGCAGAGCCCAGCTGCCCACGGAGCGTCACTCAGAGCCCTGACAGGGCTGTCACTGCAGAAGTAAGTTGCGCTGACCCAGGTCAACAGACAACAAGGCCATTAAGATGAATGGAAACAAGCCTGTTTCCTACACGAATTGCATCGCCACCTCCTCACTGATATTCAGTAGTGGCTTCCCACATTGTAATCAAACAGGAAAGGTCAGACCTCAAAGGAGTATCTCCCGAACTGTGGCGGAGGAGGACGTCCTCTTCTGCTCTACAGTTGCAAAGCAATAGTGTTTGCCTCCTTCCATCTCCTTTCCTCTCTTCACCTCCTGTATTTGTTTCCTGGTGAATGTTGTGGAAGTGAAGCTGCGCGTTAAGCAATTGCACTGCTCTCTTGGATGTTGTGCACTTCAAGCTTCCTCATTCTCAGATTTCTGGCAGAAGTTCCATTATCTTCAGGTGTTTGTCCCTCACCTGTCACCCAGACACCCGACCAGACAACCTGCAGTGCACATCTGACTGCAGCACAGGTCTTCCCCTTCCCCCAGTGTGGGGGCACAAGCACATAAACCTGCATTTGAGCTGATTTAACAATATAAAAGCAAAACATTTTACACGTAGGATCCAGAACCATCATTTTCTAATGTCAAAGGTTACATGAAATACCTCTTATGTTGTCTCAGCCTATTTCCTGGCATAGAGTTGTAATCTCCGAGAACGCATAAATGTTTCAGTATTAGTGCTAAGAAGCCACATGAGGGAGCATTTGGAGAATTGAAATGCTTTCCTTGTATCAGTGTAAATAAGTGAGGGAATCAAACTCAATCCCTGTGGGATATATATAGAATTCAGACAAATCTAGATGTTATTATCCATTTCTTGACTCATGCGGGGATTCAGAATTCATGACTCCCACTGAAGATGATGTCTCTAATAGAAAGCCCAAGAGCAGACTGAACCAAACAATTTCTTACTCTTGCCCAGGTACACTTTGACCAGTATGTCTCAAAGAGAGGCTGGATGAGGGGGTTTATGTTTCAGCTCAACGAAAATATGAGGTACTCTGCACAGGATGTTTTGGGCTGATCGTGGCAGTGGTGCCAACTTTCCCAGGTTATCACCAGCCCCAGTGACAATGGTGGTAGCTGGGAGGGTGCCCAGTTCCTGCACTCTTCTGACTATGCAGATAGCTCAGCCAACACATTTCTAAGCAACTTTTACAGCTTATATTTTTATATCTTACGCTTGACTAAAGAAAATAAACCATAAACCCCACAGGTACAGAAAATGAAAGCAATCTCAATATTTTTGTAAGCTGACTCACTTTTTCTTTGTAATGTTTGAGGCTGGCAATACTGAAGCTAACCAAAACAGAAGATAAAAATGTCAGCACGAACCACAATGGGAAATGTGTATCCATTTCTGCTCTGTACTGTTGTCTCAGCAAAAAATCAGCTGCAGCTTGAGCTAAATTCATTGACAGAGTCATCTCAGTCAAAGAACAACATCCAACGGCCGTATCGAAAACATTTTTGCTTGTAGTGCTAAGCAGGTGTTGAGTGAATAAAAAATTGAGCACTCTGCCTCCAAAAGTCAACATCCATAGTAACTGTTGTCAATGAGAGAAGCTCATATTAAATGTCATTTTGAAATCAATAGAAAGGCACTTCACCAAGACCCCACTTTTTTCCTAAGAACTGAGCCTCATTATTTACATCTAAAATTGACTGAGGAACAAATAATAAAAGAGCTGTAGGAAAATCAAGTTGTAACTATGGTATTATGAGCGCACATTGCTCTGCACATTTGGCTAAGAAATTTGCAACTGCTTTTAATGGGCAGAAGTTCTAGCAGCCCCTTCTTTTTTTCCTGTACAGACCACTTCACAAACTCCAGCCGTGGCACAAAGGTGGAAAGGAAAGAGAGAAAAGAATGGAAAACCCAGACTTTTAAAAAGGACTACGTTTGCTCACGCTCCATCGAAGAGACCTGGGATGCTCCTTGCAGTGCTGGTGGCAGCAGCTTTTGAGCTGCACCAGCCCTGGAGGATGGCTGTCTCTGAGCCTCCAGGCCGCCTTCAGGGCAGCCCTGCAAATCACAGCGTGGAATTTATCTGTGTTTGAAATAATCCCCTTTTTTCTAAGGATTAAATTTAACCCAGATCGCTCAAGTGAGCCGGTTTACAGCTTGGTCCTTGCACCACTGTGTCACCACTGACAAGGAGGGAGCAAACTGTGGCACGGGACCGAGGGCAGGAGCTCTGCGGGTCTCGTCTGCTGCTGGAGCCAGAAGATGGTGGGCATGGCCCAATGGCAAAGCAGAGGTCGGTGTTCATCTGCAGTTTTTACTGTTTTCACTGCTTACTGGCCTTGTTTGCACAAAATCGTCTGACCGTTCTTATTAAACCCAAGAAGGTCTGAAAGACTGGCGTTTGCTGTTATCCTCATCTCTAGAGAACAATTCTTTGCAGCTCCAGTAAATAGGACTTAAAAGGTAAATGGTATTATAGTGTTAATTTCAAAGTGAATTATTCAAAAAGTGCTCCTCATGTCAGCAAGCATCATTTTGTGGAACTATATTAATGTCTTCCTTAAATACAGTTCTCCCTTTCTAAAAGCTGTTTTATAGATCCAGGAAATATGTCTGGTATGAAGAAGTGCTTATTGTAAAGGATGTTTTAGCAGTTGTGTTCAATTAATGAGGAAGGCAGGATGTAGTCCTATATAAGAAACAGCATAATAGCAACAATTCCTCGGGGCACGGGAATCTTCACACTTGCAGGTACTGCACAGTTAGCTGTTCGTTCAAGGTATCAGGTCAGATTTGTTTCTTATTTTGTATTTCACATCAAAAAAGGTAATACTTCCTTTTGACAGGACTCTGTAAAGAATTGAGAAGCTAAAACATAAAAAGAAACTGTTGCTTTTCAGCAGAGACGCCTGAAAGTAAATGACTTAGGAAGCACCCCCAAAGCTTCTGCTATTGGCTGAAACAAATATGAAACTCACAATGCTGATAGCAACTGCGATTCAATACGTAAGGGGCCAGACCTCAAAATTCTATTTTATTCCACTGAATCAACCATCAGCTTCCTTCAGACATTTCTCAAATCCAAAGGATGGCAAGAAGATATACGAGCAGTAGAAGACCTCCCTAGATTTCTCCATATTGACATGTTATTGGACACTGCCAAGCAAACAGACAAACAGCAGCCTTGATTTAAGAGAATACGTACGTGCTTTGAAATTGTAAAGCAATATGGAAGCACTTAGTAACCTGAGAAGCAGTCGCAGTGTTCTGGATTTCTCTCATTCAGTTCAAGGGAACAAAATTCCCGTTCTTCTACGTTCTGCATCCATTTCGTGAACTCTGTGGGGCTGAGGATTAAAAGCAAACACATGCAAATATTAAGAGGATTAAAAATGTCTGTGAGGTGGCTGTGCCCCTATCATCTTTCATAAATAATGGCTGCATCTATTTTTATTTATATTACCAAATTACTTAGGAGCTCAGCCAGGCTTGGGATCCTACGACGAGGACCAGTGCAGACAAAGACACAAAGGTGACAGCAGGCAAGTATTATTCTCATCCCTACTGTACAAGGGATAATTGAAGCATGGGGAGATTACACAAAACTGCTGAGGACCCTCAGAAAGTCTGCAACCATGCTGGGAACTAAGCACCAGTTTCAACCGGTACTGGCAGAAATACCAGTGCAAGTGACAGGACAGAAAGCTGCAAATGATGCCTTCAAGAGGCATCATGGCAACAACAGTAATAATCAGCAAGCTACCTCTCAAAAAACAACCTGTCTAGCTTAACTCATGTTTACGCTCTCCCAGCTTCTTCCGTACGCTGTGTCATGTTCACTGGTACCTGGGAGGGTCAGAGCTTTTCCTCAGGCTTGCCTGGGAGACTGGATCTAAGGTCCAGAGCTCAGTCTTGGCTATCCATCTCTTTCTTTACAGTTGAAAAATCCAGTCAAATTGTTTACATTTTATATGTGTTTATGTTTATATCAAATACTGTGTGGATTGTCGCATCACGGTTCAGGATGAGTGCTGTTATCCCAGTCTGTTTCTGGTGCTCACTTGCAAATTTTCCTCTCCTGGAATGGCATGCTGGTACACACTATTCATAAGTGAAACATTGAGTAGAATATATTTGTGATGACACTTATCAAACTGATTAAGAGCCCTGTAATAATCAGCTGTCTTGCAAACTGCACATGCCTGAGAGTCCCTGCAGCCATAGACTTCTGCAAAGTGCACCAGCTGTTAGTGAGGGCAGACAGAATAATAAGCTTCCTGCTACTCAGCAATGTTTGGACTCTTTTTTCACAGTGCGTGTGACTTTTCATGTGTCTAATCTCATCACAGAGCTAATTTTTCGTGATGACAGCTAATATAAACATTACTGCAATATTTAGTTATCAGTGATGACTTCCGAATTCAATTTCTCACTCCTATTAAAAAAAATTAATCCCATTCACAAATTATACTTAAAGGCAATAAATTTTCAATTGTGAAAAAAATCCACTGGCGTAGTAAACTACCTTACAAAAATTACCTACTTGGTAAGCAGACAGAAAGAAACACAAGTTTAGGATATTTTCTTATGGACAATCAAAGGAACGTGAGCTCAAAATCCTGATCTCATCTCATTGCCCATGTTGTCTGTAGAAAGGCAAACTGGACTCAGGTACCACACGTTCACCATCAGGTTACAGTAGCGTTATTGCCTCCCGACAATGTTTTAACTGCTGTATTGTCAAAGCCTAGCTCAAAATTATTGCTCCTATTATTATTACATAGCAGCCCACAAGCTTTCATCAGGTCCAGACACCACTGCGGGAAGTGCAGTACAGGAAACATAAAAGGTAACCACAACTCTTTCATTCTGGACCTACAATGGGAGAAGCACCAGGAGGAGTCTATTCCCAGCAGCCAGAGGGAAAACTGGAGGGAAGCCCGCCCGGCCCCCCGCTCGCGCTGACAGGCTCTGCAGACAGCCCAGCCGCTGCTCAAGCACAGCACCGAGCTCAGGCAAACAGATTTTTCTGGGATTTACAAGTTGGCCAAGTTTCAGAAGATTTTTGTGAAGATGGCTAAAAGCACATCGCCAACATCAGGCTGACAGACCTGCTTACTTCACCCAAATAATGCTTAGCCAAGTTTTGAATTCCTGTTCTCAATCAGTAGAAATGAAACAAGTTTTTCTAGAGTCAAAACAAAGCGGCAAACAATGCATTTCACACTAGCTTTGCTCCCCAGGTTACACCATGTATCTTTCACACGCTTACACAAATCAGCTCGATGCAATCTTCAGCGTGGAAAATGTAATTCTCAGTAACTACACTCTGACAGAAGTAAAAGCCAGATAAAGTTGGGCATTACTGGGCCATACCAGGCCGCTTTCATGGTGTTGCTCTGAGTGGAGACAAAAATATTTATATAAGCAGTATATGAGGGACAACTATCACAAGAAATTTATCTGCGACAAATCTTGGGGTGAGATTTGAACAAGAAAGGATGCAATGAGCTCTGAAAAGAAAGGTGTGGGGTGAATGATGTTTGGTGCAATCATACCTTTCTTTTCTCCATTGTAATCCACATGTGCTTCCTCTTATGAGTTAACTTCTCTGGAATGAACACAGTTCAAAGCATCACTTTGAGTGCAGACATTCGTAGGTGGCTACTGCGCCCATGCTGCTCGCCTCATCTGCTGATGCAAGTTGAAGGTAGCTGACTGCTTTGTATGCTGTTTGTGTCGTTAACCAAGATACACCGAAGTGTCGTAAACACTAGCTAAAAGAGGGGAGACTTGGGTTAGATGTCAGGAAATTCTTTATTCAGAGGGCGGTGAGGCACTGGAATGGGTTGCCAAGGGAAGCTGTGGATGCCCCATCTCTGAAGGTGTTCAAGGCCAGATTGGATGGGGCCCTCGGCAGCCTGATCTAGTGGACCGCGTAGCATGGGATTTGAAACTAGATGATCTGTAAGGTCTCTTCCAACCCAAGACATTCTACGATTCCACCATTTGAATTTCAGCTAATTTGTACAAAGACAGTCAAAAAGGCCTAGTGACCTTCACGTTCAGTGGTGAAAGGGATGGCGTGTTGATGCAGAGAGAAAATGGCAGGTGCGACCTGCTCCTGTATGCTCCAGTGCTGCTGGAGCAGCCTACGTCTCTTGCTGTGTCTCAGACTGGCAGGACCTGGCAGGGAGTGAGCAGAGACTTATCCCTGCCTGGTTTGCTGCTGTTGCAGTGGCCCGCAGCCCGCCTTGACTTGCAGCAGGCTGCAGTACAGCCACAAGCTATCTCAAGAGCTTCTATTTCACTCAGGAGTGGGCATTTAGTCACTTTGCAATAATGAATTGCATAGGCTGGCTGTGAAATTCTATACCAGGGCTATTTGATTTTCTTCTTCTCATGGAAGGATTAGAGAGTCCATAAGCGGAGTTCTTTCCCAGTTCTTTCCTCGGCTTTTCTGGCCCCTCCTACAGTCAGAGATGTTTCAGGTCTGCTTTACATCTGCCGAGTGCATTCCTGGCGGGAGTTTGCTCCCACACGTGCTGTTGCTCTCCCAGCCCCAGCAATGCCCTGTGGCTAGCAGTGGCTGGCACAGAGGCTGGCTGGTCTTCCTCCCTGCTCCTTCACTGGAGCCCTGTGCTGTGAGCCACAGCTGCAGCATGGCCCCTGGGCTCAGCCCCCCTACCTCACACGCCACTGAGCTCACCAGCTCCCAGGAAACCTTTTCTAGAAGGAAAATGTGGCTGTTCTCAGCGTTACTAACAGCCTCTCTGCCCAAATGGTAAAATGTAAGTTTAGTATCAGCCCCTCTACCGTCACTAAGTGAACACTGTACTGGCCTCGTTAATCTGTGTCAGAGGCTATATCAATTACTCCTACGATAGACTCTTTTGAATTACAAGAGAAAATGGATAAAAGAAAAGCACTGAGAAGGAAAACATGTGTTGCAGACTTCAGTTTCCACAATCTCCCTCCCTATGAAATGAATGTGTTACTGTGTGGTCTGTTCAGCAGATGGGTCAGCAAAGGCATTCTGCTTGAAAAGGGGTTGGAGTTTATGTTTGCTGCGCATGGATGTGAACCTACATTTTAAGTGGATTCACCAACTATTGTGTTTACAGTACCAACACTAGCGTCAGGAAGTGAGCCTCTGTCATAACGTGCTGAAAACCAGCATCAAACTCATCATTGTAGTTATGTTTCCAGTTATCAATAACCAGATTGAGAGTTCGGTAGATCCTAACAAGTTCTCAAGTGTCTTCTGTGTGCAGAACTAAGACCAGGTCTTCAGCAATGTTCTGAAGCATCACAGACCGCTTGCTCACAGGCTGATGCATTTGACTGGAATTTGCCTTAACGTTGCTTAAAGGAGGTAACAAAGTGATCGAAGAGCTTCATGGCAGCTGATCAAATAGATGCCAGCTGACGACCTTGTTCACTTTACTACAAATATATAAAGTGAGATATGTTGACTAGGATTAACATTTAAAAAGTTTACACTTTTTCACATTTAGCTGTGCAGATAAAGCCTGTTTTGTTTGACTGCGCGTTTCTCTCATGTCATTTCCCTCCCCCCCCTTTTTTTTTTTTAAATCTTCTAATTCATGGAAATTTGATAAGAATCTTGCCCCATTTTCTTTTTTTCTCCCTCATTTTGTCAGCCATCTCTTCTTTCAATTCAAGAATTATTTACAACAAAGATAACCCTGTGCTGCACCGCTTGCCTTTCAAAATGCATTATAAAGTATTCAGAGCTGTTGCTACGTCAGTTCTAGATGAATATATTTCTGTGTGAAAGTCCATCATTTTACTCCTTCATCCCTAAATCACTTCTACATCAGCAGTCTCCTTTCACGTTTGGTGACAAGGAATAAAAATGGAACTTTCAAAAAAAGAGAATGACTAATTTGTAAAATAGAACCATATTTTTATACTTTTTTCCATGTGATGTATGTACCCAGTTTTTCTCGTCCTTTTTGGTTGCTGTTCAATACTGAACTGAATTTCACTGAGCTGAGACTACATTGATATGTGACTCAATACTACACTGACACAAGTCTTTCTGAAGAGTAGTTGCAACTCATTATTTAAGAGGCCAGTTCCTGTGCACATTTTACCAGCAGCACCTTCCAGACACCATTCTGTACCTGTTCTTTGTCTTGTTGAGGTTATATGTGTTCACTCCGCTTCCTCCAGCTAGGGAGCCATGGGTCTGACAGGAATGCAGAGCTCCTCTGGAAGTTTCCCAGCAAGCTGTCGGCCTCTCTTTTTCTGCAGTCCCGTAAGAAAACACTCCATGAGGAACAAGCCACGGCAAACACCTGGGAGATGGCACCTGAGTTAACACAGGGGAATCCTAAGTGATAAACATCAACTCTTGGCACCTACAGGTAACTATGGGCCTGGAACAGAGATCAGTACACTAGATCTGTCTGCACCTGAGCAGAGGAGAGATTTGAGTCTTGCTAATACCAGAAAACAAAGCTTATTGGACAATTACACTGGAATTTGCTACTTCTGTGCGGAATCTGGCTGGATCACATGGAGCCATAGGCCCTTGCATGACATGGAAATAGAGCTTTCCATGGAAATAAAACCCTCAAACAGAAACAAAGCCCTCCTCATGAGTGTAGCTAGAGGGAAGGAACAAGGGCAGTGGGGAATGCTTGAATTATAGTCCAGGATCCGAAGACACTATGGAGCTTCCCTTCTGCTGGGAGCTGTGCCTGTGCTGGCTCAGGCTCACTCAGCCAAGAGCCCCCCAAATCTCCCTGTCAATCTCTTCAAGGGTCATTCCACAGCTAATGCTCTGGCGTGCTTAGATTTAGAGCTGCTTTTATTTTCCATCCACTATCCTGTTTAAACATGACAGCACCTCCTGCTTCATGCCTTGTCTACTTAGCAGTCATTGGTGAATTAAAAATAAAGAAATAATCAAGAGAATAAAGAGGTTTAGTTTTCCCTCAGCTTATTTTGCTCTTTCAGTTCATAACCACTGCCAAGGGTTTTAGGCGTCTACTTACAACAATCGTTTTTACAGGTTTACCTAGAAGTAACAAACATGAAGTTGTAATTCATACCGGTCATCTTTCCTCTTAAAGAGGATACTGAGAAACACTGCTTTAAGTTTGTTTCCATTCTCAAATAATCTACTATAGCCACAGTATCTAATATGGATTAGCTATTTTCATGGGAATGTGTTAAAATTTTGTACTTAAAGGCCTCTAGAGTCAAAAACCAAGTCATCTGCCTTTTCCATAGTCTAACTTTTTGGTGTCTTCTTATCCCTCAGATGATATATTTCCTGCAGTATGGATTAATGCTACACTCCAGTCACAGACAGTGCCATCTTTATTGCCTGAGAAAAATCTGTACCTCCCAGCACCTTCCCTAGAGAAGACAGAAGTACATCTGCGAGCTCCTCAGCAGAGTTCTTTAATTGCTTTCCACTTTTATTTTCTGTTAACCAACTTGTCACGCTATAGTCTTTGATTTTAACCGGGGAAATTTATTTTATTTTCCTCCACATGCAAATATCTGGGAGGGCTGATTAGCACGTAAATCTTTGTATTGTTCATTCTGTCTTACTCTCCCACTTTTTCTGATTATTTTGCATCTTTAGCATTATTTGTGTCATTATTTCTGACATCTTCAGCTTATACTTACACTGGAATTCCTGGTTGATGTCCAAGTTATAAAAGTTGACCTGTTTTTACCTGTCCCAGCCCTCGGTTTCTTCTCACACTGATTCTTCTGTGCATGTTTTCCAAAGACACTCAACATCCAACAACAACCCGATAGTCCAAACCCTTCCCACATCTGCTGTTTCAGAGATTCAGGTTTCACACCCAGCGATAAAAATCTTCAAAGGGAGATTAACCTCACATAACAAATGCTGAGGAACAGGCCGGGCCTAGTCTTTGATCCCTCCCCCCTTTGCCATAATGAAATCTTTAAAGCAATGTTAACCTTACATGGGGAAATAAAAATGAGAAAAAGATTATGTTGCGTGTGTGTTGGTTGAATGTACTGCTGCATAAAGAGTAGATATGCAGGGTATATTCTTTAAAATCAAAATCACAGGTCTTCCCATTCACCCTCAAAAAAGATGAGCAAATACCAAGCTCACCCAGAGCTCCTCCAAAGCGAAGAAATACTTTCTCGGCTTCAGAATGTAAAGAGCTAACCAGGATTGATATTATATCTGAAGAACTTGGGAGTTCTCAAAATATGTTCCAGTTATAATGAATATACAATTCTATTCAACATACATCATAAGCAAAAATAATTAATGCCTCAAGTTACAGATAGACAGAAATGTTGTTGGCTTCCTAAATGTTTTTACCACACTGCATTACAAAAAGTGCAGATATTAGACCCAGTAAGAGAGGCCCCAGAATTTTAGATGTATTGCTACAGTGAAAGACAATCCAAAATCTGCATTTGTTTTGTCATCAGGCCAACCCCAGACTAGTGCTTTGGCAGTTTCCCCTAACATAATATGATCCATAGGCACTTCTGCAGAGTAAATCGTATAGGAAGAAGAGCAAATTATCATGCTAATTAAGAGAGACAGGGACAATGAATTATATTGACTGCTTTGTACATCGTATCTCTGTGCACAGCACCAAAAGCACCTACAGCTACCAATAGGTGGCAGGATATTAAAAAAAGAAAAAAAAAAAAGAACTCACCTTTTAGGAGAGATTCAAACATAAGCATCTTTGCCTTGTGTCTCACACATCTGCATGGAATTAGATGCAAAGAGGAAAATATTTGTGAAAGTGATGGATTACTTGCTGGGATTTCCCATATTTTTTAATAATTTCAGCAATTTCCCCAGAGCGTGTGAAAGCCCAGAGTGCAAATTATTTGATCCTTGTCACTGTTTATATAATAAGCCATAAATACCTCTGACCTATTGGAGGATTTAGTTCACTCTGGGCTCTGAGGACCCCGTTCTCTTACTGCATGCTCTCAGACAACAAAGTTCCTTTTGCATTTCCAGGGGTGAACAAAGCCGGTAAATCGTGAGCTGCTAGCTGAGGAGAGACGCTTAAAGCGGGACAATCAGACAACCAGCCCACTTCTTGAAGAAATAGATTCCTAATGTTTCTGAAGAAGATAAACTGACATAATTTTACAATTCTGAAACTTTTGGCTTTATACCTAAGATAATACATTGTAAACACTAACAAAAGGGGAGTTACATTTGTGATACCGTACTCTGAACTTTAAAATGCTGATTACACCATTGATTAGTACAGCTTAGGGGGGGATTCTACTTTTAGACAACATACCAATACAGTGGGTCTCCAGACTTTAACTTTCTTTGGTTGGCCAAGAGGTAAAGAAATATTTTAAAGGAAAAATCTGTAGTTAATCAAAGTGGATCCCTTAACATTTATGATGTATCTGTTTCCAAAAAGTATTTAGTCAACACATTCTTCACTTCATTAACGATACGTCAAGGAAGTTCACTGAAGCTCATATGTAGGCATTAGATTTGCACAAAAGAAACAGAGCCAGATGTGTTAGTGGGACGCCTGTTTTCAGGTGAAAAGGAAATGCAAAATTTTTAGTAGTAAAATGCATTTATAAAAGTTCTTTGTGCAACTGCCAGCCTCTTCCCAGTCCAGTCAAATAGATAAACTTCAAAAGATAGAGAGATTGGACTAGTGAGTTAAGTATTCAAAGTATCATCTAGAGCAGCAGGGAGGCTGAAACTAGGTGATCTTTAAGGTCCCTTCCAACCTAAGCCATCCCACAATTCTATGAAAAGCAACTGAAAATATTTTCACCCACCAATATTAGGGTTTTTTTTGTTTGTTTGTATTCTTTTTCTTCCTTTCTTTCTTTTTCTTCCTTTCTTTTTCTTTTTTTTTTCTTTTCTGTTTTTTCCCCCAAAGCAAAAAAGATTATTCTGAAATCTCCAGTACCTTCTATTTTTGGGCAGAAATCAACCGTATGTCTGCATCAACCAAGATCCATCTCACTACAGGTCCGTAAACTAACACTGGAATGAGGACTGGTCTGGGCAAAGTACTTAATATCCTCTGTACTTAGTGTCCAGGATATGAATGAGACTTTATACTCACTTGGAGCTAATTTGGGCAACTTCACACTAAGACGTAGTGGGCCAAACAGACCTTCCTTGGGAGAGCGCGGACTCAAGTATTCCAAACATCTGCAATGTGCATATGCAGTTATGTCTAGGGAATTCTTAACACTGGAACAGCTTGGAAATCACTGACTTCATCACAGGCCTCCATAGCAGGTCAAGGAATGCCATACCCCTGTACCAATTTCTTATAACCTTCGTGGATTAGCTATGAATGGAAAAACATGATGCACCAGCTGCTGAGAGGAAGAAAAAGAGAAACTGGACCTTTACAGAATTTAAAATATTATTTCATTTCATTCTCAGAATGGTGAAAGGACCTTTAGGTTGCCTTGCTGCTTCCATACCCAAAGCTGTTTCCACTTCCTACCTAACTGCTTAGCAGCTGACCTGGGAGACGTGACAGCTGTTGAGGGAACAATGTTTTCAATCCTGCTCCTAAAGCTGCTTTTTAAATATTATTTAACATATAGAGAGCTTGCTTGCCAGGACTATTTTTCTAAACTCTTGCTGCTCTATTACTCATATGAAAAAGAAAATAAATAGGATAATCTACAACATCACCACGTCTATGATGAAATTATGCCAGAAAATTTTTCCCTGCCTGGCTTCATGTTCATTCAAAGACCCAAAGCCAAGTAAATGTCAGGCTGCTAGGACTAAATAACCCCTTAGGAGCAGAGGGGATGAAAGATATGCAGACAGCATCCAAAAGCCTCCAGTGAGCATGGAAAGAAGGAAACTAAGAAGGAAAGCACTGTTCAGCTCCAAAAATCTCATAAACCTAGGCATGGAGATACTTAGTGATTTCAAACAAGAGCAGAGCCACCCCACACACTGTGCTACCTCTTTTCCTTTCCCAACAAAGCACTGGGAATCCCACCAGGATTTCTGTGGGAAGCATCCTCCCCCTGCAGCACCCAGGCTCAGGCACAACCTAGACAAGGAGCAGGGCTTAACAGATTGAGTGCAGATCTGGGCCAAAATTTAGTGGCTTCTGCTAGCCCTTGTACCCGGTCCTCTTCTTCCTCGGAGCTGGTTCTGCCTGCTCTGGATACTCAGAAACCTTTCACAAACAGTGTGGGGTGGGGAGTAAACATCTGGGGAACAGCTGGGGGTGGCTGACGTCAGCACTGACAGCGCTTGCTGAAATGCAGGTGAAGGTAACATGGTATTAGCTACGTGCCAACATTCTTGTTTCTTAAAATTTCTCTTCAGGCCAGCAAGTTCAGGTAATAATAATTTGTGAATTAAAATATCAGTTTTTTCACTCTAGGACCGATAGTTTTTCCACCACTAGAGTTTCCCAAGCCATTCAGAGCTATTTGGCTACATTTAATTTCTTTGGATATGCTCAATTCCTTAATCCAATTTACCAGATTGGGCATCAGGCATTTATTCTTCATTATTGTCTGGTTAGGACGGTCTCGAGTGGGGGAAAATAGCAGCTGCAATCTGCTGCATTAGTAATAGCCATATTCCCAGGCAGATTCTGAGGCAAAGTGCAGACGCAAGACGCGCCTCTGACGGGAATGAAGGATGAAGGGTGCCACGGTGCAGCCACTAACAGCTCTCCGCACACTCACAATATTAAATTTCAAGACTGTCTTTTTGAGATGTTGTTTTAACTGACAAATCTTTAAACGTAACTAAATTGGATAAAGGAAAAACACAACGTAGATTTTTAGCAGCGTTAATAAGAAGCTTGATTTCCGTGCATTATCATTTTAGGGAACAAGGTTAGAGCTGCCACAAATGACAACAAGAGGCTGGAAAGAGCTAGATCGGTGTGCTTGATAAAACAACATTGTACCTTGAGGAAGGACATTAATATACTGCTGTAACTTTTTTTCAAGTTTCCTAAGTTCTACCCCCCAGCTCCTGATGTTCTCATCTAATTTCCAAGTCATACTCCTCAGGCCTTAGCATCCTTTTGCAAATGTCAATGTCAGATCTGTCTGCAGAGAAGAAATCCGCTGAAACTCTTTTTACCTGCACGCATATTGGTTTCCTATTTGTTCTTGGGAAATTGAAGGCAATGTAATGCATTTTGTCAGTACCACTGAGGTATGGACTTCACCTATTTGTAGAAAAAGTCAGTTTACAGGACCTATAGACCCAAATATCCACGTATACATGCAGCTTATAATACCAAAGCCTCGTTTTGGATTTTTTCAGAGTAGTTTATACAAATCCCTAAGGCAATGCTAGGACCGAAGGCAGGAGCACTTAAAATTTAAAATAGGATTTTTATAATGTTCATTACAGTCACCATCATTAAGTGGATTTGGCACATGCAGCCTCCTCTCTGTACAGAAAAATCCAAGACTCTTACCCTTTAACTGAAGTGACTGTGCCAGGAGAATTTTCTATCTCACGTGTAGCTGGTACGTATGATAAGACACTCAACGTGGCAAGTAGATGGCTGCTAGTTGCTGTAGTAAAGCTACAGCCACGTGCATCCTCTCAAGGTAATCACAACACTGGACATTCAGGTCTGCTTAAAATGTGCCTTTTCCTATATTAGCCCAAAGCAGTGAGTGGTCACAATCATTTTATTTCTTTACAAGGCATAGGCAGTTCCCAGTTTCTGTGTCTATTTCTGTAAGCTTACTCAAAAATGTCCTAGTTTAATAATAAAAATAAGCATTTTAGGGATCTGTTTCTGCAAGTAAGTTTATATCCCTATAAAACAAGTACCCAAATGTTATCTTGCTTTATAACTGACCAACAAAAACACACTCTCTGCAATGCTTCCTTCAGTTTTGGATACTTGAAATCTGAATCATGATTTTTCTACGTTGCAATGTGGAACTCCTGTCTCGTCAGCCTCCGATTTCATCCCAGTTATCATTTAAATCTTGCCTGAAAAAAATCTTAAATTCTGGGGCATTGGGCAACCTGGTCTAGTGGGAGGTGTCCTTGCCCATGGCAGGGGGGTTGGAACAAGATGATCTCTAAGGTCGCTTCCAACCGGAACCATTCTATGATCCAGAATCAAGCACACTGGACTTTTGTCCTTGACCATGTCCTATCTGGATCGGACAAATAAGCAGTTATAGGTGTTTATTTTTTTTTTCTCTCTCTTTTTTTAATACTTAAGCATTGTTTCTTTTATTTCTACAATTCTCTTTTGGGTTCTTTCTCACCTGGCTGTGCTGCTGTGATTGTCATCCAAAGAAGAGGATTTCCTACGCAGAAAATGTGGTTGGGTTTCTCTTCCATCCACGGGTCAGGGGGTTAAAGATAAGAGTAAGACATTTCGAGGCCTCTTCAGCTGGGTCGTTGTGTTCTTGCCTGACACTTCTGGGACCGATGAATAGCAGTGTATCTACAGGAGCAAGAGGAAAACCCAAACCAAGACAACAGGAAACTTTTCCAGAAGGGTAAAAGAAAAGAAAACAAAACACTACCCAAACCGGAATGTTTAAGCCATAACATCCAAACCAAACTCATTTATGTTTAACTCCCCTATGTTCCTTGAAGAATCAAGAAAATTAGTCATGTTGCTTTTGGACTGACAGTTTAATCTGCCAGTAGACTAAAACTATATAAACAGGAAAGTCATTAAATAATATGTTTTCAAAGTGTATAAATCTCCTTTCCACACAACTGCAACCTCATACACAGAGTTGTTTAGCAGGTGTCATTTATTATTTATATTACGTTACCTGCTCGTTGGCTCACTTCAGCCATGCCGAGCCTTTGCTGTGCAGGGCACCGCACAAATATATATAAATGACACTTCCTGGAGCTACATGTGGCAGAGGCCATCAGTCACAGCGCACATATGGAGGGGAAATTACAGCCCCACTGAGAGCACGGGGGGTTGGCCATTGATTTCAATAGAAGTGGAATTTCACTCACGTATATTAAGCCACAAAAAATTAGTTGACTTCTTTCCTTGAGGGTCAGGTAAAAGGAGTCTTTCAAAGTGTGGCATTGAGCATTTCATTTTCATTGCTCGAGAGGAGTTCAGTGAACCCTGGATCCGACTGAGCGTTTTGTTTTATATATTCCCATTTCTTGGACAAACCCTGAGATTATTCACATAGGGCAGGCAGATTTCCCTCTCAGAAGTAGAGGACTACCTTATGTCATTAGGAAACTTAGAACATTGTGCACGTTCACCCTAATTCCACATGTACAAATATATACAAAACATAGCTTATGAAAGGAACAAATTACTTTGATGATGAATGTATTTACTCTGTATTTGATGGTTGCTAATGAATATATTCATGTTGCCCCTTTGGGATAGCTTTGAAATTCCAACCATTTGTTAATTGCATGAAATGTAAGTGTGTCACACATTATACACTGCATAACAGTCCAACAAACAAATCTAATACTACATGAGACCAACAAATCGTTTTCCAACATCAGAATATCATTCATCTCTTTTTGCTAAGGTGTATGCTTTCCAGCCCTGTCGTTTTATTTCAGTATCTCACAATTTAAGACAATGAGATTAAGGCAGGCCTTAGAGTAATGCAGGACCGCTTTCTGTTCTGCTGGGCTGCAGAACCCAGAGGACGGGCAGTCCATAAGCTCCGCATCGATTATGTGAAACAAATAAGATGATTAATGTACGGGACAGAAAAAAGTCAGGCTTTAAAAAGCAATTCAAAACAAAATCCGAAACTATAACTGACAATTTTCTTTAAGCTTTTTATCCTGAAATAATGAAGAGGTGAGATCTACTTTTTATTTTTTGTTTTGGGCTGGCATTAGTTCAGAACAATTTTTTTTTTCCTTTACAAAGCAAAAAACAAGTGAAATACATACAGAGAGTCCCTTAGATGTTCTAGTCCTCTACCTTTGTGTGGAGACTGTCTTTTAAAGCAGACCTCTCTGGGCGACTACAAAAAGCTCCCACTTGGATTCCCATGCTGCTGGTGCAAGCTCAGCCCACGGAGGAAGCTGGGCGTCTGAGGTTCGGATGCCTTCCAGGGGATGCTACCAGCCAGCTAGGCCTGTGGCAGAAGGATCTTAGCATGTCACTCTGAGTCACAAAATACAGAAAGCATAAGTGTAGGAGTCAGTAACGATGCAGCTGGTTCAGCACATTTTGCATCCAGTGCTATGAGATGAATAAGCTTGACAGAAGGGATGTGGCCAAGGTCCCATTTCTAGAGATCATGGAAGTTCAGTCTGGGATTCACCTGTGACTGTCACAGGGGAAAAAAGTGTTACACTATGAATATTTCATTATGAAAGTGAGAAAATGCTTTCCCCTCGAGCAGATTTTGTTAGTTAGCACTTTTCATCTCTAGCCTTCAGAGCAAAATCCCAGGTTGAATTTCATGCTCCCTGAAATATGTGGAAGGAATTCCCCTCTGCTCACCATAAAGGCACTTTCTGTGGTATAGTGTGGAAGGAAAGACGGGGGAAAAAAAATCAAAGATAATTAGAAGAGCAGAAAAATGAATAAAATATCACTAAGAAAAGTCCTGCTGTGGTGCATCAGGGAAATCAAGGAGAAAATCAGTACCTCAAAGACCTCTCCTTCAGCCCAGATTTTTCCTTATGCAGCATACCTAATCTGTCGGTTACAGCATTTATAAGCAAATGACTTTTAGTACAAAATATAAATATAAAAATAATATTTAGCTCTTCCAATGTACCTGAGGACTTCAAAGCACTCTCACATGTTCTCTCCATCTTCCACCTTTACTAAGAGAAGTCAACAACCATTCGTGAGATAAAAGAAATGACACTGTGTGATTTTAAAACTGTTCATGTACCATTGACAACAGATTGACTGAAGATTGTATTTGGCCAGTAGTACATTTACTATCTTAACACAAAAATGTCTGGCCTTTATGATCATTAATAATACATATATGTCCCAGAACAGTTAAAATTCTTCATGATACACTGCGTAAAGGGAATCTCTTGAATGGACCAGACTTAAATTTACCATATAGTTTATTCTTTGAGACAGTCTTGGCACCTCTCCTTTAACCACTAAAGTGCACATCAGTTTGCTTGTTTTATGTCTGAGCTGTGAATTGCTCATATATTTTTTTCCCCAGACACAGCCTTTTGCAGTAATCATAAGCTGATCATTTTTTCAGGTTTCATTTGACTTGTACATAGATCTCAGTTTAGAATGGTCTTTGTCCAGATTTGAAACATCAAGCTACTTTATTGATTGCGGAGGACAAAATCCTGAAATAATCTAATTGATAGAAATTAAGGTGGTTTTTTTTTTAACTGGAAAAAATAAACACTCTGAATCAAATCTTAGAGTACATAATGTAGCAATCTTTATATTTTTAAAAAATAATTAAGTATTGGACATTGGAATTTACTTTATTTTAGTTTTTTAACGGAATCCCTGTTTAGGCTCTAAAACTAAATGTTAATAATCAATAACATCAAATGCAGTAAAATAAAATCAAACAGGGGCAAGGTAAGGAGGTCCACATGCAAGGGCAAGAACACACATGCACTCAAGTTATGATAACCATCGGTGCTTTGCGTAACGACAAAATGGATGTAGCCTTTGCGGAGTGGATGTCTCACTCTGGAAGAGTGGCTGAGGTGCAGCCTTGCTGCCTGTAATCCACAGTGCTGAAGGAGAGGGAAAGGCTCAGGATGCTCAGAGCTGGGACTGGACCCAGAGCTGTTCCCCTCTTTCCCTGTGGCTGCTGTCTGTGCTCTGTCTCTGCCCCAAACTCAGGGGACACTGGCAAAGGGACTCAGGTGGCAGTGAGAGCATAGAGACCACGTTTAAAAAATGAGCTATTACCATTAAAGAAACGTGAAAAAATATATATATATCTCCAGAAAGTTGTGGCCTCCTTTGGAAATGTCCCTATTTAGCTTTCGATATGCATCATGCATGGGAGAAATGGGAACTCAGAGCTCTTCGTCTACTAATTTGCAGGTGATTATAAGGCTACAGGGAGCTGTCAATTGTTGGAACATCCCTAGTATAATTACATTAACCTCATCTGGTGAAACCTGAGTGTAAATTACTTCTTCACTTAATAAGAAGATTTAATTGAAGCTGTTCTCAGTCACTGTGTGACAGATTTCTTAGGGAAGGTTTGATATTATATATATTTTAATGGTGCTTGAGTTTTGAAAGAATCAATTCAAAAGGAATTTTACATCTCAGTGATTTTTAAGAACGGACTTCAAAGAAAGGAAAAATAAGTATTCTTGTTCCCCATTGCCTGCTATAAATGGCTGCGATCTTTAGCCATGGTAAATGAGAGCAGGCTCACAGCTTCATGAATTAAGGTATCAGCCAGCCAATTAGCTGTAGAAATAACATCCTTCCCCTCAGGATGGATTAATCTCTTCCCAGTTATAGCAGCTGAAATGTCAAATATGTAGTAAATGTTGTGAATGAGAAAAAATCAACACCTTTTTCTTTATTTTAAACAACCTCCCCTCCTTTATCTTTCTTTTTTTTTGTGTGTGTAATTACGTTATTTGATCACCCAACACAATTTCCTGCCTGGTCCAACATGGGCAGAGCTGAGGTCAAAGTGCTTCCCAAAATGGTTAGAGAATATTTTTAAGATTGGATGTCACATTTTTTCCCTGAGTTTGATTTTTTTGTATACCTTTATACAGTACTTGATCACTGAATACATGTAGTGGTATTTATTTCCTTTAATGAACCTTGTGGTGATGAAAGATGAGAGAGACAACTATAACAGAAGTTTCTCTTGCTATACAGTTCTATCCCCCTGGAAAGAACACAGCCTTCTTGATTTATCTTTGAGCTGAACGATGCAAGCCATAATTTTTGCACAGATTATTTTTCTCTTATTTTTTTTTCTTTTTGGCCAGAAAAGATTTAAATGTTCTTTTGTACATAAAACTTTCCTTCTTTTCTCGTTAAGTATTGCAAAGATGGAAGACTTGAATTGAGAAGTCATATCTCTTACTAAATTGACTGATAAAGAGATAAGCTGTTGGTCACAAAAGCCTTTCTTCATCTCAAGGAATGCTTCTGAGTCGTTTTTTCCCCATCCGTATCACTCGGTCTAGTAAAATATATGGCCATACACTGCAGACCTTGTCTCCCTCATATGTTTGCAACATCAAAGCCAAAGCATTATTGCTATTTTAGAAATTAAATTACAAAGATCTGTTAACAATTTCAAAATGTTTCCTTACTGTGAAAAGAGACTATTGCTGGATGGGGAAATGCCATTTTGTTGAAAAGACTGATATAATTATCTTGAAAATCTTGCTGAAAAAGATCGGTTAATTTCAAGCCCTCTAAATTGAAAACAGCTTTCTGAAAAAAATAGCAAAGAGCTGATAAAGCTATAACTGGAATTTGATGCTAGACACATTTAGGCTAGAAATAAGATGCAAATGTTTAATAGTAAGAGTAATTAACCATTGGGCTAAGTGGCATTAAGATGAAGACAGGATGTTTCCTAAGTGGCATCTTTTACTTTTGCCATATTTATGGAACTGGAAGCAGGAATTAATTCAGGGAAGTGCATCCATTAGATGCCATGGATGAGTCAGCAACATCTCTGGGACGGCAGCATCAATCTTCCCATGAAACTATCGTGTAGCACTTTGTCTATTACAAGCAGATCGTTGACCACAAACATTAATATCTACCTTGCTCTTGCTATTGTAAATCTGTATTGTAAAATGTCCTGCAACTAAGCTGATAATGACCTCAGAAATTCAGATGAAGTCTGAATCATGACTCTATTGCAATCACTTTTCCTAGCTACCATCACTTATAAAAAACCAGGTTCCTGTCAAGATTGTTAGCATCATTATCAAGTCTCTCTTATTTAAGGGTGGTTTTCTGCTGCTTCTCCCAGAGTGAGGCATGAGTAATAACACGGCAAACAAACAAACAAACAAAGCCAAAGAAAATGATGAAAAAACCCGCCCAAGCCTCCCCCCCATATTGTGCTGCCACAAGCATAGGCCAAAAGTTTGTGCCCACTGCAGTTTCATGAAGTTTCTGGAGACCGTATTTACCCTTCTTGTACTATAGCAGAGGAGGAGGTACAGCCTGAGTGCAGCAACATGGAAAGGAGCTTTCCAGACACAGTTGGAGTGTGCTGCCAATGGACATACCATTATTTCCCTCCTGTGCTCTCCCTGTAATGTCAATCTAGCAGGTTTTCGTGGCCAACCTGGAATACCGTGAGTCTTCATTGACCGGCAGTGGCAGCTAACATTCTTCAAAGCAACAAACACATATGGCATTGCAGATGTGACTGCTACGAGTTGAACTTGAGCTGCCACCTTCAGAAACACGCACCGACCTCTACCTGTTCATCCGTGTTGTCTCTGCTGGGAGTTTCCTATGATGTATCGCATCATCACGCTTGCTTGAAAGAAATCACAGGCGTTTTCAAATTAGGGACCTTCGACAAATGACGTAATGAATTAGTTCGCTAGTCTCAATCTGCAAATACCCAGAGTCCTTTAATAGTGGTAAAATACCTAAAACTTTAGGTAAGACCTTCCTATCTTCATCACAGACACCTGGCTGAGCTTAAAGACATGAGTATTGCATAAACTGAGACTGAGATGCTTTGTTAAACTCTAAGCTACCAGCAAGAAAAATCTTGCAAAGCCACTCCTACTATTAATGACTTAAAAATATTTTTCAACATATACTTCTATATACCTGTGCAGAAAAACAGCACGAAATGATTCTAGTCAGAACAAATGGTATGAAACAGATCGTGTCCTCTTTTCCATGCATCCTGGTTCAAGACCACTGGCTTGCCTCTAAAGGTAGAGGTCAACTTATCGATGAAAATGTAGCATGGGCTGGTGTTCTCATGCCTGAACCTGGGAGCTTACCTGAGTCAGGATCTGCCTGTTTGTTTACTAAGAAGAGAAATAATCATGCATACATCATTGCTTTTACTGTCCATTGGCATAGAAGTCTGCAAAGCAAGGTGCTGTTTTTTGGACCTGAATGAGAAATGTTAGAACAATCACTCTAATAAGATTGTCTATTTTTTCCCTATGTAAGAGACATTCAGATACGAGAAGTGTCAAATTGAGGTAGTAACTTCAAATTCCTTCTGTTTACTGCACAGAGATTATTTTGATGAAGGAAGTGCACACAATATATGCAGACACATCAACAACGCTGTTAATTTGGGAATGACTTCCAGACCTCAATAACAATATTGATGTTTCCGATCTTTCTAATAAACAGACTACTGAGTTCTGACTGCAGCAATATATGTAACTAAATAAGATTAGGTTTGTCGTCTCCAATATTATTGATGGGTGTCTGAGTTCCCTTTAGTACGACACTTATAACTTTTGTTCACATTATTTCATTGCCTGTAATGGGGGATAATCGGAAACAGGAACAAATGGTAGATTTTAATTCTTTTTTTAAAAAAGACTTTATCATGACAGTCACTTTATTTTAACATCATCTTTTGACATGAAATCATTGTGCTGAACATTACTAAAAAGTGCCTTGCGAAGGAGCAATTACCCAGAGTAAATGGATTTCTAAGCAGACTCAAAGAGAAAGATAACAACAAGCAGCAAAATGTACATTAGTGAAATAAAGCTAAATCAAATAAGGATTAGAAGAAGCTGAATGATCCTCAAATAATGCAGTATTCTAACTGCTTAATTAAAAAATGGTTTTCATGCCCAAGAGATTGTATTGCATTATAGCTCAGCCACAGGACATGCAAGGTAGGATAACGGGGTCTTTCTGTGTCGGATTCCTCTAGGTGATACTGTAACACCAATAATGAAGACGAGGGCCATTTTAGAAGCAAGAGAAATTCATAGGGATGCCCTATCTGCCAACACTGCATGGACCTGCCTGGGGGGAGCAGGGCCATGCTGGCAGCAACGTTTGTGGCACTGGGATGCCAACCTCAGCGTGCTGCAGCCAGGAGATCCGTGCAGGGTACAAGACCTATCGGCTTTGATGTTTAGGTTTTTGTCCTAGCGAAATCAAACTCTGGATGTTATCATCAACTTCAATGCGTTGCACAAGCATCCAAGGTCTCCAAACTTGGTCGGGCAAATTGCAGCGTTCAATAACAAGTATTTATTAAGTTGTCATACAGCTGAAGAGGGGTCTGGAACGTTTCTTCCAGCCATCCTAGGACCAGCCTTTTCTCTGCATAAGTCATTTCACTTGTTTCCCTAGAAATTTGTCTTATTCCTGATGAACTAAAACTTATTTTTGACAAAAACCATTATCAGCACATATAGTAACTTAACAAAATATTTTTTTCTTTAAAAATGGAACAGAAGTGCTTTGTGTGATAGGGTGTCCTAAATCCTTTCTATGAATTTTCATCACAGTAGACAAAAATGCATAATCCATCTGTAATGATCATAGACTCAACTCTAAATCCTGCTTCTGTGCACCACCGGAGAAGCCCCACTGTCTGAAATAAGACTAACCTAGACACTGCACACAGCTTAGTGAGAGAATGATGCTCTTGCAGGTGAAAAACAGCGAGGTTAAAATACCAATACTGTAGACAATTTGAGGAACTTTGTCCCTCCTCTTTGTACTCCACATATCTGCCCTTCCCCAGCACAGAAAGGCAGAGCTTCAGCCTCTTTTGCTGTTTTGCAAAAGGGAAGGCTGGGGGTCGTGCACAGGAGAAATTTACATAGAAAATAGGTCTTATACCATGTAGCAATACTTTAAAGAGTAAATCAAGCAGAGCGTGGCACAACAGCCTGCTTAGTTTTATAATTTCTGAGTGACACTTTTGGCTCACAAGAGAGCTAGGTCTAGCACGTAAGGAGTTTTGTCTCGTTAACCTTGTATCTAGAACACCTACACCTCTGGAACAAAATGTCTGACTGAAGGGCAGGTAGCCGTGAATTCAAGCTCCAACACCAGTAATGAACAAAGCTATAGCTTCTGTGACCTTTTTTTGACTTATCAGTTACTCTAAAAGAAGACTACCAGTTCCACAGCCAGCTCTGTCATCAGCTTTTCGAGGAGGTTTTCTTGCAAGACTGCAGGATCTTACTGAAGTCACAAGAATCAGCAGGCCACACAAGTCCGTGCGACCTTGAACCAAGTTAGCCAAGAAGAAAATGTCAAGAGACCCTTTATAAATCTCATCACAAGTTTAAAACGCAATTTGGTATTGGAATCAAAGGGAATGGAAGTTCCATCATGAAGGAGAAGGTTTTATCCTGAAGGAGAAAGTAGGAAATTGCGAGACCAGAGAAACTCCAGAGATTTATGCAGCTGGCTTAAACAGAGCTAGGTTTTTACACTCACCATTAAATTACACAAAACAGCTGCTCTACAGTCATAATCAGGAAGCGTTAGTATGTACTTTTAAAATTAGGCTTTGAAATACACTGAAAACCTTCAGACACTAACACTCAAAACACTAATTATTCAATCACCATGAAATCATGTTCACTTCCAACAGAGAACATTTTGTTTGACGTGCCAGCTCAAGGCTTCTGTGTACTTGGCTACGTTGATCCTTGTGAAATTACATACATCGGAGGTTTGAATAACACGCACCAGATTAGCTAGGAATTGGAAAGCATTGTCTGAAAATGAATTTCTGACTACAAAAGGCTGAGATGCGTTGGCAGGCATCCTTGAATTTGACAACTGATGTGCAGAGGGTAGAAGTAAAACAGTATTTTTTTCTTGATGGAGATTCTCTAAGGGAGTTCCAAGACAGCGTTACAAAAAGAACAATAGCGACAGAGAAATCCCTACAGCTCATTATCAATGTGAAAGCCAAAAGAGATTAATTAGAGTCTACTCTCATTGCTGTTTAGGTTACAGTGGTTTAAAGACTTCCTTAACAATGTGCACACGAAATGCACAGAGAACATTTTGCATGTCCGTGGGGAGGCAAGGAAGAAGAGAGTTTGCTCAGGACCTTCTCAGCAGCGCTCAATGTCTTGCATGACCAGCTCAACTTACTTACCTGAAAGCACCATGCTTAAACAACGTGATGTGTAAATAATGTGTTGACTTCTGTATCTCTGACTTCATATAGGAGCACTAATACTAAAATCAGGTTATAAAATGCATCCATTCTTCTGATCAAAATGACTTTTATATGTTGAAATGACATTTCTGTAGCTGTTGTGCTACAGGAGAGAAGATGAGAGAGGAAGAGGAGAGGATGATGGTTAACAGGAATAGATTTGTCTGCTTTTTTTCAAGTTCGTTACAATCGTCTTCCTCTACAAACTCTCTTCCTTCCCTTAACCCTCCCATGCTACCAATTTAAGCAACCATTCTCCTGAGAGAAAAGGATGACTCATTTGCTTCCGTAACATTTTAGAGGGATATCTTTGAAACGTACAGAACCTCTAAAGCCCAAAACTCCATGAAAGTGCACTGATCTCTTAAAAGATATTTTCCTCCCTTATTGATCTTCCCAGGTTTTAGTGCAATCATAGCATGACCACGAGAGCTTTACCTATTTTAAATTTAGCAAATCATTGAATCTATAAAGATGGCATTCTGAACTTTTAGCTACTTAAATTCTATACCTATAACATTTTTTCTACCCAGTTCCAGAAAAACTTGCTAAATTAACCCTTAAGTACTCCTTGACATCTCTCTATTCAACTAGTGTCGTGAAGTGTCACCCACTGACCAATGGTGCTCGCATTCATGGGCAGTAAATCATCTTCACATGTCATTCCACCACACAATTTATTCTGTTGCTAAATAAAGAATTCCTAAAGAAATTAATTCACTACATGGCTTCTAATAAACTATATGAACAAGTTTCAATAAATTCAAATGGAAATCTCATCTGAAGAACAGAATATGAAAGAAATTGTTTTAATATGAATAATAAAGGCTTTGCTAGCTATTTGCCATTTTAAAGTCTTATACATGTGTATATTCATTTCAGGGCCAAGCAGTCTGTTCTCCTAAGCAAGTTCTGGTAAGCAAGGAAAAATTTTTGCCTAGGATAATTCATTACCCTGTGCCTAATGCATCCACATAGTAAATTCTGTAATAACGTTAGTGGGCGATAAATAAATAAGAAGAGATCATGATTTAGACGTCTTAATCCTACTTAAGAATTGTGGAGACAGTTCTTGAAAGCCTGATTTTGTACCATAAGAATGCCACTCTTTGCCCACTAAGCTTTTGTCCTCTTTACTCGTTTGTCACCCACAGCTCTGCTCCTGCTTTCCCCCAGAAATACGCTCTTCTTTGTGGAGCTGAGCAGCACCAGCTGAGGAGGAGACGGGGGCCCTATCCTCCCTTCTTATAAATCTCGATGCTCAGAGCAATCATTGGATGGTAAGGCTTGTGTGTAATAGATTTCAGCCTATGAATCCCTCCGTCTAGGCTCCATGTATTAGTCTAGAGCCTCCTCAAGAGGCAAAGAGAAAGGGATCATCCAGCCCTTTCAGTGAAGCTTTCTCTGAAATAAACATGAAAATGCCCTGGGGAACAGATTGTGCAGGAACAGCGTGGAGCAAACGCTTCAGTGGTTTCAATTCCAACCATGTTGGAAGGAGCTATTCATGTTGTTTTTCCTCCCTAACAAGGCTTTTCTCCCTAACAAGGCTTTTGTCACTCGAGGATTGTCTGCTATGAATTAGAGGCGGGCTGCTGATACCCTCAAATAGTTTGTGGGCTCCCTTGTCCAGGGAGCAAGTGCCTGCAGTGCTGAACTCCACATTATTTTCCCAAATCTCAGATTTATAAGGACACAAAAAAATATCTGATGTTGGCATTTTTCTTAACGCAAATCAACAGCTGCAGTATTTCTTTTCAAGTATCCAGTCACTGTCATGTTCTTTTTTTTTTGCAAGTGATGACTAATAGGCAGTGACCATCAACAAGAATTAACTTCATATTACGACAGTTCTCAAGCAGGGCTCCAGAAGGGTTCCTTGCAGATAGAGCAGCACTAAGACACTAAGCAAAGTCATCCGTTGTTTTAAAGCAATCTGACATCCTATTTGGTCTGCTTATTACATCACTTTGTGTTGTTTCTATACACGCTTCTAAAGGAGTCCAAAAAAAAAAAAAGAGAGGAAAAAATATTTTATTTTTAACAGTAATTTCTCTATTCTTCATAATTTATGTTGGAGATCTTTTTCACGTAATGAGATATTGATTCACTGCATCAAGATCACTTGTGCAGTCAGATAGAAAACTTGAGACAAGATACTTTTTCCTGAATGTATACCACTTCAGCCATTTGGTTTGTTGGCATTTCATCTCCGAAGATCCTCCTATGTCTTCATATTATATTCCGATACATTTTTAAAGCAATTCTGGGATGGGTTTTGTTATCTTTTTGGATGAAATGGTGTTAAGTCTTTCTAAAATGTAAATGCAACTGCTCCAGAGAAATTTACATTCACAAACAAAAAATAAGGTTTTATGACACTATGATATTTTATACAATATAAAAGGATTATATTATCAAAAGCATAGTATCCACAGTTGAGTTTAATTCCCAGCAGAACTCAGCTCTCCTTTCAGGTGAGGTTTTAACATCCTTGACCTTGTTACTGTATTTGGGTGTCTGTTTGGGCTACTGAATACTCAACAGCATAATGTCCAGTAAAAAATACTTTTGTACTCGAGTACTGTGAAAAGAGCTTCAGCAGCAGCTGAGTTTAAGAAAGCTCTGTTTAGCTAATTTTTAGGAAGAATTGATAAACAATTTAATACTGGGCTTGAAGATAAAGTATAAGAAAACAGGTAAAAAATAAAATTAAGTCTGAGACCTACAATTAAAATTAGAGTAGCTTAGAGATGGAAGAAGCATAAGAGGTAAGACAGAAAGATTCGAGACACAAAGAAAAAATTTTTAATCATTATTACTTAAAAAATGACATTTCAAAAGCAGTTATGGCCCTAAATGGCGTGATTTTTATTTCATATGAATTGACAAAATGATCTAAATGAAAGTAGTCAGGAAAACTGCTCTGTAGTTACTTTGGAATGATACAGCTTGCCTATTTACATTAAAAAGTCTAAAACACTTTTGCATTCGCAATAAGTTAGGCCCATAGTCAAATCCAACTTCGTGAGTTTACCCCCCCCCCTTTATATTTTAATATTACTATAAGTTACATTTCTATCTTAGGCACGTTTCTTTTCACCTAATTTTTGTCTTGGAAAATGGCCATTCAAAATCAGAGTTGGAAAGAGATTGGCATTCCATCACAGATGGATCCAATTTTCTAGATACATGGAAGTTTGGACTTGAGGAAAAAATATGAAAAGCCAGTATTTCCAGCAGGATAAATTTCACAGGTTTTAAAATAATTTAGGAGCATTTCATAAAGATATCAAAAAGATTAAAGACATGCACACATCTGTTTACTACACAAATGCATAACATGAATATTTGTAAAATGCGTGTCAATGAAACTAAAACATTTGAGAAAGTTTGTATCAACTTTTTAACTGTTCTTTTGCAATACTTTTTAAAAATAAATCTATGATATAATTATGAAAAATAAATATGTTTTTTCTCAACTAAAAGAAGCACTGTGAGTCAGAAGATCTGGCTCTGGCCCCAGATATGCCCTATGATTAATTGTCCTGGATTCATTCTGTGTGTATCAGGGTGTTTTGTTCTCAAAAATGGGGATATTTGTCTAACACCGAAGAGAGTAGGTTTTGGACAGCAGTGCAGATTCTTCATGTGTAGTAGCTGAGACACCTTCCTGAGCACTGTTTGGGGCGCGTGAGGGGCAGACCTAAGTGAATGTATTTTTTAAATAGTGAGAGATTATTATTATTATTAAAACAGTTGTCTCATTCAAGTTTATTCTTTAGGCAGTCGAGTATATATCAGGAGAGCAAGGGAAAAAAATCAGTTTTCTGCAAATAGAGATGTTAGTTTCATTTCCTGAATGCGTCTTGCAAACACATCTATTTTACATTTGGGTCACAGATCAGAACATACCTTTCTGAAAGCACTTTTTTGTCGTAGTTTTTCACCTGGCTTAAGCTATCAGTGCCTAGCAGCCACCCCTGTACCTCCACCCTCACACATGTACCCCAGAGTGGCTGCAAAGGAAACCCAGCCAGGAGGGGATTTGGCTGAACAGTAGCATCTGTTTTACTGGATGCAGCGCAATGGGAAACCACTTCACCTCTTTTGCCAAAGTGTTTTGGAACATGGAACAGGAACGAGCTGCTGTAATACACAATCCTGCCTCAAAACTTAGCTATATCAAATGCCGTTCTTGAATTACATTTGACCACTAGAACTTAAAAAGCAAAATAAGCGTAGATGCCAAGTCAAAACTCACACAGAGAATGGTACATCCTGGAGCAGGTTTCATGCAAGGAGATGGTCTCTGCAGAGGAGCAAAAGGACAATCGCATCCCCTTTTCAGATATACCAGGAGAAAAAAGCAGGATGCTGCATCTGCACAGCGTCCTGTCAGGAGTACTGCACATAGTGGGCAGTTTTCACACCTCTACATTAATATTGCAGCCACAGGGTTAGTAACACAGGGCACAGGAACATACACATTTTATCACTAACTCTGTGGCATAGATTATTTCTTCAGTAGTGCATTTCTGTTCATGTCCAATGTTAGCTGACTGGCAGTAAAAGAATATAACATCTAATATCAGTTATTATTTGAAGACAAGATTTTTTTGTAGGTGTTCAATTAAGTTTTGATTGGAAGTTAGAGCTTTTCATAACTATGAGGGAGTTTGATTTAATGTACAGGATGTGTACAAAGGTCATAAGAGAAAAAATGAGGCAACTGTAGATTATGTATTATTTATGAATATGGAGGGGAATAAATATTCATAATTCTAGGAAAACAGATAACATGCGGCTAAGTTATTGAGTGTTGTCTGCTAAAAAAAAAAAAAAAAAAGAAAATTCAATTTAAATGAAGAGAGATTATTCCTTCCTGTATGTGTAAAGACAAGTTAGAAAAGTGTGATTTGTTTGACTGTGACTCATCCCTTCAACATTTGACGGATATGAATCAGATGACCTTCCCCTGGGATCATATGCTGAAAACAAACTGAAGTTTCTGATTGTTTAGAAATGTTCAAAGATAGTTCTTACCGTCAACAGGATCATCTTCGTTTAGTGCTCATCTGTTTTTGTAGCTTTTTCCCTTTCCTTATCAACCACAGTCAGACAGCATTATTCTCTGATAACGACTTCTCTCATTTCGAGTGAGCCAAGTACTTAATAGATGAAGGACCAGAGGGTGGGTAACCAAGGAAGGAGGATGACTCCAGCTGAGAGCGTCGATGGTTGACTTGACACCATTGTGCCAGAAGAAGAACGTCCAGGGGCACCACGTCTGTGAGAGCACTTGAACAAACCAGTAAATTGCCCCCATGAAAAGGTCTGGTCTTCAATTCATAGACAAGTCACTCACCGAGAAGATCTCCCTGGAAACCTTTTTTCATTTTATGAAATGTTCTCCATCCACCTAATGGACGATGACAAAGTTGATTTGCAGTCACTCCAGCTCCTCTGAGGCATTTAATTCACCTTGGGATGAGGTCAAGAAGTCAGAGCAAGGAAGTTGCCAGCAATGAAAAAAATGTCCTTTTTATTCCCAGAATTGCTGTTTTGTCTTTTACACTTTCTGAAAGTCAGTCTACCCTAGTCGATAAATCTGATTGCAAGGTAGCCACAGCAGATTTGGGACTTTAGTTAGCATCTCTTATAGCAGTGAAGAACACAGCTGTGGGCTTGAAGAAGTCCATAAGAAGAACAATTTCCATTTAATAGATAGCCATTCCCAAACACTTCCATACTATTACTCATCTCTGTCTGCCCGTAGACAGACGTCTTGCAGAGGAGGAACCAAATCCCAACTGTTCTAACTGTAAAAGACGTTGCAGTCCCATCAATGACATTTTATATCCTCTTAGTCATAAGATGGTGTTCTGCCTTAGCTCAATTTATAAATGAAGATCTCCAGAAACTGCAGAAGAACACAAGCCAACTTCTTGTGACTATAAATGGATTTTAAACAGTAAAGCACGGACACAATTTTCAGTGTGGCAAAGTGCAAAACAGTAACACAAACACAAGTACAAGAAACATGGCGAGCTGAAGAATGGGAGTTTGCAATGGTACACAAGCAGAGGGATGGAAGAACCTTGCTTCTACTTAGCGCTTCCAAAGGATTACACAGGGGTCCGTGGGCTCCATACAGCATTTGGGCACATGACATTTTCTGTGAATGTTTGTTCGGCCTCTGCTCTTTGACAAAGATGCTGCACAATCTGATTTTGTCCACAGTTTGGCCAAATTACAGGCGCCAAATAACAGTCTCTAGTTGTTTGAAAGGTGAAATACGGAGTGTGGAGAAGAATTAAGAGCTATGTGGCCCTAGCAATAATAAAATGCAAAGGAAAGAGAACTATCTTGGTTGATTTCACATGGAAAAAAAGTACCTGACAGTGGGATGTGGTCTGGGTTGTATTCTCACTTCCATATCACTTCAGAGATGTTTTCATTACCTGAGATATTTTGAACTAAATGCAACAAAATGCCAGCAGTGATGCTCTGGGAAATACCCTTCTAACATGAATAAATGGCAGAGCTCTTCACTAAGATTGATGAAAACAGTAAAATAAATAAATAAATAAATAAAAGATTTATCTTCAATAACGATGAGTAAAAATGTTGGTTAATGAATTATTCTACAAAACTAGCAGAGCTTTTCAGAAATGAGAGGAAATACTGTTAGTTATTCATCTTCGGCAATTCATTCTAGTACAAATCCCAGACTGTCACTTTGTTAGCTATCTCCCCTCCTTTTTGATGGATTCTAGTGCTGGTGCTTCAGCACGTTGCTGGAAGCTGGTGAGGTCTCGCAGGAAGCTGAGAAACTAAGTACAATAAAAGATGGGGAAGTGCATATAAAAAATTTACAGTCAGAACAATGTGAGGAAACTCCTTAGATTAAGATTCAGAAAATTCAAAAGCAACAGTATGATACAAAGATAATGTTTTAAATGACTGTTTTCCCTTTCTCATCTTTCAGAACCTTGCGTCCATTTTCTATTCTGTTCACCCTTTGCTACCTCCCAATGCATGGCACAGAGCAAGGCAAACATTTTTGATAATAACACAACATCTAAGGACCTCCCAAGAGGAAACCATCTTTTAGAAGGATCTTTCTTTGTTAAATAGATTATATTGTAAGTAAACATTTGTCTTAATGCAGAACTAGCCATAGATTAAACATTTTTTGGTTTTGGCTAATGGAACAGCATCTGTAACTGCATCTTCCCAATAAAATGCTATCAATACAAAAACTTGCAGGCTCACTACAGAGCCAAGTTACAGCACAGTCCATGCTTGCATTCAGGTGATGTGCTTACAGGATCGAGGAGGCAGCCACAAAACATGCTACCGAGAACATGGCAGTGTGCCACCTCTTCCCACTTCCCACTGTATTTTAAGTAACAAAAAGAGGCCATCTCCCTTCAACTGCAGAATCACCTGCTCCACAAACCTTTACTGCTTCCAGAAGATGTAGCTTCCTATATCCCCCTGGTCCTTTTGTCTAGGCTCTTAGTAATTCCTGACTGCACGCAGCTATTTCTTGAGTCAGCCTTGCAGGATCCACCTTTGTCAAAGATCTCTCTCCGAGGCAGACAATACGTCCATACCTGCTTCTTGTAGTCTAGAGAAGTCTTCCTGGTTCAGCCACATCATCAGCACAATTTGGGGAACAAGCCCTATTAAAGGATCCTATTACTTCATTTGTACTGACAGAGTCTTACCAGAAGGAGGTTTATCTGGACAGAATTGTGGAGAGGAAATGGGGCTGGGGAGTGGAGGGGCAGCAAAAAATAAACACAATAGTTAATGGACTTCAGCATAAAATCGATGCACCCCAACAGGTTACTGCTAGGAGACTGATTGCCTAATTACTCCATAATCAAAAAAGACATTCTCATTTCAGATGAACTTTGAAGTACACAGTGATGACATCAGTGTTATTTGAGAGCACATACTAGCAAAGACAGCATTGTCCTGTGTTTGATATTGTCAAATTGTTACTAAACCATAGCAGCTGGCAAGGTTTTGACTTGAAAGATGGTGGCACTCCTCCAAGCAGCGCCCAGGCAGGGGACACTAGAACAGAGACTTCCCTGGTGTGTGATAATGCAGCTGCTGATTGGGAGCCTGTTGTCCTGATTTTACAACAGGTAAATTACACTCAACATGACAGGATGAAAAACAACATCTGCATCTACGCATACGGCTTTCTTTTACTGCCTACATACTCAGAAGAAAACAATAGACTTCTATGGCAATAGGTTTAAACTTTCTCTTGGGGAAGCCAGTGTAACCTTATTATCAGCCCATGGGCGTGGGACAGGAGAACAAGCTCCATGTTTGGCCACTTTTTCTCCTGCGGTTCCTCCTCTCTTGCTCGCCTATACTCAAGACCAGCTTCTTATTCATGTGAAAGCTCAGTAAGGCTCTATTTGTACAAGTTTCCAGATCTAACCTACAACTTCTGATGTTAACTCTCACACTCAGACACAGTACCAAAGAGAGACAGTCCTCATAACAAGTATTTCCCAATCATAGGCACAAATTGCTGAACGCCATCCTCCTGCTAATTCCTGTAAAAATGGCTTGTTAACATGGAGGATTATGAGTCTCCTATTTGTAGGCACCAGCAACTTCATCTGACTATTTGGAAGCACTGTGCTGAAACATCTTGCAGAAAAAGTGTAGTGAGAATTATTCCTCCAATTTCTTCTTAGTTACAGGCACATTCTTTCTTGCCCAGAATGAATTTGCACTGCTCCCGGCATCAGTAAGGCACTGAAGTTCACCTCTAGTCTTCAAGCACCAGACTTCAGCCCATTACGTACCTCTGTGTCACCACTTGAATAGGTCTTCCCATCAGCCGCCTGAAGCAGGGTGAGGGGATCAAGTTTATTTCTGCTCTATGAAAAAAAAACTCATTAACCTCTCCTTTGAATGGATTGTAAAACTTGACGTCTCTACCTCAGAGCAGTACTGGACAAGCATGACAGCTCTACTGCTTCAGCACTGAACAAGGCTCAACACACAGGCGTTCTTTGTGGGCGTAAGGGTGAAATGTTAAAATTAGTTTCCACCAGCTCAAGAGATAAATCACTGCCATTTACACGTGACACACGTGACAACAGTCTGGACAGCTAAACTCTTATCTCTTCCACAATCTTTAGATTACACAGTCATTTTTTTTTAACCTTGTTTTGAATGTAGGAGCACAAATAATTAAATACAAGCACAGCTGATGAAAACTGAAGCAACGTCAATGAAAAAGAGAAGGAAACTTACCTTGTTTCTACTCGTTCCTGGAAAGAGAAAAAGTTCCTGTGCCTCCACCTCTCTCTCAATTTGCCAACAAAGCCAACTGGAAAGGTCTCAATGGGTCTATCACAAGTGAAAAGGCAGGTTGGTCATAGAGTGGAAGATGGCATTTACACAGCTTTTGACAGCACAATTAACACAGGGCAGCAGGAGGATCTGTATGACCACTGATACCAAATGTCGAGCACCGTGAGCATAGGGGTGAAGTTACACAACAACGGGATTTATAGTTAAACCAATAGACTGCAGTTTTGATCTATGTCACAAGAGAGCAAATTAGGGGGCAAATACCGAAGCTGAAGCCAGAGTCGGGTGGAAATACAGTGTTGAAGACAGAAACGATACTATATTAAGTCTGTATTAACTTTGCTTAGAAAGAAGTTTGATGTGAAGTGTATAAACATGGTTAATGTTTAATAAAGTAAAACTACAACATTTGAAGGCATGAAACTATTGCAAGCGGGCTCCAGAGGTCAAGTTGGTTTACAGAACTGAAGCCATGTCTAGACCATCCAATAATGGCGAACTCTTAACTGAAGCTAGTTAAGTAGAATAAATATCCTACCAAAGACAAAGAACATTGCAGTTTCTTGGGGAATCATTAGGCTGAAGTGAAATTTTCTGCGCTGTGAGGTTTTTACTTGACGTGGTGAATTGCACAAAAATGACAACATACTTCATTGTCAGTATGTGGTTTACCTGAAGTTAAAAAACAAAACAAAACACAGCTTTTCTCAAAGAGGAAGCAATGCTCCTCATGGAAGACAAGGAAGCAACTCCCGCAGCTATCTGTATGAGTGCTGATCTTCATTTTTAGACTCTGGAGATTGAGCCAGGTATTCTTCATCTCTTGCAAATGTCCATGTACGTACCTGAGTTGTGTATAAGCTCAAAAAGGGGAAAAAAACTAAAAACAACCACAAACCTAAGCTTTAGTTCTTTTGTCATTTGAGTGTGAAATCAAGACATTTACAGTTTGATTTCTCATTAGAGATTAAGGTGCCTGAAATTCCAGACAAAATATTTATTTGGACTTAAAGCAGCATAAATGTTATGTGTTATGAAATAGCCTGCATTTGTTAAGTAGAGAGAGAAGCAGTAGATGCTCCTACTACCACTTGTAGCTATCTGTCACAGCCATGAAGATGCCTAACATTGTTCTGGGATTCTGTAGCTATGAGTAGTACGAAGTATGATAAAGTATTCAGCTACAAAGCACTGATGCTATTATGCTTATCTGTGTAAAACTCAAAACTACGGTATTGCAACAAGATATATTATCAACAGAAATGCAACTGCAGTTATCAAAGCTATAACAGTAAGTATGCACAATATGAACAAAGTCAGCCTTCAGTTTTCAGGAATACCTACTCTGCAAGAGAAATGAGAGAAGTCACAAGATTTCGAGTTATAGCAAGTAATAATGCCTGGTTTCTTCTATTTTCTTCTAATTTCCTGTACACTTCAGTCATGTTTTTCAACTCACTGAAACCCTGAGTGCCCGTTTTGTTGTTATTGTTTTTGTTTAGTTTTAATTAAAACTGATATTTCTCATGGAATTGCTCAATTCCAGCGCCTCATTTGAAACTTTAAACAAGAGCATTCTAAAATGTGCCACTAAATCGGCTCTTGTTGACCCAATATCTTAATGCTGTATCGTCATGCTTTCCCAACCTTGGGCTAGAAAAGAAAAAGTATCTAACAAAAATATAAACTTAATGGTTCCTCCCACAAGGAAAAGGTAGCCTCATACCAACTTCACATGTCCAGATCATGCCCTAATATCTATCGTTTCTTTTTGCATAAAATCTCTGAAATCAGAGCTTTTGCCATCTACTCACACAATCAGAGCTTTTATCCAAACTCTTACTATCCTGAATATTGCAACATCCTACACTCACACCCTCACAAGTGCAGCCTTGCCCCATAGATCTCTACCCTGAACGCTCTACCAAGACAATTTTCCTGACCTGCCCGACTATGTCCCTTCACCTTTGCACTGGTCATGCTGGCTACTCCTCTTACCTCGAGCCATTGCAGCAAACCTAAACTGCTCAATTTCAGCTCTAAGGACCCTCTAATTTGCCTATCAGGTTCCATTTGATTAAGATATATCTGTTGCCATTTACCACAAGGTATATTCTTTTTCACGACGCCTACAAAAACAGAAGGTAGGCAGCCGACATGCTTAACCCATGCCTGCAGTGCTGCCTTGTTTCTTTGTGTGCGTATCACGCCGTCTTACATTGCAACCAGCCCCCACGCTGGTTTTGGGTTCACTTCCACATTTAATGCTCCTAGGCACTACAATCATCGAAAATATATGTAATAACAATAAATAATGTAAGGGAGTCTACTGTTAAGTAACTGGAGACTTCCAGTATACAAACTGATGCAGAAATGTGATAATAGGTAACACTCTATCATTTACTGTACACTGTGCAACTCTGATACTGGCACTCCAATGCAGAGGGAGCAGCTTTATGTCACAACGCTTGTGTATCTTCTAAAATCCTTGCAGAGAGGGTTCAATGAAAGCACAAAATGTTTGGTGCTTGTTAACAACAGGTACGAGGTGGAAATTATTAGTTCTGTGCCTTTTGTGTCTAGAAATAACCAACCTGTTTAGAATCCAGACTATAATACCCTGGGCTGCCCTCTCCCTGAGAAATGCATGCACCTGAAATGTAGCCAAGTTTGGCATAGCTGTGCTTTCTGTTCACTGCATGCTACTTTAACAAAATGAATAAACACTATTTTAAAAATCGTAATGGTTGCTAAAAATCCATAAGGACACTAAGTGATTTTCTAAATGTATGTATACATAAATGCTTCAGCTATAGCGCTTCCAGTATGCTTGTTGTGTCTGATACATTTATCTCACAGAACTTTTCTTCAATGGTATTTGTAAAATAAAATAAAATAAAAATAAATCCTTGATACTCTGGTAGAGAGGGGCATGTTTTTGTGACAGGAACAAAGCTAAACAGGAACCAAGGCTTTAAATATCTTAATTTCAGATCTCAGTCTTAAATTTGCTTGTTCTTCTAGAAGACGAGCACTATCTTACATCACCTTACTCTTTACCCCCTTTTTGTACTCTGATGCTCATAAAATTGACTCCATTCTTTTGAGTGTTCATTTGATAAATATGAGAAAGAAACACAAACCTACAAAAAGCAGAGGCTGAAGCTACTCAGTTGTTAAGATTCCGAGCACTCAAGCTCATCTTTAGCTTCTCAGATTACATTTAGGTTTCAAACATTCACCGTATTTCTCAGATATCTGAACTCAGGGATTAGAGTTGGAGTTAAGATTCTGCAGAGTATTATGCTGAGACCGATTTGCCTTTGAAATACGTTTTCATTGAAGTGCCATTTCTCTTAGGATGGGACTTCAGTTGAGCTGCCTTCATCCTTGCCAAATGAGAACTGGAACAACGCTACGATGATGATACTGAGATGATGCTTTACTTAAATCCAGTTAGGGTAAATTAAACTTGAAAGGAGAGAGCTGTAGGATGCCGAGCCAAGTAATTTGCTCAAGGCACTGAGCAGCTAAATGAAGCACCTGTTAGAAGCTTGTGTTTGCTAATCTTTGATCAGTCTTCATGGATGTGCCATTACATCCTCCACACGCCCAGGTGAAGTGGCATGCTGAGTGCTGGGGGTGAGGTAAGGAAGCCACAGCCTTCACTCATTTCATGGAGCAGAAGCATCACCTACACGTATTCATCTGTTGGAAACAACTTCCTCCTACTCATTAGTGTCAGAGCAGATTTTGGGAATCTCTTTGTGGATATAAATCGAGAGTGTTAGGAGCCTGTACCCACTGTGCAACGTGACAGAAACATAGAGCATGTGGGCTTGGGGAAATCCTGGCTGCTGGAGAAGACTGGAAGGAGAGGATGCAGGCACTGTAAGTGCACTCTGTGTCTGAGTGCAGACATCTTACGCATGGTGATGGAGTGCTGCCTATTATGCAGCAGACAAAACAGCATGGTGGCCAGTGGCTTCCAGCTCCATCAGGAGTGTGTTGGGCAGAAAGCCAGCAAGAGACCACAGCTCCTGACAAACCAGAGACAACCGTGTTTCAGACAAAGGCAGTCGACATGTAGCCACGCTCTCCTGCAGCTGAGGAATAAAAATTAATCCCATGCCTGGAAATAAGCCACAGAAGTTTCTCACTAAGAGAACATCAGACTCAAAAGCCCTAGAATAACAGACATAACAGTATATATTGTGATCCCAGTATCTTGACTGAAATCCACAAATTGTGCTGCCTCTAATTGTCATTAACTCCAAGCGAGTTTTTAAACGAGTGTTCCGTGTAAAAACAGAGCATTAAACGACTTGTCAAGTGGAAATAAAGATCAGAATGATAGCAATCATTATAGTTCCTTATGTCTTTTATTTACATTCCTCTCTATGTGCAGGCATATGTGCACATATGCAGATACTCAGCCGCTACGTTTATACACAGTTATGCTCGAATTCCCATCTAGTCTATAGAACTACACTTGTAAATGACAAGAGCAAGCAGTTTTAATCAAACCAAGTCTTTCATCTGTACTGTCAGAGAGGTTGTATTCACGCTGTTGAAGGAATATGGCCATAAATGTTTTTCTCCTTTGTCATATACCCTTTCCTCCCAATTGTCATGGTTCTGCTTACACGCGAGTCCTTTCTCCACACACACGAATTGCAGAGGTCCTCTGTACTTTTCAAGAATAAACATGACTACAGACATAGTCCCTCAGTTTTCATACCACGAGTTTAGAGATATCTCAGAGGATGAAACACTTTGGAAACAACTGATTCAGTGCCCCATATCACCGGGTGCCTTCCAAATCGTGGCCCAGACCATCCAAATGGTAGTCAGTTAGCACAAACCTACTGGGAAACATGTCTGCAGAAACAATTTGCCCTAGAAGACCACCTAATAATTGAGCAGCACAGGGAATCTTTGTCTCCTATTGCTTCTTTCATGTTAAATTAACTAACTTATTAAATTATTAGCTTACCAGATCAAGTTTCTTTCACTTTCATTATTTACAAAGGTTCAACCTGCGGAAGAAAAGCAACACTTGAAATTTCTTGGAGAAATCCAAGGCCTGAATGTGAATGAGGACATCAACAGCACCACTCTGAGGCCCACCTCGCCTTCAGACTCACCCACAAAGTGCTCACAGGAAGCACTAAAAAGATACTAAACTTCATTATTTCTCTGATATTCCATAATTAAGCCACAACAAATGCTACAATCGCAGCAGAACTGCAGCTTATTGCACTCCAGGCAGGGCTGCTTTTGGTTGCACTGGGAAGGGTAAGGTACAGCTGCATGAACACAGCAGTATGCTGTCATGGTATCAGTCCTGCCAGTACAACAGCAGGTGTGGTATAAACACATACCTCCTGTCCGACAGATTTATCGTCTCAGGATACCGTGCAAAGAGAAGGGATCACAGGAGCATTTGGAGCACTCGTATCCCTGAAATGAACTGCGCTTGAGAGTAGCAAAAAGCATTCGCTGTTTTGAAACAGTACACCAAGAAACTGCCGCGCCCGCCGTAGTATAGATAATCAGAGCTTCTTCCCAATAATGGAGATCTTGGCTCACTTTCCCCATGCTGGATGAGGGTCACATCTGAAAGCTGGTAAGCAAAGCTATTGCACAACCCAACACGCAGCTTCCACGTGCCACCAAGGTCAGCGCTGATAGCCTCCAACACTTGTGTCCCACGGCCTGCTCCGGTTACAGCACATCTGAGCTCCCAACTGGGGGCAGGGGGAGGAAGGGAATTCTCGCAGTGCGAAGCAGACGGACAGGTTAGAGGTCACCTGAAAGTATTTCATGAACCTAACGTCTCATATAAACATGAGTCTGGTGTTGAGAAATATTTGTCCTCTTGTTCTCTGCTCTCTTTTTTTTTTTTTTTTTTTTTAAAGACTGACTCCCACACAGCGATGCTCTGCTGTTACGTATCAGCACTGAGGGCAAAATCCTTGCGACAGAGGTCAGGAACATCATGATGTCAGATGAACATTTTTCAAGCACAGCTTTGTTTTTCAGTTTCAATGGCTAACACTCCCCTCTCAGCTGTGTGGGGCAGCAGAGGGGCCCTGCCAGCCCACAGCAGCAGGACCCCATTCACACCTCCAAGCTGCACAGAAGCCCACACTTCCCCACAGGCTCATCCTGAACTCAGGGTGCCCCAGTGCCCTTCCTTCATGAAGAATAAGGCTAACTTGGACAGAAACACTCTTACTTCATCTACTGGAAAATCGAGAACAGGGGTCTTCCCTTAGGCCACAAGGAAAGCCATCTTCCCTGAGGCTAGCCAAGCACAAAATACAGCTAGGGCCTGGTCTGACACCAGCAGAGAGCCATCTGTTGGCACTGCAGAACTGGTCTTTACAGATACAGTACCTACATGAGGCTCAGTGCATAATGCTCACATCATGTTAACACGAAAGTTTCATCTTGCTCACTGCTTTCTAGAGATTCAGCCATGGCTCCAGTACTTATTAAATGCTGCCAGGATGTTAGCACGTCTTCTGCATTGTAACAGAAAATTGATTTGTTGATGAATGCTAATCCTAAAAAGAAATGAGATAGTGCCTCTTTAGCCACCTTGAGAGTATCAGATGCTAAGGTGTTGTAAGCAGCAACCAAACCCTGTCATCTGATGAGTGAAACTGAATCCACTAACCCCAATCTGATCAATTATTTTTCAATATGAATTAACAAAAGGCAACAGACATCAACTATTGCTCTCAGCAGAATGATTTCATGAAATATTTGCAGAATCAAGCAAAAGATTGTATTATATCTGTGAGGTGAACTCCCATTGATATATATACATTCTCGATTACCTCTAGCAAACTTGTACAACCAGCCCTCACCTTTGATAACCATGCTTTCATTTTCCATGCCAGAACACTAATAGAATTGTGTAAAGATGATGTAGCATTATTAACAAGGTTTTATGTTCTCAACATATATAATTTTGGTTCTATTTTGGATGCTGCCAAACCCACTTGGAGATTTTTGCCAAACCATCTCATACTTCAGCTTTTCACCCTGCATCAGTTTCTTCATCTTTAACAGGAGTAACACTTGCCTGCCTTAACACTGTTCTTATTCTTTGGGGAAGAGCTTTGAGGTCGCAGAGGTCTTTGGACACAAAAGTATTTTTTTTTTTCCCCGAAGTGTGTGGGGGAAAACCTTCAAAATCTGCAGATAGTCTATTTTTCCTAAAATAAATAAAAATCACACATACAAAAATAAAACAAAAAATCCCAACCAAACAAACAAAAAAAACAAACAAAAAGCAGCAAAAGGGAGCCTTCCCATGCAGAACACTATCTCAGATGTCCTAAAGCTGGCTCCAGAAGTCTGCTATGAGATCCTTGGGGGAACTCTGTCCTTCCACCTTCATAACTTCCTGAATCAGAGAAGAACAGCCATATAAGCCACAACTCTTGCTCACGGACAAAGAGAAGATGGGGCAAGTCTGGTGGCCATTGTGTCACTGAAGACTACCAAGTTCTTTTTCATACAACACGCCACTGCTATCGTTTAGTCATAAGAGTACGTCATCTAGCAGTATGAGTTGTAGAAGGATCAGATGTCTACCTTAAACCATAACCATATACTGAAAAGCCTCTGAACTCGTTAACACCTATTCAGGTAATTATGGCCAGGCATTCAGGTGTAAATAGTGACTTGATATGTCATTAAAGTAACATGAAAAATCTGAATTTGTGACGAAGTCTGAATAACAAAATGGAGCTGACATGACTCAGAGGAGCCATGACCACATGCACCCCTGAAACAATAAGCAAAGCACATCCTCAGGCTGAGATTAAACCTTCTGTAAAGTCAAATTAGGAAAAAAGAAACAGCAGTTACTTCTACAATAGCACACGGCCAGTCTAGCAATTTAAATCACAAAACAATAATAATAATCATCAACATAAAAATCTGCAGTTGTGGCTAATTATTATTAATAACTTCTTACACAGAGAAAGCAAGGAATTAAATGGCTTATCAGAAGATGACATTGATAGGAAGCTAACTGGAATGGTTTGCATTGATTAAATTTTAGCAGGTATGTATATAGCGATAGTCACAAAGGATTTATTTTACTGATTATTATGCCTTCATTCTTCTCTGATAGATTAAGTGGATAACTTGTACATGGTTTAAATTGGTATATGAGAGTTGGACACTAAACTGTGATGATTATTTTTGGTAGATTTAAACTTGTGCTTACTGGTTAATCTCAGAAAAGAACAGAGTTCCAAGTTCCTTGAAAGCAACTCCATTTGTTGCTGTTGTGTTTTGTTTTTCATTTCTATTGTCCATTCTGCTGCTAAGCAAAGAACTTGACATGCTGTAATCATCCTTCCTTTGGCCATTTACTGATAACAGATGAAATATTCCAGCATTTGGGAAACCCAGCCTCCAGATGAGTGAGCTGAGATATCTTCCTTCAAGTGAGCACAAGCCTTTATTTAGCCGCTGAATCTGACTTAACAGCAACCACGTAATATACTGGATTAGCCCTTCAGCAAGCTATTTAATTATTAATTGGGATACTAGAAATGAGACGCTCCCTGCATCATGCTTCTACATACACTGCTTGAGACAAAGATCAGGGTTTTAATCTTCTCTGTGAGATGCGTGATAAATTTCAGGGTGACAAGGCATATCCTACCTGTCTCACGCAGGTTACTGAGACTGAATTTATTTCTCATGTCCAAAAGCCAAGCCAACTATATATTTCCCAGCATTAAAAAGGCATCGTAAAGAAAAAAGAGCAAGTTTTCTTCAGCTGAGAAAGAATAAACTATTCTTTATCCTAATGGTTAGTTTGACAATGCATTACTTCTAATTTTTCTTCTCAAAAGCAGTACATGCTGTTACTACTTATGCAAGACCTCTGAAGAGCCACGTTAGATTTAAAATAGAAATCTACAACATCTAATCAGAGTAAACTGAATTGCCATGAGCACCTGTTAACTGTAAATGAACTGCATAGTTTATTTAAAGCCAATTCAGCTATCTGTCCACTACAGTTGGCACTGTTTACAGATAACAGACTGTGTAAAACACAGGATTTACACTTTTGCTGTTCTGGAATGTATCCTAAGATTCAGCACAAGAGAAGAGATTACAGCAGTGAAAGCAACAACAAGCACATCGTCAAGGAAACCTTTTCCTCCTACTGGAACTCACAGCAACTTTTATAACAGCAGGAATCTTCGTTGCACACTTCAACTTTCTGTTCTCCCCTAGTATATCCCATATTCCTACCTTGACCTCATAAAAGGCAACAGAAACCCTACCTCTATTTGGCCATTTGTGAACAGCTCTTTACTACGGCGTTCTTCCTGCTGCTGGCAGGCACTTACGTAGGTTTCTTGAAGGGGTCGTAGCATAACTACCTGCAAGAAAATGTCAGCAAGGGAATAAAAACACTGTATAGCAATTCAGCTTCTGTCAAATGGACAAGAAATCTCTCAACACAACTACAAGACTCAGAAGAATAGTTACTGCTCCCCCTCCCCCCCAGAAACAATATAAATACATAGATGATGCATTAAAGGTTTCTTTGAGACCCTCATTACTTTAGGTAGGCCATGTTTCATCTCCAAAAATAATAGTATACATGTCATTTTACTTATATTAGTAAGTATTCCACACAAGGAAAACAAAGTTATTTTAGTAAAAGGCCTGTGGAACACAATATACACTGGAACTCAGAACATATCAGTCCCAGAGAAGGCAAACAACGCTCTTGTTCCCTTCCTCTCAAGGAGAGAATGAAACAAATAATCAAACTCACACAGGGTGTCAATGGACAAGTTTGTGATTTTTGGCCCCAAATCATGTAGTTCAACAGAAGAACTATAGAATAGAAATCCCATCAAGTGATGTCACAGCTGCTGCCTTGCCCACTGAAGAGAGACCAAAACTTTGAACAATTTAGAAATCTGAAGCTTTCAAATGCATTCCTAGTAAGATCCAAAATAAAAACACCCTTTAACGTGACAGTGGTTTTTGCATGACCACTGTAGTTAGCATACTATAGTGGCTACACGCTAATTTCCACAAAACTAAATTACACAAGAAGGGCATGAGCTATATCATTCTGACAGGAGGAAAGGCTAGTACTGCACACGACTTTGGAGTAACTGCATAAATTGTCCATCTGTGAACAACAGCTATTGCAAAATCCCCTTTTCATCTTAAACTGATTCTTGGATTCTCCTCAAAGTTAAAAATAGCCACGGTTGACCCAACACACTGCTAGAAGTTAGTGTTTATCCAGAAGAACATCAGGGTACGGATAGAGGAAGATGTTTGTTTTATTGACACTTTATCAAGAATTCATTGATGATTATCAAATATTCTCATTAGAACAAGCAATAACTGCTATTAGACCAGAGAGAAGCAGCATACTTACACCCTATCAGATATTTACATGCTTACCAGTACTCTGTAAGGTCCCCACAAAATTAAACTAATCGGCCTAGTTGGGTCTGGCTATAATTTTCCGTAGTTAAAATAATGAGTCGATGAGACAAATAAGGACTTAGAAATTCCTGTGGAGTTGGCCAGCTCATTGAGTCACAGCTAAATTAATGGTATTAAATACAGCTAGTTTACAGGAAAATACACCCTTGCACCACACTGTAAATGTGTATGTAAGAGCGTAAATCCTGTTAGTGACTACTGCTCTTACCATTATGGCAGTTGGGAACATCAGTCCAGTCAGAGAGGAACTTAATTCAGCGTTTCATTCTTGCCATGGTTTCCACCTATGCCATCCATCGCCTCCAAGCATTAGTTCATGTTTGTTGTCTTTCCTGCTTAGCCCATCCATGCCCTTCTCTCACGCATTACAAAGCACGTATCCGAACTTAGAAATACATGTTTGAGCATATGAACTTCCTTTAAAGCCCTTTTATTTTCCCCACAATTACCTAAATGCATTCCTGCTTCTAATAACTCACTGAACTGACATTCTGCCAAGAATCCTTTCATAGAGTTTTATCCTAGTATTACATGTTTGAACTAATTACATGTTACTAAAACCTAAATACGTATAATTAAGTTTATTATACAAGTATACTATAATAACACACACACTGTTTCAGAAAATGCCAACAAGAAAAGCCCATAACAGTTATTCTACATGCATACCATAGAGCAAGACAATTCAGAGGGAAGGATTAAACCACAGTTAAGACAAATTCCTGAGTTTCAATTCTACATTCTTTCCTAAAGCTGAATGCATGATATTCATGCCTACCTGTCCAAGATGAAATATTTTCTTGCCTCTAAAAGTACCCCAAGATGTAAATATTATTTTGTATGATTTTTATCTTATCAGAAAGTCAGAAAGTTCATGTCACTGTGTGCCCTATTAATCATAGGGCATATTTCAGCTAGTGTAAACAGATCTATTGACTAAAATGCTATTAGTAAGGCTGAAGATTCCAAAAGGTTCCTGCCTTTATGCACACGCTTATGGTAAATGCTGCAGGCAAAGCGCAATGCATATTCCTCTATATGTGTATGTTGACCACGAGAAAGAGGACAACAGCAATTTCCTCTTTTTTTAAAAAAAAAAAAAAATATCCAAGGCATCTGAAATGTCAGTATTCTATCACTGCCTTGATTTTAGATTTTTAGAGCTATTACTAAAAATAATAGTTACATTTTTTATAAAATGCAACACTTTGACAATGTACTTTTTGGCAAATTGATGTTGAACATCTTTCACTAGAAAAGTAATTTAAAAATGAGTATTTCAAATACGGACAAATTAGAATTTTATCCTTATCAAAATGAAGGAAGAGGCCATTAATTGGTACTCCCCTCCTTTTGTTGTACTTTTTTGAATAGGTCCATATATTATTTACTGGGTTTTGTAGAGATACATTTACATGAGTTATAGATCACATTACAAGTGATGAATGCCCAACACACAGGTATGTTATGAAAGGTCATCAGTTACAAGGGAAAATGCATAATGCATGCTCGCTGAATACATTTGCAAGTTTTCTGCTCTCACGCTGAGCAGCTACTTGGGCAATACAGCAATGGAACTTTGAATATGAAAGGCCTACAAACATTATTTAACTTTGTGGAGTTTGTTGGAGGTTGTATGCAGCAAATTCAGAGTTATGCAGCATGTGCCCGGGATCGGCTTGAGAAGATCCACTCCAAGTAAAACCCAGGTACCTTGTTACTACCTCCTGAAAAAAACTACTGAGAAAATGCCTAGTTCTCTGTAATTCCTTAAAAATTTTCCCAACTCCTGAAGATTTCAGGATTTCTTAAAATACAAGGAAAAGAATTTTACATATGAATTATAACGAAGATAAAAGTCCATGGCTTCTGTTGTCTCACTGGAATGCTGTTCTGTAGCGATTCTGTCACGCTCTAGCCATGACAAGCTCACAGACAGATGTCTGGTAGCTTGTTTCTAACAGTAAGAGCACACTGGCATTAGGTGCCCACCCTTTGGTCAGAACATAAAGCAATTGTCTACGTCCATGGTCTCCCATGGCTTCTTACCTGTACTAGCAATCACGTGAGCACCTTCCAATCTGATCTACTATTCCACAAGCTCCTGTAATGCAAAAGAATAACCCTTGGGAATCACAGTCACTCTTATTTCGGCTCAGAATGATTTCCACATGCTAAGAAGCATGAAGATACGCCAGCAGAAACATGCTCAATCATTCATTAAGATCACAGCTGCGCACAGTATTTCAAGACTGAAATTAGACTCTGGAAAAGCCCTGCATTTCAGAGAACATTGGACTAGATTAAGGATTGCGTAAGCTCGTTTCTGCTGTCTCACTCATCATGCTTGTACAGCCCTCCACAAAGCTGAGCCTTGGGAGTACACGTCAGGTCAAGCGGGGTTGCGTGTGTGGGGAGAACGTGAGGCTACAAGGCAGAACCAGCCCGCCTGCCCCTGCTCATCTTACCTGTGAAATGCAGTGGCCTTGGAGGGTGCAAGGCAAGTTGCTCTTTTTCCATCGTTTGCAGGCTCCAATCCCATTAGGACTGTGAAAGTCTACTTCATTATCCAGACATCTATTTCATTATGAATATCTGTCTAGACGCAAGAGAGATCAGAATACAGCGCTGCTCATGGCCCAACACACGCTGTGCCGGCAGCGAGCAGAAAGCCGTGCAGTGGCCTCAGCTCACCTCTGTTAACTTGTATTTGCAGAGAAAACCCACTGAACTGCAGAGCAGCTGAGGATTCCTAATTGCTTGCATGAAGAAGCTTCCTCTCAGAGACTGAAACGAAGACTTGACAGTATGTCTTTGATTTATTAGCAAGAGCAGGAATTTAAGATGTGTTGCCCCAGTAACAATTACTTTGTTTTCAAACAAACAACGATTTTAATTAAAGAGGAAAGCAGATCCTGCTGCTGTAATATGCCAGAGGGTTTCCTATGAATTTCCAAAGGCAAAAAAAGGAAGCAGCACAGGTTAATAGCTTATCATATGTCTGAAAGCATTAACACCATCTCTGAGTGGTGTCTGTCAACAGCAGTAACGTGGTTGCTGCCAATGAAGCAGGGCTGCTGCAGGAGCAGTTGTGCAGTTTATCACCTCAGCTCTTCCCAGAAGCCCCATCCAACTGCTTGCGTTATTTCTTAGTTGTACTTTTCCAAAATTACGCTTTGAAAAAACACAGTGACAGCCTGCCAGTCTTTGTGATTTCTTGTTCATTAGCTCGTGGATATAATTGAATTTAATTACTGTAGTTTTTGTTTCTATTAATTTCGGTGGCAGATCATCATTTCAAGTTTACTCCAAGTTAAACATGTTGATTAGTTCTTACCTATGGGTAGCCACCAATCTTTGCACAGGGCTTTAAGCAATAAAAATGTTATTTGTTGTTTTTTTTCCCCACTACCAGTTTCATTAACTTTTTTCATGAATTTATTAGGTGTTATTTGCTATTTAATGTGACTTTCCATGAACTTGCTTACGTAAAGACAATCTTAAAAATAGTCTCCAACTAATTAAAAATTATCTAGTGTGGGGAAAGAAAGCCTCACACTGATACACTTTTATGAATGATGATGATGAGAGCAAAGAGATTACTTGCAAGTTAGTCTGTAGGGGCTGTCTTACGTGATTTAATTCTCCTTGTAAAAGTAAATGAGAAAATGTTCCCTTTTCTTCCATGGGTTTCCCTTAGTAATGAAAACACATGGAGAAATTTTTTGGTCTAGGCTTTTTCTAAGATAGTTTAGTAAAACCTGACATATTGAAATCAAAACCTAAGCCCCCAACAAGGAATTTAAATTAAGAACTCACTTCAACTCTCAGTTGTACTCATTCAAACCTATACCCAGAGGCGGGTTTTGGCAAGGACGCATTCTACATCTATTATTCTTGTGGAGTGTACCATTTAAAAGAAAATAGTTTGTGCTCATCAGAAGCTCAAATCTATGAAAAATAAACACTGCAACAAAAGCTTCCCTTAGTTTCAAGTTCCTCTTCCCCACCCCAACCCCAGTTGTCTCTCTTACAGATGCAAACACTTTTAATCTTCTTTCACCTTCAAGATACCAAGTCAATTTGTTCTGCCCATGACATAGCACTGTCCACCCAAGATCATCTCTTCCTTCTTCCAACGCCTCTGCATTCACAAACACAGCACTACCTGAACCTCTAAGAACACGCCCAGAAAATGCTTATTTCCTAGATACAAATAGATTTTGACCATCTAATTTTGGCTAAACTGCCTCGCTGTACTAGTTACAAGACAGCAAATGGAAATTTCTTTATAAATGACTGTTTTGATATCCTCATTTTGCTCTCAAACGAGATATAATACTTGGCAGGTTGGTGATGGCTTTATTTTTTTTTTTTTTT
>WBMW01004225.1:337017-405386 GCA_013396635.1 Penelope pileata
TTTTTAGATTATGAGCCTGTCCCATCTTAATCTGTTTTAAGTTATCTATGTAGCTTGCCCCGAAAGTAATGCCTCCTGTTTATTTCCATGGAAACTACAACAGATACAAATTACAACAGCTACAGAGACCACAATCACACTGTTTGATAGAGCACATTCTCAGCTACAAAGTACTATTTTCAGTCACCACTGTTAGCTCTGCATTTTCACCAGCGATGAACAAGAGCCTGCATGCTGCCTCATAAACATCTGCACCTGAGCAGGTGACCCACTGTCACCACTGCTGAAAGGCAGCACCCACCCCTCACTGTGCTCACATCCTCTCTTTGGTCTGCACAAACATTCAGCAAGTGTCAGTGAATGTCAATGGGGGCTGTTTCTTCTGCATGGAGGAATTCAGTTAAACATCTTTGCTTCATATACGCTTTCAAACTACAATATCTTCAGGTCAGACGATTTAATAGGATCCTCGGGTTCATTATAACAATTATGTCATATTGTTTTTTGGATTACTTTTCCCCCATAAGTGCTGTGAACTATGTGAAGCTCTCCAACAGATACTGGAAATACAACAAGTTAAACAAGCGTGGAACTGCTCTTAAGAACAACAAAGTCACCAGGATTCTCTCAGGTCATCATTAAATGGCTTTGACTATTTCAGTTGCTCAGTAACTCACATGAACAGCATTAACTACACTTTACACTAACTGAGTAATTGAAAGTCAGCTCTCAGAATTTAGGAAATTACATTCCTAAGGCCACCTGTACAACAAATTTATTATCGAGTGTCCTTTTTGTACGTCACAGACTCCTTTCCCCCCCACAGGTTCAACCCTTCTGCACAGTTCCCACCACAGTGTCTTGGGTGGACAGCATTCATTGAATGGAATACTACTGAAAACAGAAGAGGAAGTGCAATACATGCCACAGGCATATTCAAAGTACAAACCAAGCAAAACATCTGCCAGGCCCAAGTGAAAAAACCTTTTAGGCTCCTTATGGTTGATCATCATAACCAGCAAACAGTAATAGATATTCTTACTGAGGCAGGAAAATAAAATTACGTTGTCAGAAGAAAATCTGTCATCTGAAAGCATGGACTGAAGAATGTAGGTCCCTGTGAAACACATGAGGGTTTTCCGGTGCCTGCAGTGGAACCTAGATTTCAACTTAAATTTGTGTTGTATGTACAGTAACAATGAGACAAAAGATGTTGAAGTTGATGCATTTGCTGACCTGTCTCCTCCAGCACAGTTTCCAGCTGCCCGTGCTCCGCACCACAAATCTCTTCTGCCCTCTGGCAGCGATGGGAGCAGTCTATCCAAAGCAGGTCATAGCATCCACACCTTCACTTCCCCTGTTAGCTTCCTGGAGGCAAGTGGCCTGAATTGCCCTTGCTCAAAGTTTCCCTGAAATCCTTTTTGCAAATCTTTCGCAAATCCCCTCAGGTATCACACCTGCCCTTATCAACGCTTTACCCAGAAGAAAAGCCTCTTGGATAAGATGTCAACAGAAAGCTCTATGGCTGGGAAATCTTGAAATATTTATATGCCTGATAATCTCGATATACAGAGCTTAAAACTGATTTGTTTTCCATATAAATTTTTTTTAAATGAAGAATAGCAAGCAATTAACAAGCCACAGCTAGTTTTGCTCTGACTATAAGAAAATGGAACACAGGATTCACTGGTCTGAGCAGCTGGGTTCCTTAAGGAATGTTACAAAATCTTTCTCCGTTCAAAACCAAGTCAGACAAACAGCATTCTAAGAAGGCTAGCAGATAAAGCACAAAGGCAAGAGCCCAGATAGTTCAGTTCCGTTTTCTTCTTTGTCACCAGAATACTGGGTTGCTTTGTGCATGCTATGTCACTTCTCGTCGCGACTTTCCCTTGTCATGATTTTCCCTATCTGGAAAACAGAAAGAAAATTGTATTCAGTCCTGCAAAATATTGAATTCTACATCAGTCTAGGATGCGTGTTTAAGAATTTGCAAGACTCGAAGGAAAAACTTTTCAATCATTGGCTGAACTTAAGAGTTTAATAACACTTTGCCCAGACTAGAATAATTGGTCATGTTTTTCCACTTCCTCCCTCCCTAAAAAAAAAGTCAAAACCAAACACACAAAAGAAACAGTGAAACTAGACAATTAGAGCTTCATGGAAGATTTTTGAAATGAAGAAAAGAAATATTGCACACTCAAGGAGTCCCTCCTTGTTCCTTCATCAGAAGCGTAGAGTTGTATGCTCTGCTCAGATTTGCAATTTTTACTCAGTACTTCAGATGTAACTGCTATCAACCTTAAATCCAAACCCAAGCTTAGTCACCTCAAATAGACCTCAAGTTTATTTCTCAATAAAAACACCTGCATCATCGTCCCAGTAGTAAACCACACTACCAAAAGGACTCATCTGGACTGCCACGCACCCACCCTGTGCCCCTGGGAAATGGAAAGCAAAGAGCTGAACATAGCCAAGGAAGAAAAGCAAATCTGATGAGGCAGCCAAGAGAGTGCTAACTAGTATTCTTCATAGGTGCATCACAGCTCAACAAAAGGGGCGTGTAAGAACCACCTCCAAACAACACAAGATGCATGCATGCCAAGTGTTAACAGACACAGACGAGCTGTGCTGTGAAACAGCAACCAGGTAAATAACTCTTGCATAGTTTATTTTTACACAATTCTTCACGTGCAAATTCAACAGGATTTTTAAGTAGCCAAGTTCCTATTACCTGAACACACTAGACCAACTAAAATCTGATTTCCAGGGCTGTTCAACCAAATATTTGGAGGGAAACTGTTAGGCAAATAAACCTGGAAGAAATAGTCACTTTCAAAGCATTTTCTGCTCGATATGCAGTCGTATGATCACTATATTCAAAGTGAAAAGTAACAGTGCTAAGTTACATTTTTAGGAAGTACAGATACACATTTATTTTGAAAACACAACTGTGAAAAGACTAAAGATTATGTTAACATCCGAAATCAAAAAAAATCCTAATTTATCCAATGCCATGGAGCAATACTGAAAAGAGTGGAGTTAGCATGCGCCCAGCAGAAAGGTGTCATACACACACTGCCAGACAGGTTAACACACAGCAGGCAAGCCAGAAAGACAGAAGGGACCAATTTATGTTTTAAGCCAAATGCATGTTCTGCATACACTGAAGCAGAATGCAGTTGAAAAGCTTTTAGCAATATCAAGTTGTTCCTACCAACTCAGCTTCTCAAACTTGTGTCGTTTCTGACAAAGCGTTTTGCTCACTGTACAGTTTAGCGGCAGTACTGCACCGATTTGAAACGATCGTATCCTGCTTCCAATGGTGATGGCTCAAGCTTCTGCAATTCCTAATGAATCATAGAATCATAGAATGGTTCAGGTTGGAAGGGACCTCAGAGATCATCTTGTTCCAACCCCCCTGCCATGGGCAAGGACACCTCCCACCAGACCAGGTTGCCCAAAGCCCCATCCAGCCTGGCTTTGAATACTTCCAGGGAGGGGGCATCAACGACTTCCCTGGGCAACCTGTTCCAGTGTCTCACCACCCTCACAGTGAAGAATTTCTTCCTTATATCCAGTCTAAATCTACCCTCTTCCAGTTTATAACCATTACCCCTTGTTCTGTCATTATCTATCCTTGTAAAAAGCCCCTCCCCAGCTTTCCTGTAGGCCCCCTTCAGGTACTGGAAGGCTGCTATCAGGTCCCCCCGCAGCCTTCTCTTCTCCAGGCTGAAGAGTCCTAACTCTCTCAGCCTGTCCTCGTAGGGGAGGTGCTCCAGCCCTCTGATCATCCTCGTGGCCCTCCTCTGGACCCGCTCCAACAGCTCCACATCCTTCTTGTGTTGGGGGCCCCAGAACTGGACACAATACTCCAGGTGAGGTCTCACGAGAGCAGAGTAGAGGGGCAGAATCACCTCCCTCGACCTGCTGGCCACGCTTCTCTTGATGCAGCCCAGGATGCGGTTGGCCTTCTGGGCTGCAAGCGCACACTGCCGGCTCATGTTGAGTTTCTCGTCAGCACACACCCCCAAGTCCCTCTCCTCAGGGCTACTCTCCAGCCATTCTCCGCCCAGCCTGTATGTGTACTTGGGATTGCTCCGACCCAGGTGCAGGACCTTGCACTTGGCTTTGTTGAACTTCATGAGGTTGGCATGGGCCCACCTCTCAAGCCTGTCCAGGTCCCTCTGGATAGCACCCCTTCCCTCTGGCGTGTCGACTGCACCACACAGCTTGGCATCATCTGCAAACTTGCTGAGGGTGCACTTGATCCCACTGTCCATGTCACCGACAAAGATGTTAAACAGCACTGGTCCCAGTACCGAACTGAACCAACATGGTGATGGGGGGTTGTTATTAGCAGGAGGATGAGAGGGATCAGGAGAAAAACAAGCCAGGAAAGAACCAACCAAATATATATAATGAGTTGAAACACAGCCAAGATGACTGAGATGTCTTTAAATGGATTGTCAGGAAAACTTAAGACCCAGTAGAAACGATCCTTTTTGAGAGAAGACAAAGTAGAAAGCATAGTAAGCTATAGGTGAATATTCCAATAAAATATTCTGAAACATGGTTCCAGCTCTTTTGAAAAAAGATTTTCCCTATCTAGGAGCAGAAGAGCTTCCCTGAGTATTAGAACTGTTCTATCAAGAAAATATTTTGTTATTTCTGTGTAAGCCATGCATGGACCTTCACAGCACCTCCTACCTCTGGGTGTAAGAACTGTGAGAAGGCACTAAAAGCCTTCAAACTTCGTAGAGTAATCTTCAGTGCTCAGAAGTATTTACTGCACGATTTGTTTCTAAATCTTTAACTCTTAATCCTCAGTGAGTCTCATATTAAATAACCTAACACCATTACAAAATGAATCTCCCTGTATCTTTCACGCAACATACACCTTTACTTCCCACTTTTCTCTACTTTGTGAACAAGAGCAGAAGAGTGTCACAGAACATTGGGAAGAAAAAGAAATGCATCATTTAAAGGTCAACAGGAAGGAGGAAGAACTCTGTGAGCCAGACAAAATGAAAAAGCCAGAGCATGCAATATGATTATATGAAAATTATTATTTCCAATCTTCACATCTCATTTTTGAGCTATTCGTGGATTCTTCACTGACAATTGGGATTTTGCTAATTTTGTTTTCCTCCCCACTCTGAACTCCCTATCCCCACCCTGCAAAGGGAAATCCTAATTTCCACGAAGGCATTAAAGTGCCAAGATTGAAAATTAGCTCGCTTTGTGGCCAGGGTAACTCCTGGACATCTGTTTCTGCCAAGATAGACTCTCACCAAAGACCTCAAATCTCCAAGACATTGTCAAAAACTGACATCAGTGCATAGTCTTAAAAATTTATGCAGTGTCTGGAGAGTAAATAAGACTTCACCTGGGAGAAGAGAGTTACTCAGAGTGACAAACTTCAAATCTCTTAAGAAATAAGAGTTACATACCAGGCAAGTGTATTGCCAAAGGAAATGAAGTCAGGTTCCCATTCTGAACCACCTTCTGAGGAAGAGTCCCTTCTTCCTCCTCTTGATCTCCGTTGACTACACCTGGCATTGGGAAAATCTAGCCTCTTAGCATTATACATCTATGACAGGAAGAAAAACTCAGAACAGTTTTAGAGTTACAAGTGCAGTGAGACCAGTTTTCTTCAGGTAGCACCCTTAGCAGACACTAAGGGAAATATCAGAACCAAACACAGTAAAGACACTGTACTGGCCCTCCTACCTTCCTGTCCGCTCATTGCTCTAAGCATCTGCTCTGCCTTCAGTAGCTCCTGGTAACCACTGCTTCCATAGAATTGCCTAATTGCTTCCTACTCAAAGCTTTTGGCATCCACCAGTTTTAAATTACACAGTTTGCTGTCGTAAGTCATACAATATGCTATGCAGGGGCAAACTTTCATTTCTTTCGAACTTGCCCTTTAATTCTTCTACAGTAAGAAAGGGGGAATAATTTTTGCCTAGTCCCTTTCACTATGACTCATTATTTCAAACATCTTTGTCATAACTCCTCCAATCACGTATTTTCCAGGCTGAAGTACCCCTAAGTATTTAACCACTCCTTGTTCTCCTCTCATCTTTCTCTATACCTTTTGTATTTCTACTTTATTTGAAAACGTGTAGGACAACATTGTTCAGAATACACAGGCATGCTAAGGATTTATACAATCACTTGTCCTCTGCCCCTTTTCTTGCTATTTTGACCACAGAGCTGATGTTTTCCTGGTATTTTTATACTAACTCCAAGGTCTCTTCCCTGAGTCATAATATCTATTTGAGAACCCATAGTCATGTATGTACATTTTGGGTTGTTTTCTTCCTTGTGCATTATTTTGCATTCATTGACATTCAATTTCATCTGTTATTTTATCGCCCAGTCCCTCAGTAGCTGAGATGCTCCTGCAACTCTTTATAGCCAGCTTTTGTTTCGACTTCCTGAATAATTCAGTATCAATAATTTTGTCAGTTTGCTACACTCATCTTGAAATTATTTGTGAATATATTCAACCATATGGAGCTAGCAAAGTTTTAACAGCAATCTTCTACTCTGAAAACTGGCCATTTATTCCCACCCTTCTTTTTCTGACCTTTGAACGCTTAAGAACGTAACTCCTCCTTTGCTCAAAGGCAACTTGGTTTCTTTAAGGGCATTCCATGAGGCACCTGATGACAGCCTCTTGAGAGTTTAAGTGGAGTACGCTAAACAGTTCTACCTTATAAGACCAGAGCTTGTGAAGTGCTTGTGAAGTAATCCAATAGATCTGTGACCTTTCTCTACAGAAGGTATTAGCATTGTGTCTGCCCCTAGGTTATTCGAGATCCTGACTATATCACGGTATGACAAATTGCTTATTACATCCATTACAGTTGTAAAGATTCCTAGAGCTCCCAAAAATACAGCTGCATTTACCTCTTTCAAATTTACTAATGCCAACCAAAGCAATAGATCTCACATCACGCATTTAGCTGTTTCATATTTGATCCTTAGTGTTTTTGGCTAGTGAGATAGATCTACCAGTCCTGCTTTAAATGCTTACAACATACCTTCTATGGGCTCTTCAGTCTGAGACATCTCATCCTTCCCCCTCAAGTTGTAGCATCACTAGGTTGGAAGGGAGATTGGAAGCTCATCAGTCCAGGCACCTGCTCAAAACAGGGTCAACTCCAATGTCAGACCAGGTCCCTCAGGGGTATGTACATTGGTTTTCAAACTGCCAAAGACAGAGCTCCCCTAGCCAACCGGCCAACCTATGCCAACCGTTTTGACAGATGCCTCAGATGAACAGTTTCAGCGTTTACCTGCCCGTTCCACTTTTTCTTTTTTTTTTTTTTTAAAAATGATCACATACTTGAGTTTGTGTTCCATTCCTTGGTTAAATACTAGAGTGACTATTCCAGGTGTTTTCCTTTTTAAAGAATGTTCAAAGTGAGCATACTACAGAGCAATAGATGACCTGTGAGTCACCACCTACATGCTGCTCAGGCATAGGGCAAGTTTATGTTGTGCGCATCTAGAAGTATCACCTGCATCACAGATCCTCCTGACATTCTTACACATGGTTAAGTCTAATTAGTTGTGTATTCTGCTCTTGACAGACTGTTTTTTCTCATGTCATTGTCATCCAATATAGGAGTTGGATGAACAATAGGAAATAAACTATGGAACTTCAATGCCAAGTACATTCCACGCTAGCCATATGGTTAAGTCATTCATTATTCGTTTTCCATTCTTTCAGCATCTAACTTGGGATATTCTGTGACTCTATAGAGTGATATAATTGCAGAGTTAGTTCGTCTGAACATATTTTTTTATTTAAATGCATTTTTCAAGGAAATGAGCCTGCTGCTTCAATGAAACATGCAATAGAGTAGTAGCCTGTAAATGCATTTGTGAGATAGCTGTGAAAACAGTGTTTTCGTGATTTACTATAACTGCAAAACACAGCCACAGGTACCCAGTTAAAAACAATGCCAGCAATGGCAGTACACTAAAATGCAGACTACAATGTGAAAATTCTTTTAGTCAGACATTTAAAGCTTGATTTGCTCCACTGTAAGCTCTAAAATTGAATTATATACATTCAATTCACTCCCTTGTACAATTTAGATGTAAAATAGTCATGCTACATAAAACCTTAATACCTAATATGTATAGCACAATTAAACTTACAGCAACAGGGAAATCAGGAGTAATTTTCCCAAGAGCACTACACAGCTGAGAAATAAAACGGGTCATTTACCATTACACATCCTCTCTCTAGTAATAAGGTTCTTAGAATTTCCTGCAGGGAAGAACACATTTTACACTTTAGCAGATGAATTTTCTAGGTACATATATTTTGTCTAAGCTGTTAAAACCTATCTTCTCATGTCTACTCACAGAAATCTTTAACAAGTCAAACCAAATGAAGTACAACTACTAAGGAATCTAAACAATTTTCAAGGCGGATCCCTTTGCTAACTTAAACCTTTATTTTTGCATTACATTGTTAGGCTTTCAAATAACTACCTGTTATCTTCTGCAGCCAGAATAGTGAAGTTTCAGGTGCAAGAGTCTCAGCTTCCTCAGCAGAAAATAACAAGTCTAATATTTGTGCCAATAAGCAGATGTCTCATCATCTTCAAGCTCACATGGAACTTTTCCCACTACTGCGAAAGTGGCTTTTCTTAATAACCCAAACAAGTTTTTGTCCTTTGGGAGTTTGACAGGTTAACAGATAGCTTTAAGATAAAAATAAAAACTCATCTGTGTGATTTAAAGATTTTAAGTAACCTCTGGGTCTGGATATAAGTTCACCTAAATCATTGTCTATTATCAGGGTAACAGGCCTTGTTGAAATTCTGTGAAAATCAAGGGACATGACATGCTTTCAAAACGTCCAGGCACTTGGCTGGAATATGGCAAAGCATAGCAGGGCAGGTCGATATGCCCGATAAAGGTATTTACTCAAAAAGAACAACTCAACTGTTTACTGTTTGTGTAGAATTATGGAAACTGCTTTGCAAAATAGGTATGCAGATGCAATGAGTTCATCACAAATGGCTCAGCAGTTTCTACAGCCTCACTGACAACAATACAGTTTTCACTATTTTGTGTGTGCCTTTAGCCTGTAAGTAGCTCCCTCCTCAGTAACAAATATCCATAGCTTCCCAGGCCTGGTTAAGAAGCATCTTGCTACGCTTCAGATCGCTCCCATAAATTCACTTCTTTGCAATGACAATAAGCAAATGAGTCACAGTGCAAACTATACCCTAGAGGTTTTGAATGTTTTCTTAACAATTTACCAGTGGGACCAGATCTTTAACATCCTTTTCACGCTTGGAACAAATTGATTTTTCAGAAACATCTCAGCTCATTTGGTCATAGAGAGAATATTCACCTCTTAGTAAAACGGACTGCAAGGAGCTTTTATAAGAAAACGATAACAGCAAGCTCTCCTAAAAGCCTGGCCAAGGCCCAGAAAGAGGTTAGCAGGGCTCCCAGCTTGTACTAACAGGGACTCAACTAAACACATAGTGCTCTATGTAAGAGGTTGAGGTTCCTGCTCATTGCAGTCATACATAGGAAGAAAAAAAGAGTTTTGGAGTATCAGATGTACACAACAAGAATTTTTTTTGGTGGGACTAAGAAAGAACGGAAAATACATCTGAGTGCATGGTAGTATTATAATCTATTTTGGGTGTTTTATGACTGCTTTACTTTGATGACAAGACCAATGATTATTTCAATACTGCATATTCTCCAGGCACACTATTGTGATACTTCTCCAGGAGCTATGCAAGAAGATTTTCAACACTATAACAGTTATAGTGTTATATCTATTATGCTATATACTATTATAATACTGTAAATAGCATTAATAGCCAATACTATTCAACTTTTACAAAAACCGAGCTTATAATGTCGATGGCATGTGCTTATTTTAAAAATTCACTTGAGGTTTGTATTACAAAGTACATTCAGAAGTATTTTTAAGCAACATCTTCTACAAAGATCTTAAGTTGCAGAATTTTTGTTCTTGCTCTTCTATGAAATAAATTGCAATGATGCAGTACGCACTATATCTACAGATTTCCTGCCAGTTATATGCTGCAATACTTCATCATAAACTTTTAGAAACACTAAAATAAGACATTTGTAGTACGTCCCTCATGAAATGAGGGTTTGCTACACCAAACTCATGAACGATCCCATTACATAAGACAGAACCATGAATTTTATATCTAAATGCTAGCCCATGTCAGAAATGTATTTTGGACGAACTAGACATCTGTACAAAATAAGAAAGCAAGTTGATCCAAGATGAGCACACTAGTATCGCCAGACACCTATATCCAAACAAAAATTATCAGGTATCTCATGCAGGAAGAGGATTCATAGAATCATAGAAACACTAGGTTGGAAAGGACCTACAAGATCATCTAGTCCAACCGTCCTCCTATCACCATCCCTACCCACTAAGCTACTAAATCATATCCCTTAGCACCTCATCTAGACGCTTCTTGAACAGCGCCAGGGACGGTGACTCCACCACCTCCCTAGGCAGGCCATTCCAGTGCCTGACCACTCTTTCAGAGAAAAAGTTTTTCCTTATATCCAGTCTAAATTTACCCTGGCGCAACTTGTGGCCATTCCCTCTCGTCCTGTCATTAGTTATCTGGGAGAAGAGGCCGACCCCCTCCTCACCACAACCTCCCTTCCGGAAGTTGTAGAGTGCGATGAGGTCTCCTCTGAGCCTCCTCTTCTCCAGACTAAACAATCCCAGCTCCCTAAGCCGCTCCTCATAAGACTTGTGCTCTAGACCCCTCACCAGCTTTGTTGCCCTTCTCTGAACACATTCCAGGGCCTCAATGTCTTTTTTGTAGTGAGGGGCCCGAAACTGAACACAGTACTCGAGGTGCGGCCTCACCAGAGCTGAGTACAGGGGGATGATCACCTCCCTGCTCCTGCTGGTTACACTATTTCTAATACAGGCCAGGATGCCATTGGCCTTCCTGGCCACCTGGGCACACTGTCAGCTCATGTTCAGCCGAGCATCAACCAACACCCCCAAGTCCTTTTCCTCTACACAGTCTTCAAGCCAATCTGCCCCAAGCCTATAGCATTGCATGGGGTTATGGGATTCCCTCATAACCTGCAGAGTACTTGGTATCTAAGATGTCAGGAGCAAGTTTTCAAGTAAATTTAAACTTAGATTGTTGTTTTAAACACTAAACAAGATTAAAGTTGACCCAAATCATTTTATTTCTTGATGAAGCCTGAGTCACATTATGTTGCACAATATTCCTTTACATCCCATCTGGCTTAATTTAGCACTGCACAGTACAGAGTGAAAACAATGAAATGTACACCTCAGATAAATGCCACCTAATGAGCCATTACTCAATTCTGTTCATAAAGGCAGGCCAATAAGCAACACAGACAGGCAAGAAAATAAAAGGGGTTATGTGATAGTTACTCTGCTACCCAAATACTATTCGGTTTCTACTTAAGCAGAAATTGCCAATCTGACAAAAATCTTAAGCACTGAGACATCCTGTACCAGCTACCTGCATGGAAAGCTCTCTGAAGCATCTTCTGCTTATGCAGTGTAGATGTATTCAGAGTACATAGTAACAAGTGTATGACTAATAGAGCAGAAGGCAGCAATCTTAACTGTGAAAATCCTGCTCGCTCCAGTCTTATCACGTTTGGAAACAATTTTGTTAGCTATAACCTATAAATACATACCTAGCTAACAAACTTGTAGCCACCATAACTGGTTAGCAGATAGCAGAAATGAGAGCTCAGAAATGGGAGCTCTAATCTGCATGCTCATTTTCCCAACATACGTTTTCCTTCACTCTCTGGAAGTGTTTTATGTTTATCAAATCAATTCAACCCAGGAGTATGCAAAACAAAGAAAAAAAGGTCTCATCAGTTGTATGGTTTGACTAAGCATTGAAATATTACATGCACAAGCTTGTCTAAAATCCTTCTAAAATGTGTATTTTGAGCCTTACATGCCACACAAAAGTCATGAATACAGTCGTGATAGACATAAGCAAAGCCCAACATGCCTCCTACAGATGTGAAGCAGTGAGAATAAGTGCCTCCCATGCACATCTTGTATTAAACAGATAACTCGCAAAAAAGATTGAAATCAAAAATACATAGGCCTCTAAGATTTTAGTTGTATCTGGTACCAGGTTAAAATTGATCCCCAAAACCTGTTGTTCATTACAGGAGAGAAGTACTAAAGCTACTTCCTCCCCACTCCCATTCTCTTCATTTTACTTAAATTTAATATATCACCTAGCTAGGATGTGGTTAGGTCCTAAACTACACATTTTTTACATGTTTTTCTTACACTTAAGACATTGCTCATATCCACCTTTTCAACAGCCAGTATTTTCACAGTCCTTATTATGCTGTCAGCATCAACCCGCTATCTCCCTAATGACTATATCAGCTATACACAAGGGCTGCTCCTAAAGCAACACCTCTTGTTTTATCCTGTTGTTCCACGCTGTCAGAGGCAGATGCTGGTGGTACAGCAGCTCACCTCTGCTGGTGCAGATTGTGACAAGAGCAGCATGCAGGCTCTTGTTCATTGCTGGTGAAAGAGAATAGCTAACAGTGGTGACTATGCTGAAAAAGAGCACTTTGTAGCTGAGTTTGCTCTATTGAACAGCAAGATTGTGCTCTTAGTGTTGTACTTTCCATGGACATAAGTAGGAGACACGACTTCTGGAGCAAGCTATGTAGATAACTTCCAGACATATCTTTCAGAATGCTAATAAGATCATTTAATTACTCCATCTGTTTTTAGCTAGCAATGCCTATTTCAAGCGATCATTTCTCCTTTCAACTTAGAGCCTTTCTTCATCAACAATGTTGTCTGCTCCTCCCACAAGTGGTCCTTGAAGTTTATACAGGCAGTTATTTCCTTCTTCAAAAGTGTTGTTATAACATGCTCCTCAGACATGTCAACATATGATAGCTAGAGAGATGAACTGGAAAGAAGGTTTGCATTAGTTAGCCTAAATACCCAAAGACTATAGAAAACAGAAATCACACATAAACCTATAAACACGTGGCGATACTTGAACTTCTTGGGAACAAATTTGATAAAAGGTATTAAATGATGTAATCCAGTTCTTTGCTATTGCAGGAAAACTGATGATGAAACTGTAGCAATCACCACCTGTGAAATTCTTTTAAGCCTGTCAGTATCACTGAGAGCCATAACATTCTTCTGCAGTATACTTTCTGTCCCTTGACTTACTGGATTGCAAGTTGCTGGCTGAATTCAGACAGGTATTTGATACCACTGTAACTGGCTACTGGACCTCTTCCTCTCATACTACTTAGTCTGGGGAAGTTCATGTGTACACTTACATTTGTGCAGGCCAAAACCACCAGAACAACGTTGCTAAAGGGTGAGCAGGCTGCCAAGGTTACAACACAGCTATCTGAACTACAATTATTTATCAAAACATATCATATTAACCAACAGGTCTTATAATAGTACTTAAAATTAATTCTGACTCTTCCAGTAGCAAAGATTTCAACTTGCTTGAAGTTAAAAATCATATACTCCTCCTGGTTATGTCTGAAAATTTATTCAAAGTAGTTAACATAATTATTGTATTTACAAATGAACAACTGAAATGCAAGTTAGGAACATGTACAGCTAAGTAAAAGATTAAAAACAAAGGCTAAAAACATTAGACACGATACATCGTTAAGAAATAAATTAATCCTTTGTGTAAATACTTTTCCCATATCCTGGTACTACAGCGGTATTACCCATCCAAAATAGGAAAGCCATCTAAGAATGAACTGGCATCCTAATGCTCAACATAGACACTAACATGTTGCACAATGTTAACACTGTCCAATTTCAATGCAAAGAATTAAGCAGGTCAAAATAATTTGTCTAACTACTGCACCACAAGATTACTTCAAAATTGAGTCTAGGAAAGCCATGTAGAGTAACTTCTAAAAATCACAGCATCACTGATCCCCTTGAAGGCTTTGTGTTGTCACATCTTAATGTTAGTTGTACTTACAGGGAAAAGCTTACAAGAATTACAGTCTAAGGTATACCACGCACTTCTCCACATAGAACTCAATTCCACATTCATTTGTTATTATACCGAGGACATGTAAACTCTAGGAGACAAAGAATTTATTTTGTTTTAAAATTGGACAAAATTCTCAGATTTCCAATAACTGGGTCTTAGAAAATACTGCATTACCAAGAAGCATATTTAATATAAAATAGTTCACAGGAAGAAAACTGAAGTCATTGTGTTCTTGCTTGCTTTCCATCAATCCTACTTGAAATAAGGATGAAGTCAGGACCTAAATCCTACTTTTTTTCTTGCCAACACGAAGTAAAAGACTTTTTGATGTCTGTGATTTAACACCCATTGCTACATTTCCTTCAGATAGGCTTCTAACAAGGTTTCTTGGCACATCCTGTTCTTGCTTCCAGCTCTTTGGTCTAATTCCTAGCAAAGAAAGACATGATTACAAATACAAGACACCCACCCAATAAACATAAACAGAATTTGGCCTATCTGGATCTCCTTTTCAGAAAGTGCCTATGATTTGACACATTCCTGGCCCATATCGAAACCTTATCAAAAGGGCTAATTTGGATATATTTCTTCTCCTGTAATGCATATTTTTGAAAATAAGATGTTATGTTCAGTTTAACTCAAAAAAAATCGTCTATTTCAAAATTTGGTGCTTCATTACATATCTTAACGCCAGAGTACTGATTGATTCTGCCAATTCTATAATTCAGTCTTCAGTAAAATAAGAAAATGAATTGACACTGATCTTACTGTATACACTTATACAAATATGTAACTATTGGCTAGACAACGCTCAGCCTCAGATTTAAGCTTATTAGGAAGATTAACATAGCCACAATTTATGAATGGACAGTAATACATTTATTCAGTAATTGTTCTCGCACATCAGTTCTTATGTTAAAGAAGTACACGCTGTACAACTAGCAGACTGCCAGTAAGAAAAGCTACATGATTGATCTAATGCAGATGCCAAGCAACTTAGTGTCATGAAATCAGAAAGGCAGAAGTTTTTGGAAAGTTGAGAACAAAAGACTTTTATGCGCCTCAGTTGAGAAGATGATTTACAATTGATTTTGTTACAGTAGATTTATATACCTCAGACAGAAACCATGTCATTAGAGTCACGTAATTGTAATAAATTTTTACAGAATACCATCTGAGTATTAACAATATTAGGAGTAATTACTAAACAGTGCTTGAATTTTTTTCTTCTCAATGATTGTTGATCCCAAGCAGTGCTACAGTCTGTGTAATAAAACTCAAAAAAATCCAAATCTCTTTAAAAGCAATGTACTGTTATATAAAGAAGCAAACAGTTCAGAACACATATGAAAAATTTGAGTATTTTAGTTCTTGATAAACTAAAATTGGCAAAGATCAAATCGGTACTAGATTTCAAACTTCAGCTAGCACATAAAGGTTCTGGAAGTCCTCAACTCTTGTGACAACGTTTCCATCTCCAAGCCGAAGCTTGGAGATATAATATAGTTTTGATATTTTAATATGGAAATCTACAGCATTGATTAGATACCATGCAGTTAACTGTTAGAAAACAAAGAATTTTGTTTTTAAGTGAACAGGTGTATTATTCAAACCAATGGCTTAGCGTACAGATCGAAGCAGCACGTGCTATTGAATCACCAAAACCACAAGCATTAGCCTTAAGTTTGGAACACTTCTACAAACATAATTGGCAGTACATTGTCATAAACACAAGTTTTGACACTTACTTGCCATTTTGGGTACTCTCAATGCTTTGTTTATCAAGATCTCCTGTCGAACACGTTTTGCAGAAACTGCATCTTCCAGACCCCCTAATACAGTGTTTGATGTAGAACTGGAAAAATAGCCAGAGAATATTTTGCACTCAGTAAATACATCTCAGTCATCTAAGCCTTGAAAATACATTAGACAGTACTAGCCAGTATTGGTAGTTCATTAAAAATGCCAAGAAGAATCTTTTTCTATGATGTATGTGAATACTATTCCCCCTTTCTTTCTCAAGGAAGATTTAGAAGAATAATTCTTATTTTGACAGCTGAAACAATGTTGCCACTTGATTTTAAAATGAAGACCATTATGCTATTATCTTTTGGAAAACAATAGAAAACAGTTTGATGGTCACTGCACACAAATTATGGTAAGAAACAGCTTTAATGCAGATATGAAACCCTTGAAGTGACCAAGATCCATTCACTCAAGTCACACTTTCTACTGCTACAATAGCTGTTCTCCAGGCTCCAATAGAGCTGGAGAGGGTGGGTTCATAGCAGACGCTACTTTTCAGCTAAGCTGCAAGAAAGATGTAATAGATTTAGTTTACTAAAAAAGCTTCTAATTTTATTCCTTTTTATGCGATGGACTTTTATGTTCATATTTTTTACTGTACACCTTAGCTGTAATCTCAGTCTTAGAGTAAAACCAGGGAAGTTAGCAAGGTAAGCATGGAAGACAGCTTCATAAACAATTTTATTCCATTTAAGCCCAGGTTTTCGTGCTTTCCCCATTCCTCCCATGATATTCTATTAACTTGTACTGGTTCTCTAAACTTCTTGAAAATACATAAGCAAGCAGTGAAGACCAAAGCCTGCTTTGTACTAGATCCTAAAATTCATTCACAAGTGTTTTTTGGAATAGCACTACAAGCTTAGTAGCATAAGCTCTATTTAGTAAAAACAGACTCTGTATTCTGACTGATCTTCTAACAATAGGACCATCTAAACATAATTAGAGTGTGGAACATGCCTGAAATTTATATTCTTATTTTCACATTAGTAGAGAATGAACAATTGGAGTGAACTAATGCAAACAGGGTAAGCATGGAAGACCAAAGAGGGTAAAAAGAAAAGCGAAAGTGAAAGGAGGCACCCTCTGAAAAAGTCAGGAGCATCTTTTTCTCTTTCTAGAATAAGCAGCTTTCATTCCTCCTCTTATTTCTTCACAAGCACCAAGACAAAGCCAGAAAGTTTTGATTTGCAGTGAAGATTCCTAGTGTCCATCTTAGAACATTCACCTTACGATCAGATAAAGCAGGTTCTAAAAGCTCCTGTACCTCTACCTAAAGGGAATTTAGGCAAGTAGCTCAGTTTCAGGGAGCAGGTGATTTTGCTAAATTCACAAGCATTTGAAAAATTCAGAATGCACGAGGTGCCTCTTGCATCATCCCAGAGCCAAGTGGTTTAGAAAATTACTAACAAATAGAACAGGAACATGAAATCGTGTTGTGTAACTGTTATCTTCCAGGTAAATTTTCTACTTCAAAGATGCCAATAAATGTAGTACTTGGTTTCTTCCACTTCCTGTGACACAGCTGTAGAACTTGTTTCTAATGTTCTTCAGATATCTTTTAGAAGACCTATTAAGTAGCAGCTCCACTAGCTATGTAGCAACAGGCACTTTTTACTACAATCTATTCTGATATTATGATCCACCAAAAAAGGTGGACTCTATTTCTGATTTTGACGAAGGAATTTGTTTCATCAGTACAGACCCGACAGCTTACCCTCAAATACATGAACAAAATCTAAACAGTAAAAGAACCAACAGGAAGTACAATTCCACTTAGTTTCTATTCAGTTACAGCTTTTCTGCTCCTTGTAACAAACCTCTTCCAGGGTCCGAATACCAAAGTGATGAAATGGGAGTTTTTCCCAGAGCAGACCACAAGAATGAAGTCATAACTCTGAGTGAAAGTGAATTACTAGGAAAACAAAGCAACTGGTCACATGAGTATTGCCAAACGTTTTCTCCAGTTTCCATTTTGGTGCTGTAATGTCTTCCATCAAAAGCATTGGATCTCTAAATAAATTAGATTTTTAGTTTATGATGGAATTTCCTTTTTTCAGAATTGTATGAAATATTTCTATTCTGAGTCAAGTGCAGATATAGAAGATACAATGCTGATTTGTTCTTGTTCTGTTAAAATAACAGAAGCCTCTAAACCAAAAGCAAACTGAAGACATTCTACTTAGTTTACCAAGAAAAGAAAATTTGCACTATCGAAAGTTTGAGTCAGAACGCTCATATGAAGGTTCAGATCACTTATCTAAGAAGCTTGCAGATTTGAAATGTAATACCAAAACTGTAGTTAGAACATGAGAAATGAATACCAACTCACTGAAACGGAGTTGGAGGATTGACTTTAATCTTACCTTAATACCTTCCGTTTTCTCTCAGCAGCAGATGTCATAGCCATATATGAGGGCTTCTCAAGTACCGAGGTAGGATTTTGGTTTTTCAAAGAGAGACCAAGTCTGAAATCAAATGATTATACTTTATAAAATCTATTCTGGATAAAGTGAAATGCAATTGCTCAAGTTTTCATCCTTGTTTGTTATCTCTGATGTCTCATTGATTTCAAGTAAAAGCAGAATTGCATCTTATATCGATTAAAATTCAAGGTGTGATTTTTCAAACAATTAATAAGCGTTTTAAGTAAAATTAATATCAACCCCCAAAACAGCTCTTGAAAATAATGATAAAGTGTTTGGGAAATAGAAACAAGAAAAAACTGTATAATGTTCCTCGCCCACATAAATAGAAAAATACCTCTGCAGAATGTTATTGCCTGGCTGCAACTGCTTCACAGATGAGTCAATAGGAGCTTCATTTGTTTCATCTGTCCCTTCACAAAGGATTACTGTTGAGTCCATGCCAGCTTCATCACACTCTGTGATGACATTGCACGTAGAGTCCATAATACTAGGCTTTTTCAGTTGAAAAACTGTATTATATTCATTTCCTTCCTGAAGGCCAGAGAGGTGTAAAGCTTGCTTCACCACAGTCTGTGAAGAGCAGCTTTGTATCGTTTTCCTGCAAGATTCTGGTGTATACACAATAGGGCGAACCTCCTTGCTAAGAGAATCCTCCAGATGACCGAGGCTGCAGTGCTTGGATGCAGCAGGACTCGCAGTTGTGACTGGAGAGTCCATTAGCTTCCGCCTCGTTCGTTTCTGTGGCGGCACTGTACAGTCTCCTAGTTGTGTATTTTTCATTTCTTGTGATGGTGTACCAGAAGTTGTACCTGTGCAACAGTCAGCAGTTAAAACATCCACCCACAATTACTACTTAAATAACACTTTTTCCCTCCTATTCCCTTCTGAAATTTATTTATTAGAATAAGATATTAGCATAAGTTATTGCAAATACTATTGATTTCATTTACATATTAATTAGATCATATAAGTTATATTATTTCTATTGCAGTGTTGTCCAGATGGCAGCATTTGTTTTGTGGCACTCAAGATATTATAAATATGCATAGACTGATATAGTTAATCCCAGAGACATTACGAGTAATCACAAGCCAGATACAAGACATTACAACTGGGAATGGAAGAGTATTGAAAATGATCACAGTACCATGGCAACTCTTAAATTAAGATGGTACCATCACAGTAATCTACAGCTGTCTCCTAATCACAGCCATTTTTTCTGTGTAAGTATCATGCAGGAGAAAGAGAGATTATATGAGAAAGAGATGGAATCAGTCAGAAGGGGAAAAACATCTCATGACATTGCAAATGAGACAGTTTTGGAAAAAGGGAAAGATAGCAGTTCCCTGTATCTTGTTCATCTTGATATATCTACTCCAGAAAACTGAATTGTTTGCTTTAAAAAAGCCTAAACACCCTCAGAAATAAAAAGCTAAGCATACAGCACCAATTGGCCATTGCTGTGACTCATCCTGATTTGTAGTATTTTTCAGGAAGTGACATAATATCTTCAGTTTTTAGTAGGTGGCAGTAAAAGCAATCTTTAAACTGAAATAGAAAAGGTCCTTATATTCCTGTCTTACATAAAGTAGGCTAATTTCAAGACAGAGCACTGCTCAAGCAGCTGGGCTAAGGGTGCTCATGTCAACCAGTAGAAGTTCAATGCAGAAAATTAAGTGGCAGGGAAGGAGGAAGCGAGAGAACGAATTATATGCACAAATCAAAGGTTGAAGAGATCTATCAAAAAACAAAGTGCTACTACACTCAACTTCTCTTGCAAATGAAGAGAACAAGGCCAGCATCCTTAAAAACTTCCATGCTCTGCCCTCACTTCAGCCTGTAGCAACAGTACCTATCAGTTTCCCTTTCTGCATTGCCTACTACAGTCCTATGAGCAACTAAATTGCAAGAAGTGCTCAAACTTAATTTATTCTAAGTTAGTCATACATTAACTGTGGTATTCATTTAACAGAGTTGAAAAATATTTGTCAAATTCCATACTCGTTTTGCCCCAGAAGGAGTTAGCTCTAATTCCTCAGCAAGCTTAACTTCAGTTCTGTTGTTTATTAATGTGGCATTTTAGCAGTTTCATAACAATTGTTTGAAGAGGAGGAAAATTGATTAAAGACACTGCAACTTCCTACCACCTGCTCAGGTTTCATTTCTTTCAGAAGAAAAGTGTAAATTAACCCTGCTCTGACTGTTGACCTCTTTGCAGTCGTTTAATTTTGACCTCATTGCACAGTTAGAACCCAATCTATTATAAACAAGAAGCCTTCAGAAGGCCGTTCCACAACTGGTCTAAAATAATATATACTGGGCCAAAGGCCTAAATAAGAGCCTCACTGAAGAAAAACATTCAACAGAAGGAACAATCAACATGTATATATATGTATATAAAAAAATTGATATAAAGAAAACATCATCTAGGCAGTCACTACATGCTTTGGAACTAGACACAGATTATGTTAGACTTCTCATGACACCCTAGAGGAGATGATACCCAGTAAGTTATAGATAGGAGCTGTGAGGAGACATGAAGATTTAACAACTGCCATGAAACTTAGACCTGTTCAGGGAAGATTGAACAGATAGTACCAAAGCATGTAGAAGAAGTTAATTAGATGCTAATATAACAGTGCACAAACTTCTATATTGCCACTACTTAATAGTGAAAACAAAAAACAATTAACATTCATCCCAGACTCAAGAGCTCACATTCACAGAATGCATTTAAATTACTACTATGGTTCAATAAATATGCAACGTTATCTTACCCAACGATGCATAAGCAACGTAAGTAGCTTTACTGAAGCTAAGCTACTTATGGGATAAGTTTCATGGACAATTACATGAATAGTTACAATTCGGTTTTGTGTTCAGCTTCACAAAAACAAGAAATATTCAAGCCTGCGAATATTGCTTGGTATGAAATAACTGAGACCTGAATGTGTATATACACGTATATGAACACGTGCACCAATGCAGTTCTTTTCGTTATATATCTAAGGTTTTTTTTGTTAGAATACTGTATGTATTTTTAATGTAATCTCTAGCCTTAATCTAATGCACCATCGTTCACCAGATGAAGTGCAGCAAGATGTTGAGACAGTAGCTTGCTTGTAATCTGTGACACTATGGTATGCTTCATTAATTTACTCGCTTAATCAAGAGTGCTATGCTTCATTAATTTGCAACTTTTAGTTTTCTGGTAGTACAATATTTTATGTATAATATATTCCATGAAAGATGTACAAGAACAATATCTGTTTTTCAAATTTTTCTGGTCATCACAAGAACTGTTAGCAGAAAAGCTATCTTTTCAAATACAGAAAAGCTTTAGATAATGATTCCAATCAAGCCTTTGAAGTACCGATCCATTAAACATTTTAAGACACATCTTTAAATGTTAATTTATTAGGTTTTCCTCCTGCTCATACGCATTTGAAAGCATGTGTTTCGGGGAAAAATAATGGTTAAAATTCTATTTGTCTGCTGTTGCATTATGATGGAGAGTTTCCAGTTGCAGAAAGTTTGCTTACTGTAAGACAGAGGTTTTGCTAATGTCCTGAAGTTACTAGGAAGGAAGTCTGATGGAGAAACATTTTGGTGAGACTGCCAAGTTTTAGAAGCTTCCAGTATTCAGGCCTGAAGAACCATTTTTAAATTAACCGTAAACACAAGCATTTAAACTGAGAACAAGATAAAGAACATAGAAGTATTCCCAACATTAATAATTCGTTGAATTCCACCATGAACTAATTCATACAGTAATACATAAACATTAATAGACAACTGCAACAATTCCATGTACAACAAACATAAGCTGTTAATCAAAGCCCAGATCTATTTTTAAGATCTACTTATTTCTGGAATTAAATTCACAGTAAGAACAAGTTGGAAAAAAAAAAAAACCCCTGTGCTTCTCTTGCCAGTTAAGTAGTGGAAAGCATATAAAATATTCAAGCTAAGTCCCTTCTCAAAGCTTCTTGTGAAGGCATTAAGTTGTCCCTAATAAAATAAACAAAAAACATTACGAGCAACATCATATTTAACTTGGTTTCTCTTAAACCCGTGTCATTAGTATTTAAAAATAATTCCTTGTTTCCTAGCTTGCTGTTACACAGTATGTAACTCCAAACAATTGTGGTCTTAAGTAAATACAAAAAACTCCACAAAATAAAGGCACATCAGTGTTTTAATCTCTGCTTTAACACAGAAAGATACTCAAGACAGACATTAATTTTATGGGAGGTGTTTTGAATATCTGCTCCTGAGAAGTTTAAATACAATGGGATCTGATAACAAGAGCTGCTCTCATGATACTCCTATAGATTTCCAGATGACTTCAAATAGACACAATAGCAGAAAATGGAGAAAAAAAAGGAACAAGCGACTTTTGAGATTCCGCTTTCAAATACTTCAGAGGTTACTTGATATTTCTAGTACTCAAAGGCAAACTAAGATTTATAGCCAATAATTCTTACTGAAGGAGACAACTTAGTATTGCAAGCAACAAAAATACTGTGCCTCTAAACTACATGTTTGACCTCGAAAGAAAACCTCCAAATCCACTTCGTTAGGCAGGGAAATTCTAATATGTACAGTTTGTATTGAACTGACCATAAACTATGAAACAAGTGTTTCCCATCAGATGATTATGGTTTGGTGATAGTATGCTCACTTGTTATTTCATATAGAAAAACGAATTGCTATATGCTTTATAGAAACATCTGCAGCTACCATCAGGGAGTAGTTTCTAAGTTTAAGCTTATCATTCAGAAGTTCTATTTTCTTAGCTAGTACTTTCAGTTACCATTTAACAAGTAAGCATAATTACAAAAGTATTTTTGACAACAGATCACAAACATTTAAAGACTTTTCATTTTTAAGTGATTATAAAATGGGTCATATAATAGCTTAGGTTGGAAGGGACCTTGAAGTCCATCCAACTTCCAATCCCCTGTTGTGGTCAGGGTTGCCAAACCCTAAATCACCCAGGGCCCCATCCAACCTGGCCTGTGATCATCCTCATGTCCCTCCTCTGGACCCATTCCAACAGCTCCATGTCTTTCTTGTGTTGAGGGCCCCAGACCTGGACACAGTACTCCAGATAGGGCCTCATGAGTACAGAGTAGAGGAGCACAATCACCTCACTCTGCTGGCCACCCCTCTTTTGATGGAGCCCAAGATACAGTCGGTCTTGTGGGCTACAAGCACACACTGCTGTACAGGTAAATGACATTAGTTGTCCTTCCTTTGCCCACTGATGCTGCCACTCTATGACAGAAGGCCACCAGAGCAGTCAGGCACAATCTGCCCTTGGTGAAGCCATACTGGCTGTCTTGAATCACCTCCTCATCTTGCATTTGCTGCAGCACGTGTTCCAGGAGGATCTGCTCCATGATCTTCCCAGGCACAGCCATGAGGCTCAGCTTGTAGTTTCGTGTTTCTTTCTCCCTTTCTCATAAATGGGAGTGATGTTTTCCTTTTTGCAGTCACCAGGGTCTTCCTCAATCTTATCTCCAGATGTCCAGGTAGCATGGCTGTTTCCTGCCTCCTCAGCAGGATTTCTTACATATGGGGATGAACAACTCTTGTGCTCTCAGTAAGGCATTCTTAAAGAGGTGTCAGCTCTGTTGCATTCCTTTATCCTAAAAAACAGCTTCCCAGGGGATCCCATGCAATAGTTCCTTAAACATCCTGAAGTTCGCTCTTCTGAAATTCAGGGTCTTGGCCCTGCTCTTGGCCACGCCTATCTTCCTTGAGATCAAAGACTCAACCAAGACACAGTCACTACAGCCCTGACTGCCTCCAGTTTTAACCTCATCTTCTCTGCATTGGTAAGCACCAAGTCCAGTAACATTTTTCCTCTGGTTGGTTTAATATCCGGACCAGGAAGCTACCCTCAATGCACTCCAGGCATCTCCTGGGTTGCTTACAGGTCACCATGTTGCTTTTCCAGCAGACATCCGGGTGGATGAAATCCCTTAATTGGGATGAGAGCCTGTGAGCACAATGCTTCTTGTAGTTGAAGGAAGAATGTCTCATCAACAGGCTCCCCTTGATCACACAGCCTGCAGTAGACCCCAACCATGAGATGTCCATTATTGGTCTGGTCCCTAATGGTAACCCACAAGCTCTCAACGTGTCTGTGATGGTTTCTCAGAGGCAGCTCTTCATATCTGTCCATTTCCTAACATGGAGGACAACACGCTCACCCCAGGCAATCTCTCTCCTCTAAGAAGCTCGTAGCCCTCTACCGTAGCGTTACAGTTGTACAACTCATCCCAACCCATTTCTGTGATAGCTATTAGGTCACAGTTCAATTGCACTGTGGTTCCACAGCTCTCCTGCCTATTTCCCACGCTGTGTGTACTGGTGCAGAGACACTTCAGCTGGGCTATTGGCTGCATTACCTTCTTGGAGCTCTCTCCAGTTCCTCTGCAATCAGAGATCTTTTTCCTGCTGCTTCTTAAGGTTACAGCATTTCCTGGCCCTTCTCTATCACTTAGAAGTATATTCCCTACACTCATATATCTAAAATCGAAATCTAGTTTAAGGGTCATTTTCAGATTTCTTCACAGATTGCTTTCTTATCAGATTCACTCAATTTAAAAATAAGTCATCTTCCAATGAGCAACCACTAAACAGTGCGAGGTTGACTTTGGTTATTAGTTTCTTGTATAATGAGTTTCAAAAGGCTACTTACAATAACTGATTTATCAGAAGAGAAACAAAGCAATTTTAGATATTTACAGCAAAGCAAGCTAATAGGAGAAGCAGAATGCAGTATTTACAAAACATGAGTCACAGCAAAAGCAAGCAGAGATCATGACAGGAAGACTCAAGTCTGGGCTGATTCTAACTGGTTCTAACTGATGCTCAGGACAAAATAACAGCCAAGACTTTTCTTCTGGAACTGATGTTAATACATGCTTAAGGGGATTATTTCTGGAAACATTCTAAATTAAGTCTACCAGGTTGTTCTGCTAAAAGTGAAATCAAATATTATTGTATTCATTTCAACAAAAATTTCTGAGCAACCAATGATTGATCCAATTACTATAATAATCATACATTTTGACTCTTCTAACAACTGACTCATGGAATTCCACATTGAAAGTGAGGTCTAGTGCATGAATTTCATTTCTTTAATGTTTCTGTGACCACAAAGCATCTCTGTGAAGGTGAGTTTCAGTTTTGCAGAAACAAAAAAAAAAAAAAAACACCCCCAAAACAGAGCAGCTGTGAAATGGAAAGCTAAGATCCAGGCTGCATCGCTGTGGGTCCCAGTGGTCAGGAATACTATTTGCACAGCATGAGAAAAATACTCAGTCACACAGGACAGTGTGAAAAATTTGTTCAATATACAAAGAATTTTTCTATACAAGATGCATGCTTGTCCTATTTTTAATAAAGTACTCTAAATATGACTACATCCCAATTTTTCCTGCCATTCCAGATAATAAATTGACTTTGCTTTTGGATGTTTGTCGCTAGGGGAGGTAATGGATACTTCTTTTTCTTCCTGTAAATCAATTTCATTCTCTCACTGCTAATGTACTGTAAGGCTTCCGGAAATGGGATGCCTGAAACAATGCCAAGAACCTTCCCATTCACAGAAATAACTGCAAACACCAGTCACAGCTTCCCACCCATCAGTTCATGCTCTCTGAATCCTGCAAAGCTCTCCATTGAAGAGAAAAAACAGGGACCGAACCCATTTTTAGAAGAGCTTACATGGTTTTCATAGTTTGTAATTCATTTCATGTAAATGGTTGAGTTGTTCGTAAGGTTACACATTTTAGATGAGCAAAAAGCACTTCTAATGTATAGTTCATGTCAAAGATAGTATGTGAGAAAACTTAAATAGAAACATACATTCATGAAGTAACTGTTTTAAAACAATCTTACCTATTAAACAAGTTTATGAAGTATGGTTAAGATGTTAAGGCTTCACAGTGAACATAAGCAAAAGTAGAGGTTCTGGTATTAAGCAGTTTTCAGTCCTGTTATACAAATGCTTTTTTTTTTTTTTAAAACTTAAAAGAGACTACCAAGGATGTATAATTACCATGCAATGTACGAAATGAGTAAAATTCTATGGGATAAATACTTGTCAGTATTCTTAGATTATTTACATTGAAGAACTTGTAATTAAAGATAAAGTTTCATTTGAGAGTAAATTTAAGGGTATTTCATGTTATGTTAAAAAATTCTGGAGTGGTAAAGGAAGAAAAAAGCTAAGTTCAATCAGAACTTAAAGATTGAGGTACTGTTACATCTTTCACAAAACATTCCTTGAAACTTTACACTGTGTTAGCATGAAAAGCTACATGAACTTTGGCAAGGCTCATTTGCTTTAATTAGCTTTCTCTAAAAAACAGAATTTTTAGCACATGAATTAACTGTATTGATACTTTGACCACAGAAACATACTCAATGATTAGTCAAGAATTTGGATCTTTTTCTCTCTATGGCTTTATTGTACTTAATACCTAGAAGTTTTTTCATAGGAAAATCTTTATTAGTAAATACTGAAAAAATACTGCATTACTGGAAATTGGCTTCAATTTGATGTCAATTTTAAGCTCCTGACTGACAAAAGAATCCTATAAAACCATAACTTATTTCTGTGAGATACATTCAAGCAAGATCTAGATTTAAAAATTCCTACATTGACTTTTCCATCAATCCTTTTGATTCTTGTCTTAAATCACTTACTAGCTACATGGACTTTGTTGGATCAGATAACGGAATGTAGTTAATGAAGTAACCCATAAAAACTTAAGGTCCTACTTTCATAACTTAATCTACAGAAATGCTTCAACTGCTTTGGATTTCTGGAAACAGTGCATATAATCAGAGAAGTTGACTCAAAACATTCAAATTTTTGTGAAAACACTCAACAGGAATTGTTTTGCATTTCAAATGTGCCATGGTTCCCTCCAGAAGAGCTGTCAGCAAAAGGTAACTATCACACTATCACTGAAGTAGTCCTTGCAATTAGTGTCTCTTTTTGATATGTATAATTAAGAGGCTTCCTTTAAGCACAGCTGTTTCAGTGTATTTTAATTTTCAAAATTAATTTTCCATTCCATTTGCAAATATGGATAATGCATGGTTATTGCATACATCCTTAGATACTTCAAAAAGAAGCATGTAAGAATTGACCCCGTAAATCTATACTGAAGAGGAATTCATTTTATACAAATTTTTTTTTAAACATGAATACCACGTCATTTTGGTAAATATTTTCCCAAACAACTCTTGCAAATGTCTTAATGAAGGTTCAAAGGCCATTCCATCTTGTTACCAACTGACCTAGTGCAAACTCTTCCTGTTAAATGCTGTAGACTCATTTCATAGGGATGAATCAATTGCCATCTACAATCCTGTCTGCTCCCTTCTCCAAAAATATTTGGAAAATTAACTTATCAAGTACTGACAGAAGGCAACACATGAAACAAGAAAATGCAATCCCTGCTCTCAAATCACAACATAGAACACAAAATCACAACAAACCGTTTCACTCCCTCCTCCTGGTAAGCTGAAGCATATGCAATTATGTTAGACGTAAAATATGGATTTTTACACAAGTGATCACCATACAGCACATGGCTGATATTCGGGGTTTGTGTCTTGGTACATAACACTACTTTGCACCATCTTGAACTGATTATAAATAATCAAATATAAACACGGTAAAGGTGTGAGGAGTTCCGTATAAATCTTCATTATTTGTTCACTAAGATCTTATGCCAACTCATGTTAACATTTGCCAAGCATACTTCTGAGATGACTTGAGGGAGAAGGAATTGGTTCTTGAATAATTTACTTCATCTTTAAAGGAAAAATACGACATACTTCCTACTTCTGATTGGGATGCTGCCTTTCTACTGGTACACATTTTCTCATGCTAATGTCTGTTTTCTGATTTGTTAAATTTTTTAATAGTTTTATTAGTTACATTCTGCAAAAGAGAAATGGATTTCCATAGCGTATTATCAAATAATAGTTCAAATTATTTTAAGTCAATTCAAACAAACATTTGAAGAAGAGCCATTCCATTGCATTCTTTGTGGTTTACCGAAAATTAAATCACTTTTTCAGCTGAAATTGATCATTTTTTTCCACCCCCACCACCCAACATCGAAGAAACGATTAGGTCAGTGATATTTTAAATAGCACTGATGAAAATTTTACCATTATGTCAACTGTTTTTCCTGAGTTGAGCTATTACTGTTCATATTAACTTCTTCTATCACTGCTTCACAGTTAGGTATTTGAATGCCCTCCAAAACCATTTTAGAACTTTCTTTGGAACTTCCAGTATGCCACATAAATTGTCAATTCAAGTCCAACTCAATTTCAAATGTCATGTTCTCAGAACAGCAATACCTGGTAGGAAATCGTCTTATTCTGCACAACTATTCACGTATACAAGTTTTTGTAGAATGATGTCTACCTGCTGAATATTAAGCCTAGCATGAAGTAGCCAAGGAAAAAAGCTGTTCAGGAGAACTTGTTTCAAGTTAGCACACCAACTTAAGCTGCCAATGAGACAGAGGGAGGAAGATTTTTCATGATGAACAACAAGTTTTGGTCATTTAGGGAAGAAACCTAGTAGTATCATAATGCGTTTATACAAGTCTGAAGTAGATGGGAAGAACATATGATTAGATAAAGAAAAAATGAGGTGCATCTTATTATAAGTTATAACCTTTTATGTTACACAACCTGCACTTCAAGGACAGTTCTTTCTATCAAGTTTTCTACGGCTTATAATATGCGCAGAAAAGGACAAAGTAATTTTTCTTATTTCCTTTCAAACAGAATAACAAGTGTACAACAAAAGATTATGAGCATCTTTAGACAAAGATACCATTTACAGCAGGGAAGAAAAACCTATCTTTGCTGTAAACTATGGCATCCATTTACTTAGCAAAACATAGTTCAACGTTTAGAACTGGAAAAATCTAAGATCTGCAAGGCAACGTTTCAATTCACATCTGCTGATTTTAAGAGTGAGAAGTTGATGCCTAAAGAAGATCCTGCAGAATTCATATAACCATTATTAGCGTTCTTGCTAAGAAACGCAACTGGCACAGCATTTGAGCAAAGGTAGAACACAAGCAGACAAGTTTACAATGACGCTTACTAGTGTAACCAAGCTGCATGAATTAAAATTTACGGCAAAATCCCACAATCAGTAGAGACAATCTCTACAATCAGTATTGAGAAACAAACCATATTAGAGTTAAATGAATCTGTATCTGATATACCTACACGTTCTCCCTTAACCCTCAAGTGAGAAAAGCCCCATATCTGTCAGTCTTAGACCTTGGTGTATCAGAATTATCCCCATCACGTCAACACCAGCTAAAAGCATTGCTTCATGTTTGCCTTGCACAATCAAGATACATACCTAAGGTAAAACTAATTCTATGCAACAATTCAGATTTTATTTTTCAAGCGGTTTAGAGAAGCTCATGTTTTTCCCTCTACAGTCAAAGTAACATTTCCACAAAACCGTTTTGATACTGTTAAAAATAGTCTTTGAAATTACACAAAGCTTACAGATATCCAGCAGATAATCACAGTCAAGCTTAAGTGAAAATACAGCCCCCCATCCTCTGTATACACACCTACATAGCAGCTATGTACACAAAACACGATTTGAAAGTTAGTTGGGTTTTGTAAGCAGAACAGCTAACACTTAAAATTACAGTTCTAACACTAAAAGCAAGATGCCACAGCAGTTGAGTTCTCAAGAGTGTTTTGAGAAAAAAACAGCTCCAAGGCCTTCACTAAACAAATCTGCTTTCTTATGACTGAGTACACAGACTAGAAAAGTAACCCTAAATTTTATTATTTTCACTTTTAAGTAGATTAAACCAAATAACTACTTTTTATTCATTTCATATAGGTTTTCTGAGCACATTTTCATTGGTATTCTATTACAGTAGCAGTACAGATTCAATCACTTAGGACTAGCATGATTTTCCAAATCTATGATTTACTATAATATCCAATTCCTTTCAATCCTGGATGTGTGGCTGGAGTAGAGTCAAAGAATGCTGCCTCCCACTGAGGTGTGCTGCCCTCACTTTAAGGAGTAGGATAACAAGGCAAGGTAGCAACTGCTTTCAACCTTGCTGAGCCTCTGACTAGCATGGACAGAGTAGCAAATCTAATGTAAACATGCTAACTATTTCATTCTCTCCCCAGGTGCTAAAACAAAAAAGTTCCATACCTTAGAAAAAGCCCCAGCCCACACTCAACACAACCTGACCTCACATTGCAGATAGGCAAATATACAAGACCAACTCTCTGGTTATGATCAACAGTGATCATGTGCTAAAAACATGGAAGCATTTGATGAGAACTGTGTAAAAAGAGGAGTTTTGGCAAAACAGTTTTTAGTCTCAGAGCAAGCTGAGTAAAGGAAGAAAGCAAAAGGAAGCAGGAAACTGGACAGTGCTTCAGGGCTCACAGCTTTTCCACCAAGACCAGCTTTTGAGAAACTGTTATTAACAACTTTGCTCTTGCTAGCTATTGATATCTTTCACTATTACAGATCATTAGCCATAATCAGAAAGCTCCAGTGTGATAAGCGCTGCCTATCCAGCAGCACTTGAATGGAAGATTCAAGCACCGGACAACAGATGCTGCACTATCAGGCTGAAATTTCACTCGTCATCCCTCAAGACAAAGCCTTCTATAAGGACTCTCCATCCCTCCCTTTTATTTTTTTTTTTTTTAAATAAAACTGAGGCTATGCTTCAGCACAACCCTTTTGATATTTATCTGGGGTAAAATATAAAAAAGACAGCTACACAGTTCTGTGGACGTCATGGGGCCATCACTATACAACAGAATAATCTATTCCATGATAAAATCACCAAACTTCTTGATTCTTTGAAAAATCAACATTTCATACTAGATTGATTCCAGGTCAACTCATTAACAAGCTCATTCTGCTCGAAAATATTACTGCAAATGGTGCTACTGTGGTAGCTGCTTAACCTTTTGGATCACTTTGACAAAGTTATAACACAATTGGCACTACGATTCCTCCTCTATCAATGTCATGTGACAGACTGAAATAGATTAGTAACACTTCAAAGTGCCTAGGAACATTTATCTATGGAGCATGTTACAACAAGAAGGGAGTTAACTGTTAGAGTTAAGCTAATGAAAACATCTAGTTACTGAAAGTAAATTTATTCCTGATGTCTAATGAGGAATCATGTTTATTTTTACAAAAAGTTGGCCTGATTCTCAATTTTATGTTCATCTTCAGTATTAGCAGAAGAGGGCATCCACTGTCATATGAACAACACAGCTTTTTCAGAAGATGCTTAAAAATATTACCAACAGATAAATTTAGTTATATACTTACAACATGGGGTGTTTTCTTTGTTCACAAGTTGTGGGAACGCAAAGATAGCTGACACTTCTATCTCATGGTTTTCATTTTGTTCCTCCACTCCAGTCTGGTCAGCCCAAACTACTGATTTTTGTCTTAGAATCAGCTGCTCCACCTCCCCATATTCAGTCTCAGTCAAACTATTTGTCAACCCAGCTTCTTTCAAAGTAAGATACTGCTTGCGAAGGACTGGAAGCAGAGCATTTAGAACTCTATAAAGCAAGAAGAGGCAAAAACATTACTAAATCACAGCTAACCTGGTCTTTATTAGTCCTGCTGCCACTACTAGTTATACATATTTTGATTGTCCTCCCCGGCCCCAGAGATACGCTGTGTATTACTATTCCCCAAAATTAAACTTAGAAAAAATTCTTGACTAAGTTGATTGATTTTTCTCTTTAGCAAAATCTTGCTTTTCCCTGTAGGCGTTTCCCAAATATAGTTTTTCCTCAGTGTCCAAGATCTTTAGTTTTTCTTCTTAGTGTCTAAAATACACTACTTCTGTACTGTTTGAGGTATTTTGGAGAAGTTACTTCCTAAAATTCATTATTGGATGGAATGACGAATATAAACCAAATAACGTGGTTTGAACTAAGCCCATCTTAACTACACGTGCAAAGGATCTTATTAGAACTCTAAGTAAATTTAGACACTAGAATCTTTAAATAGCTTAATACATTAGGATCCATGCAAACAAATTACAGTGACAACTTTAGGAATACTGCCTAAACAGGAAGTTATTAACTGTGGACTCAGTTGCAAGACTAAATTACAGGTTCAAACACAAGCCAAGAGGATGTGTATTTAAAAAAAACAGCAATTTTGAAACCAACTTTAAAATTTAATACTGAGTGTTAACTTTTGCTTTCAATTTTACAGATCAGTGTATTTGTTTTTGTAATACATATGGTAACAGCCCTTTCTCCAGATGATGACTAGAAGCTTGTTAGTTCATTTTCAAGTTCTTTCACTATAACTTTAATATCAGTATTTACTAAAGAGATTTGTGATTGCTTCCCATTGTTTCTCTCATTATGAATGCTTGTCTCCAACAGCTTTGAGAGACCGATGACAGAAACAGAGCTGATGCTTACCTGCCAATTCAGTTTTTTTTCCCAGTTTGACTAACTATATACCAGTCTAACAGCGAACTTTTTAATACAGGAAGTACTATTTAATCCCCTGTGCTGTAGACATGAACGTGAATGGAAACACTTACAGAAATCAATAGTGTTCAACACAGTAGTGGAAGAAATATGTCATGGTCTATTAAGCTGTAAAAACTACGCAAAGAACAAAATGAAGTAGAAATAATGTGTGTTGGAGTATGCTTGTAGCTTCTACTAAGCAAAGGCAGACAGAATACAATTTCAATTTGTCTTCCTTACCTTTTTATATAAGGAAATAATTGTAACCTAGAGAAAAAGTTGGGAAGAATTCTGCTTGTTTTAACCATCAATTCTACAGATAAATATTTCAAAGTTTCCAATGACAAAGTTGACTTTTTACCAGGCCTGCCATGATATCATACTTACTTTTCTGTATGCTTATAATGCTGATCTTGAAGGGATACTAGAGATAACATGTGCTCAATCTGGGCTTTCAGGTCCTTAACTTCTAGGTTAAGCTGACAATAACGAAGATCTTCACTCAGTTCCTTGGTTAATTAAGGAAAAAAGAAATTGGGCATCCAATTGAAAGCAACAAACTGAAACTTAATTAAGAAACAGTCATATTAATAGGTCCCTCTACTGTGAAGGAAAGCTAGAAGGGATCAATTATATTGTAATTTATTGTGGGAAAAAAGAGCATAGTTTGATTTTTATTTACATATATAAATATTGCTTTGTAAACTTCCTGTGAGAAAAGTGTGTATGTTGCAATTAGCTTTACAAGTCCAATAGGCACACGTGTTTTCTTTTTTGGCCAAGCTTAAAGTTTAGTTAGACTTGCTTAGACAGGCATCAAGATTCACTGTAAAGGCAAGAACAAACGTAAGGCCAGAAGCAGGATCAACTCTCTGGCAGCTGTTCCATGTGCTCAACCATACCGTATTTACCTTTAGAATGCATTTTGTCAGGTAATATTACACTGGCATCAGCAAGGAATACTTACATCAACAATGAAATATCTTTAGAGCAGAAAAATCAAAACAATTACTAGTAGAATTTGAAACCACTCTGAAAGAATTAGTCACCCTGAAAAATCTTAAGTGAGATAGAGAGAAGAAAAGAGTAGATTTAATGAAAAGTATTCTTAACTAGATTTAACTATAATTGGATATGGCTTACAATGCTTCAGACCTGCCCTTGAAGTAAAAAACCATTTACCTTAGGAATACACTCATCTCGACCCAGGAGGCACATCTCATTTTCAACCTGATGCAACCAATTGGTATTTTTCTCAAGGAGCTCCATCTTTTCCTCTTTCTTCTTCTGCATGTGTGTGCAGTAGGTTCTAAGTCGTGCAAGCCTATGGTCCCGCTTGCAAGTGGCCTAAATCAGTAAGCGTATGGGAGAGCAACTTAACAACTATGTTCTCTAATGTATCTCTATAAAATTACTCCACATAATTACAATTTACAGTACACAAGCATTTAATGTTTTTGACCAGTTCATTAGAAGTCAAGTTGCACATTCTCCTTATTAATATTACTGAATTGTACTTAAACATTCACACTTATTAGCTCCCTGGAAACCTTGAGAGCAAGGAGAATTTGATCATTCCTATGAAAACCAAGGCATCGTTTTTGATCATTTCTCTACCATGCTGTGTCTTAAATTAGACCAATCAGAAAAACTACACATGCACCAAATAGGTACATAATTTAATTTTAATTAACTCAAACATGAATACAATGGAAGAACTTTCTCACTTTCCTTGCCCTAGCGCAATATGACTGAAAATAAAAACTAAGGCAACTGAAGGGTAAAATATTTGACAAAAGGAACAATTCTCTGGAAACTAAGAAGAGAAAGGCATAGAAAGAGCAAAAAAGCAAGCTGGATATCAACCAGGTCCTAACAAGGCAAAGGGAATGATTCTAATTTCTGAAGACAACTCTCATTTGCAGTATATTTTCAAGATTAGGATATATTAACTCAGCTAGTTGTAGAGAGCATCAACTTTAGATGTACTTTTGTCTTCATTTTAGGCAAAACTTCAGTCACTTAAAAACATTTGGAGTTTACTTACCAAACTGAATGAAAATGAACATACAGAACCCAGTTTTAAAACCACATAACATATCTCCAGTTTTAAAAAGGTTGGAACTAAGCAGTTAGGTGGAAAATATCATGATCTGCTAGTGGGTCAGGACTGACTACATCTAACAAACTGAACTGTGACAAACATTTTGCAACAAAAAAACATTGGTAGGAAGAGATTACGGTAACTAAACTATTTTTTTCCTTGTTTCTGAAATAACCACTTTGGATTTATGTTTTCAATTTGAGCTGTTTCAAGTGTAAGTGAACATGCTTCACTAACTTAACTAAGATCACTATTAGTTACTGAGCATGAACACTGAAGTGTAAAATAAGAAATATTTCTCAAGACTCGTTAGTAAACTAATATTGCACAAATACACCTGCAGCTTTGGTGTATTTTACAGAGAGAAAGCCTAGAGGTAGATCTGTAAAAACACTCAGAAGAAGAGAAGCGTAATAACACGAGGCATATGTGAGCAGTCACACCGATAATCAAATGCCTGTGTTCTGAATTAAAATCCAGTAACTTCCAACCAGAGCAGTCTCAAAAGGACATATGCTTTTACCAATACAATGACCTACTCTTGCTAGTAACTTAGGCATTGTACTTAGCAAACCACATCTGCAAGGCAAATAACAGCAAAACCAACATTGGAGCGCAGCACTGCTAATGTCCACCATACAATTTAAATCAGCTCATAAGAAACAGTTGTAAGAAATTATGCATATCCCTAATGAGGGCTGTGTTCATACAACTGTGCCCCACTGTAAGAAGCATTTAGCATAGCACAGACAAAAGCTTTACTTCAGAGTTTATGACATCAAAGTTCTAGAACGCATTAGTCACTTGAAATATCTCCACTAATGACAAGCAAGAACTTGTAACATGTTTTTCACTTTGACATTTATCTAAGGACCAAATTTCTTGTGAATCACCAGGGAAAAAAATAGTCATATATAACAAACTATCACGTTCTGCTAAATACAGACTGTTACTGTGACTAAGCAAAATCAGACCCATCCTCAACTTCATACCTACATAAAACATATTCCTTTAAGCCAAATTGCATCAGAAAAATTAAAATACTATATATCTTTATCTTCTAGAAAGATGGGAGCATTCAATGTACCAACAATCATCAATACTTAGCACTAAGTTATTTACTTACATTTCAAGGCAACAAAATGTTGTTTTGACTCATTTAATTCTGTCATTAATGAATACTGAAGATATTCCTGGAGACTATTGAAAGCAATACTGAAGCCAAGGTTTTCAAGGTTTTTCTTTATGAAAAAGCGTTAGTAATGACACAAGGATTTCTCAGCTTCATAAAGATGGTTCAGCTTCTATAGCTCTACCATCCACACAGAAAACACACTGGACATAAGCATGGTGAGTCTTGCAAGTAAAGCATTAACTAACTATGACACTCCAGCCTCCATAAGGCTAAGTTGAACAAAGTTTTCACACTTGGCATCAATAAGCACAAACATTTTTGTGTAGCATAAAGAAAGAGTCCGCCTGACATTAAGAGCATTTTCTGTATTAACATTACAAATTTTGTCTGAATGATAATCAGTGTGTCCCAGATCAACAATACAAATACAGAAGCATCACCTAATTAAGTTATACAAATACTTAAGCAAAACTCATACATTAGTATAGCAAAATTGGATATAGACAACTTACCTTTTCTATTCTTTCCTCAGAGCACATCAGCTGAATTTGTTCATGATATTGTTTCTGGTAATAAGTCTTCAGTGCATTTACTTTCAGTTGCATTTCCAGCTTTAGGTATTCTTTTCTAATTTCCTCACGGTTTGCAAACACATTTTTAAGGATTTCTTTGTATCTATTACAAGTGAAATATGCAGAATGAGGAATATGAATAATGAAGAGCAGTGAATAAGCTTGACTTTTAATTAGGAAATGACCACACATTACTTTGGGCAAGTCTAAAATCCAAGCTAATTCAATAAATGTAGAAAAAATTAAGGGGAAAAACGTAAGATCTGTTACAGCACTAAAAGCACTGAAGAGTTTCAGTGCACCACAAAAGGCTTTATATGCTCAAACTGAAAATGTGAAGTGAAATTTTGAAGGATGCCACTAAAATTCAACCTTGTACTTAAGGCAGCACTGGGATTCAAAACAAAGCCATCTAGAAACTCTTCACAGATCTTAGGCTCTGTATGCAGAAGATATGAGATACCTGCGTTCTGTTTCATGTGGCAATTTATTAAATATCAGACTACAGTTGCCATAGACACACACGCAAGATCTCCTTCAAAAAACCTGCTATCAGTCAGCAAAAAAAAAAAAAGAAAAACCACACAAAAGTCTTCATTTGCTCACTTCTGCTCAAATTCTGTTACATAATTTTAATCACAAGCAGACACCAATCAGAACATGCATCATACTTGATCGCTTATCGGGCTAACAGGGAAAATACAAGTAATAGAAGGTATTTAAAAGGTATTCTAAGAAGAATCACGTCCAAACCATCTCAAAGCCTGCTTAACCTGAGTCTACAATGCAAATTAAAGTAACAAGCACAAGGAGAAAGTCTAGAAGCATTACCATCTCACAACATACATTTTGATGACAGTTTTTTTTTTTTAAACTTCTCTCCTGAACACAAATGCAACCCAGAATCTCCCAAAAGATACCACGTGTTGACAGCAACACTATAATCATTTTACATAAGCAGGATGACCATTTAACATGCAAATGTTCTGAAGTTGTGCAGAATGGGAGAATATACAGTTTAGTACAGAATATAAAACACTGCACAATTACTACAACATAGCATATAAGCTGAAGCAGACAAACTGAAGAGATAATTTGCCATATAATTAACTTCTAGCCACTGTGTTTCAGAAGTAGCAATTTGTTTCGCAGTCTCAAGTCAGAACAAACTGAAGTATTTTGTTCTAGTGTTTTACTACTCGCATTTAAAAAAGTTTTTTTTTTTTTTTAAACAACTTCAGTAATTCAACAGTTTTACCATGAATTGTCCAGGCAACGCTACTGTACTGACAGAAATCTTAACAAATATACAGTGACTTTAGAAATATTTCTTTAAAGAATAAAATACTCTACTGCAGAACATGACAATTTTTACTCTACACTGTTACTATCTATACAAATATTCAACCTGCGAGTGAATGTTTGCAGAAGTGGCTGGAAATTTTTTCCCTGCTTAGTATCCATAGAAACATGGTTCCTCCCATCTGCTTTGAAAATAAAGCAGACAATACAGCAGCAGAGAAGTGATAGCAAATTCTCTTTCCATCACAGTAAAAACCCTGCAAATAATTTAAAAAGCTGCAGAATAAGATCTCATTATGTACTCTATCATTGTTGGGAACTATCAGCAGTAAAGGAACCTTTTGTGTAGTTAAAAATTGGTGTCCCAACACACATATCAAGTAGAGAAATCCTTTGCAAAGCTCCTGCTTTGAGATGGATTCACTTCCTCATAAGCATACAGGTGTTAGTTCCAAAGCCAGTGTTTACTGTGTAACTCAATAGGCTCAAGACTTGGAGGTTTGGCAGACAGCATATCTCCTAGCTTTGGTCAACGGAAACTGCAGGAATGACCTCTAGATTTACAGAAGCAAGTTGTCAGTGAACCTCTTCCAGATGACACTCAAAGAGGTTATAGAAAGTTGGACTGAAACACCAGATCGTGGTAAGTTGTGGTAAGGCTTTCTATTCTGTGTCAAACAAAAGGAAGAAAGAAGCAGAATACTGTCAGAACTAATATATCTATGTGGAGGAACTTATCATCCACACTGTGAGCAGGATCAACAAGAAAAGATCCTCAGGAGGAAGAAAATGCTGTCCCTACTTTATTGCTTGTTTCTACAGAGAAGGGAGATAGGCTTGCATGCATCTCTACGGTATTCCAAAACAAAAAAATAATTATCTTACAAACAAGTCTCACCATGAAACATGTGGCACATAGAAGAAACGTTTTCTGAGACCTTGCCCTTGTTAGGAATTACTTGACACAATAAAATCAAGGGCAAATCATAGGAAACTTAATTAACCCTGACAACCTAGGGTGCAAAAAAAAAAAAAAAAAAAAGACACAGGGCAGCTGTCCAAAGCATCAACATCACTTGGAAAATGAAATTTAAATAACCTGAAAGAGTTTTAACAAAACCTCTAGAGCACCAGAAGAACTAACCTCAGCTATTAAGTGTTTAGTTCAGAAAGAAACTAATGCAAAAACAAACTTCTCTAACACTCGGAAAACTGACCTCAATCCTCTCCCAGTCCATTCTGAATTACTAGAACATCAGTGGTTATAGAAATGCTAACTATTTTGTTTTTTCAAAGTTCACTTTGTTTGGCTTAACCTCAACATTCTCATGTGGTTCTGCTGCTTACCATGCTTTAAAATCATTTTTCAAATACTCTGCATTTAAGGATAAGCGAATTGATGTAGTTTTAACAGTCAAAACCATAATTTAAGAGGGAAAAGAGTATAGATAAGGAATCCCCTTCACAGACATGTTGGTATATATGCCATACAAGAAAAGTGCTCATGTTTGTACAGGACAAGATAACCCATTTAACAACCTACTAATTTTAGAGTTAATTAAGGAACTTGTCCAACCTGCACACATTTTGCAAATATGAATGATACTCTGCCATCTCTTCCCAATTAAATATTAGTTAATTGTTTTACGATGAACGAAGAGACAACCAGTGTCCAGTAAGTAAAAGCATCTTCCGCTACACAAGCTCAACTGCTTTATGAAGAGGTTTCATAGGCGCAGCTAAAGAGATACTTAATAGCTGTAATTTTTCTGGTTTTGATCCAGACATCTGATGGGAAAAAAAACACCTCTAGAAATATGATTTCGTCTCCTCCAGTAGATAAATTCACATATACAATGAACCCTAACAGACTTAATTTAAGCCAAATAAATTTTAGATTGTCTTTCCCTTGAAAAACCTCCAAGATTCTAATCTACTGCTAAATAATCAAGTCTGTCAAGTATGGAAAGTTTTATGCTAGCTCAGTTTGAATGAAACCTTGTTGGGTACTATCATACAAATGAAGGAGCAAGGTTGCTTTAGACAGATTGCTAGAAATCCCAGGTTAAGTATTTGATAGTTCTATGATCATAAATAGGAGTAACAAAGACTCTTGGACTCACACAATGGTGACCCCACACCAAGAAGATAACATATCCCCAAGGAGCAGCCTAATACTACAGAAGGGAGATGCATTCCCCTTGGTGGCTGGCTCTTAAACAAGCACAGGGCAGCCCCACCCTGGGTCCACTCCTTCCAGTCACATGGCAAGGGGGACACAGGTGCAAACCATTTGCCTGTGCTCCCTAGGCCAGCCACCACCCTTCACCAGGTGCTCAATCACTGATACAAGCTATGACCTAGTGTTTCCTTTACAGGTACTATTCCATTAAATATTGGTTTTCTTGCACTAACCTAAAATGTGGAGAAATGGATTTTGACTCAGGACGTTTTCCCAGGCAGGAAGCAATACATTTAAAGAGGCCAATGCAAGTGTTAACTGAACAGTTTAACCGTTTCCAATTTGATAGGAGTAAATGTTATCTACAAACTATCTACATAACAGAAGTGTAGCATTGTTGTTAAGTACTTCACAAGTACTTACAGATGCAAGACCTTCACCACAGATCTATTTTGTGATGTCAGTGAGTCACATCAACTTCTTGAGGGTCAGAGCACAAGATCATCTCTCAATGTTTTGGTGAACAGTTTCCCTAGCAAGTTAATATACTTCCTGAAGTACATAGTATTTGTTTGATTTCAAATCCACCTTTTCACTTTTTCTGAACAGGACTGACAGTACAGCACTGCTCTATGTAATATAATGTTTAAAATTATGGAACTGCTACTAAAAAAAAAAAAATTTATTCTACAAGTATTTACAGAAATCAGGCTAACTCCAGTTTTGAAGGAAGATGTTAACACAACCAATTTACCTCTGAATTTCCGCTTGTTGATGGCTTGAAAGTACCGCAACATCATGGCTTTGAGGAATGTTTGCTGTCTTTTCTTCATAAGCTCTCAATTTCTCTTTCAACATTATGATCTTAAACAGAAGAGATATCTTTAGCTGGAATTTTTGCCTGCAACTTTTGAAACCATACAAAACTGTACATTTGTCTTGAAATACTTAGCAAATAGCACTGATTATAATTATTGAAAAAAACCAAACATTTTAACAAGTGCACAAACAAGTATTAATACTTGCCCTATACATTGAACATTTTTTTTTTTTTAATTCTAACTTGTAACAATTAACATATCAACCTTTTAACAATAGGTTTTGACATACCTCTTTCTTCTGTTCATTGCAAATTTTGACATATTGGCTTATATGGCTGTCCAGACTAACAACATTACTCTTCAGCTGTTAAGGAAAGAACAAGTTAAAGTTTATGACAGTTGTTTTCCCTGCATAGCAAATACATTACCTTTAAGTACTGCATAATAACATTCTCATTATACTCTGAGGGAAGAGATGAATACATTTCTGGCTTGGACAACGAAATGCAATCTTAGCTTTTGCAGTCATCTACTTCATAGTCATGGCCTCATCATTTTTCCTCAAAATGAGGATCAAAACCTACCAACTACATTTACACGCACAACACTATTTCACATTTATTCAGGCTAGCTTTACTATTTGATGTATGCCTTGTAAATGTAATTTTATTCTAAAAAGTACATTATTAATGCAAGAAATCAGAAACAATGCAACAAATGTAAACTGTAGTCAACCCCATATTAAGTAAAGGAAATGTTGGTGTTACAGTAAAAAGGATTATGAAGAAAAGCAAGAACAAACTGGATACTACAGAACAGAAGGCAGAAAGCGCCAGTGGCTTTCCATGTGTATATGTCATCTCATTGAGACTCTTACCTCCAGCTGATTTCTACTTGTGAAAAACCTGGACTGGCTCTTGTAAAACTGTTCAGATACTTCTTTCGTGTATTTTGCTCTGAGATTGTAATCGTAATATACTGAAACTGCCAATGAATTTCACCAGTTGGAGGTTATTTCTAAATTTGAAGCTCATAAAATAAGAGCTTTTCAACTAGCAACACACTCTGAGTAATAAACTCCCAGATGAAGAACTGACCACAGGAAAGAAGAGAGAAAAAATTTTGAAGATGAAGTAAATTGAAAATCATCTGAAAGAAATAACCCTTAAGATACTACTATACTTCGACATAAAATCAATGTATTCCAGTATACTCACAGAAGACTTGATATCCTTTGCTCGGTTTGCATACTTCAGAGTATTATATGTGTCATCATAAAACATGGAAGATGGGCTAACAGCAGCTATCATTATTGTCCGACAATTTCCTCCAAGTGAGTCTTTCAACAAACGAGTGAGCTTGCTGTTTCGATAAGGAATGTGCTGTTTCTTGCTCTAGAAAGAAAATATTTTACCAATTAAGCAACTATACTTAAAATATGCTTGGATGTTTGCTTATACTTTCAGGAATACAGCTAATCTTGACAAACAGTCTTGGAACTTGGCTTTTACAAAATTCATCTTCCTCAAAATTACATTTACAGCTCTGCTTTAAACCTTTTATAACTGTTTAATAACTCTGTAAAACAAGCATTGGCCAAGTCACTTCCTGATGTCCAGATATATAACAAAAATTCTTATGGTAAGGGCAGCTACCATATGAAGTAGGCTACACTAAACCATTTCAGTCCGTAGTGACTGAGGTTGGGAAGGACCTTTCATGATCACTGTGCTAGAAGCAGCATCAGCTACAGCAAGCTGCCAAGTACTATGCTCAGCTGGATTTTCATTATCTGCAAAGATAGAGCCTCCACAACCTCTCCAGGCAACCCAAAGTTTGCTCTGTAAATCTTTATCCACCACATTTACAGAATCTGCATGTCACAGTACCAAGGTCACTAAGACTCCATTCCCATACCCAGGAAGTCAACACAAATAACCTTACTTAGATCAATGGCATACGTTCTAAAGCCTGCCTGTCACTCCAACAAGATGTTGATGAGAGTCTATGGCAGCATGAAGGGAAATCAAAAGCTTTGTTCATTTTCCCTGACATACTCAAAAGGAGAAATTGCTTGCTGACCAAGAAGTGTAAGCTACAGACTCAGGTTTGGTGAAAATTTGGGATGTTTTGTCCCCTCCCCTCCCACACAATCATTTGTGCTCTTTCCCTTGAGCTGGTAAGCCACATCAAGAGACTAATTCACTGACAGGAACTAGGTGGGTGGAAGAGCACAAAAGAACAATCAAATCCACAATGTGTACCCTGTCTCCCCCTTCAAAATGAACATGGTCAAGTGGAACCCAAAAAAAAAAAATGCAATTTCTTAACCTAGGAAACACAACTCTCAATACCAGCAAGGAAGTGAACAGCTCACTATTGCCTACTGGGATGTACTACCCTGCTCTTCATACCTCTAATAATGGTCCCCACATTTAACTGAACCAGCAGACACTTAACAGGCAAAGTTCTCATTAAACCTGTCTTTAAATTTAGAAGTCATTCTGCATGGAAAGCAAAGTTTTATCTTCGGAAGCCATTCCAGAACAGGAAAGATAGCTTTTCTGTACGTATATCGAGATTTCAGTAAATTATTTTGGAGGGGAGAAAGGAGGCAGTTTATTTCCTGGAAATTGTCCTCTTCGCAGATTTTTTCTGCATCCCCAGAAGTAATACATACTCTGTTGTTTCCTGGCCTGTATGGCAATAATGGAAACCAACTCAAGATAAGTATTCTAGTATCCACCTTAAGTACATTAATTGTAACTCAGCAGAGATACTGTTTTTATCTTAAACTATTTTATCCAATATCCATATTTTCTATGGAACATTTGTACCCAACAAGTAACATCCTGCATATTTTTCTTTGCATATTGCTTTTCTTCAGCTTAAAGACACTGTACTTCCCAGATCCTGCCCAACTAAGTACTCCAATAGGGACAAAGCTTAAATTATTTGTTGAAACAGGAAAGCACTTGAAAGAGACTGAAGGAAATACAAGGATTCAAGTCTGAACTGTTTGGAAGTCAGTTTATAGCCAGAAGCAGTACAGAAAATGAAGACGAAGAACACAGCCTTCTCCAGCGAAGTAGAGAAGAAAATGAAAGTCTCTCCCAACTGACACAGGAAAAAAAGAACAAAGCAACACTCATGTAAGAGATTTAATGATGAGACAAGCCTGGACATATACAAGGGTAAGATGACAACCTCAGAAAGGAAGATATACCTTAAATGACAGGTGAGAATGTCAACAGCAGGATTAAAACATACTGTAGGGAACCAAATCTTAACTTGATAAAGACAAAAGGGAGAAATGGCTTACAATAATCAAGTATACCAAAAGACAAAAATAACTAACTATGGGAGAAACATGAAAGCAAGCATGTCCATGAAACCTTTTCCTGATTTTCTTCTACAGGTGTGTGCATCTTGATTGAATTATTTGACAACTACTTGTAAACATTCTTGATTAGCAGTTCTCATGCTACTGGCAGCACAGTGCACGTTAAGTCAGATCAAGTCCAAGTTTATCTACAAATTCATGTGGGAAAAAAGGAAGCAAGTTTTCTCAACAATACATTTCCGGATGTCCCAAATATCTTTCCCTCCTCTCCCCTTGAAAAGGATACTTTTCATTATTTCACATTAAATGTTGAATGTTAGTAAGTTGACCATCATGCACAGAACACATCTACCTTCTGCCAAATTAATAAATTGAATCCTCAAACTCACGCTATGTCGATAAATTGGATAGCTATCCATTAATTTTTTTTACCATTTAAAACACGCGTTTTACGTAAGAATTAAGAAAAGTTAAACAAGTAAACGCCTTTGTTAAATTACCAGTTACCAGGCAAAAGATTACATGAAAAGCTTCCAGTCCTCATGAGACAGTGCCAATCTGCACAAACACAGTACATTTCCCTAACATTAAGTGCATAAGCCTCTGCAAAATCAGACTATGTACTCATGCAAAATTCTCTATATATGCTTGATCTTGGAAAAGGTGGGTAAAAAAGGCAAGTACATACATTTTTTATACTATGTTTAGATAGCTGCATGCTACTTTGAGAACTCATTCAGCTATCCCTGAGATGACGATAGAAACCCACAAGGAAACCTTAAAGGAAAATGATGAGAGACATCAACAAAGTAATCCCCAATATTTGAAGAAAGCTTTCCTGGATTTCAGACTTAAGAAGGGTTCTATTTCATCAGGAAGTAATAAAATCAAGTGACTCTAGACTCTAGCATTCTTTAAACCAATTGATAAAAAGGGGAATTCTGCTAGACAAGATAATAAGATACTGAAGTAAGCATCTACAGCACCACAGCCTGAACCCCAGGTAGGGTGTCAACTCCTTTTTTCAGCTGCTGACAGAATGCCCTCTCACTTTGTAGAGAGCAAGAGGAGTTTACAAGGAATCTATTTTCAAGACTCATGTCTGCAATACTGAACATTAAATCTGGTATTATAATTTTAATTATTATAGGAAGTGAGAAAAGTCTGTCTTATTAACTGACTACAACAAATACTTCATTAACTCTGAAATATGCTTCTGTTCATCTGTAGGATCAGCACAAGATCAGGAGCAGCATTTGGATAACTGGAGGGCATGCAGCTTTCACAGCCATATGAGTTGTAGGCTTTCTGACTGTAGGAGATAACTACACATTCAGGTGAATAAGTTTTAACACAGAAATCCAAAACACTTGTAAAACAATTTTAACAGTTTAAATCCTTAGTATTTCTGTTTTAAGGACATGTAAAAGGACATTTTTCTTCAGAATTCTTATTTAGGAAGGAACCCTGCAGTTCAGCTAAATAGCTATATAAGCTTTTGACTTAACACTAAGGGATGCTGGTTCCAACCATCAGTATCATCAAATGTGCAATAAGTACTTTTAAAACGTCATTCCTCTTCCAAGGAGATTACTTTCAGCATTGAAGCTCACATGGCTAAATCGAAACTACATCAGAAGATACAGTAACAAAGTTTACAAAACAATCCCCCCCACCTCAGCAAAGTCTACAGAGGCTCTATTCTTAAGAGCAGAAACACCCTAATATGTGTTTATACATCCAGTTTTGGATCTATTCCATGAGGACATGCTATGATGCAATTCCAAATATACACTAAGAGTCAAATAAGATGTGACACAGCACATACTACAGTTAAAACCATTTCCACAACACTAGGAATTTAAGACTGCATGGAAAATCAGCACGTACCTTTGGATCTGCCAAGGCATTGATGACATTTCCGAGAGCTAACAGGGAGCGGTTAATATTTGCTCCTTCTCTAAAGCGAGCCCCCTTAGCATTTGTAGCGCTGGCACGTTCTGATCCTGCCAGGTCAATGAGGGACATTTTGGCAATGCGAACATTTTGATTAATGCTAGCTGTTTTGTCTTGCTGTCTTAGGTAAATCTACAAGGAAGAAAAATAAGTTAGGTAACTACTACTCAGCACCTTATTTAACTAGTCTCTTATTACTCCAAACATTAAGTTCATTTCACAGTGCAACAACTGTCCTTAGAAATTCTCACTGGAATCCTTTCAGGATTCCAAGTTAAACCATTCTGGGCTCAGCTACAGACAGTTTGTGCTAATGAAACAAAATAAAACTATTTAACTATTTCCCAGAAGACTTACCTTTAATTCACCTGCTTCAGGTAGGAAGAAAGAAGCTGAGTGTGGTTGTACTGGGTTTGGCTGGGAGGTAGTTGCCTTTCTTTATAGCAGCTCATATGTCAAATCTTTCAGGTTTGGGACAGTTGATAACTGTGACAATGTTGATAACTGTGTTTTCACTCTTGCTGAACAATGCAAACCATCAAAGCCTTCCCTGTTTCTCAGACAGCCACCTACCCCATCCCTGCAGGTTGGCTTGTATGAGCAAGAAGCTTGGAGGGGACACAACCAACACAGTTGACCTGATCTGAGCAGCAAGATATTCCATGCTATGTCATATCATGCTCCATGACAGAACTAGTTGTGTGTTTCCAATGCAGTCATAGCTTCAAGACTGACGGGGCATCACTCCGCTGGTGGCTGCTTTTGCCTCACTTTGTGCATCTCTTCACTTTAACCATCTTAATTTTGAACCATGTTTCCCTACTCACCCCTTATTGCTCTCATTTTCTTTCATATTCCACTGTGGGGGAGTAAGCAAGTGACTAGCAGGGGGCTTACACCACAGTGGCCAAGATTGGTGAGCTTCAGATTAATTTTACAGCTAAAACAGCTTTTGGTTCTTCTGCCCTTAAGATTTATACTGCACTATTATCATTTCAACTCTAAAAGGAGTTTAGAGTTCTAGTAGGCACCTTTAAGAATATGCTGAAAAGATAAAAGGATAAGTTATAGAGGAAAAAGGATGGATTTCTACAAATTAAGATTTATTTGTAATTACCATTAATAGAGGTATGATAATCATTCACTACTGCCCAAATTCACACCAGGGTCTTCTGGACAACCATGACCCTCGAAGCCATTTACTCTCCTTCATATTTTCTTCCCTGAAATTTTCAAGGCATAGGAAATATCCAGAAACCAAATACTTTGGCTTCCTTCTGCTAGTGAAGGTATTCTTAGCCAGGTTTCTGAGCAAATAGGCAGAGGATGATCTTACAGCCAATAATAAGAATTAGTTATCCTCAGATGGCTTCTACTTTTTCATGATTCTCTCTGTATTTCCTCTTTCACATTGAATGCCCTGCCATTTGTAAGGCTGACAGTTTTTGACACTTTCATAAGTACACTTTTAGAACATGAATAGGTAAAGTGTTGCCATATATAAGGTGATTGTCTAATAAAGACAGTACCTAACCCAGTGAGTAGATTTAAGCTTTGTGCATGACAAACAAAGCCTCCACATGTAAAAGCTGACAAATCTGAGAACGACGACAGTTTAGAAGGATAAAGTTCACATACATATAAAAAGGTACATCTATACCAAATAGACATGTCTGCATCAATACAATCAAGTCATGTTGCACTTTTTCTGGGGGAATCAATATACAACAGGAGAGAAAAACCACCTCTCTGTATTTACCCTGATCAAGGAGCTATTTCAGGATGATAACACTACCAAAACCCAATAACAAACCATTAGTCGAGTAGGGAAAGATGGAGTGACAGCCTAGCCATGTTCTATGACTCAAGCTTTTACAAAAATTCAAAAGATACAGGAAATGCCCCAAAGCAGATTTCTTTCCATTTCTTCATCCATCAACAGAACCCTTTCAAGGAAACAGTGTGGCAATTGGGATTTTACTTTCAGACACAGTAATTGCCTGACCTAGATAGAGACTTCAGACTGAAGAGACAGTACAGTAAGGTAAAACTTGCATCTTGAAAATGATCTCAGAATGTCCTGGGCCAAGACTCGCTACTTTCAGAAAACATTTTGCACCAATGAAGTTAACAACAAAAAATAAAGCCAGCATAAAAGACAAACTGATCTCTCCAAAGAAGAATAACTCTTAAACTAAGAGGAATTCTGAAAATGAAGAAGAAGCAAGACAGTAATAGTTTTTACTCAATGTTTTCATCTGCTGAAACAAAGAAACAATAATGCAGTAAGCAACAAAAGACATGCTTTTCAGAACATCACTACTTATCTAAATAATGGAAATGGACACAACAAAGCAATATAAGTCATAACTTGCAGCACCTGGTGACTTCTTTGTAATTGTTTCTTACGTATGTCAACACTAATAAGGGCCTCAGAAGACTTGAAATCTGGCTTTAATGAAGTGTGTGGTTGTGAATTTACTTCACTTAAACTCACACGAATATAAATACGCAACATCTGGTTGCGTTCATTGGACCAATTTGGTTTGCAACAGCATTATTTCCCTTAAGCATCACATGTAGATACAGTATTTGTTTTTTACGCACACTTTCTCATAAATGACATTACTCCCACATCTCCCCTCCCCAAGCGTGTAGTTCATTCTGTAGAGAAGGCTTGAAGCCCATTAAGTGCCAAACAAGCTATTATTCCAAGGCTGCACTGACTTTTTCCTTTTACAAACATTTTTTTTTTTTAACCTAAAACATGTTCAGACACACAATTGTCTAACGAAATAAATGGCTTTTAGCAATAAGCTTTCTTTTCTAGTAAGTGCATAAATTATGTGAAAGCAATTAAATACCTTAATTGATAGCTAAGCCATCTTATAAGACAAAATAAACCCAAATATTAAGGATTACCTTCTTATAGGAGTTAAGGGTGTTATGACTATTACAGAGTGCACCCCAAAAATTTGAGTCAGTAATCTGTTGCTACCATCCTTCACCAGAATCCGTCTGACAGTTTTTGTGGAAGAACTCTGCTTTGGATTGTATGCTGATTACATTGCAGAACATGCTCTTGGAACCATGACATAGCAATGCCAGCTCTTCACATTGAAATATGTTTTAGTTCATGATTAAGTTAGAATATGCAGACATTCACTCATAACTATCAAATTCTATCAAGCATGTTGATGTTACTTAAAGACTTAAGTTACTTAAGGACACTGGCTTACAGACAACCAATGCATTCTATGCAATCAAGGCTACTCTGCTAGCCGCTGCTATCAAGACACAGGAAACAGAGATAAGAAAGGAACCCACAGAGATTGGTTCAGAAAGAACATGTCAGTTTTCTCAGCCTCAAAGGGGAATAACTGCACTAGTTTTAGTAGTTTTAAGAAGTGTTAACAATAACACTCTTACAAATGGGTCTGGAGAAAAGTCATTCAGGGATTACTATATATGGGCTTGCAAAAGCATAGACTACTTGCTTTTTCAAGTCAAATGCTTACTCTAACACTATTTTGTAAACATACAAAGGATTGTTGTATGTACTGTGATGCATCACTTATTTTGAATATACATACAGAAAATTTGCTTTGTTTTAGAACATCTGGATGATATATACAAAATCATTGAACAAGGCATCTTCATTCAATGCATTACGAACAACCTGTATCCTCAACATATTTACATATACAGAAATGACATTTACTGCTCCTACATTTAGATTCAATGGAATACCTGCATTATATTTTTACTTCTTTGCAAACAGTTAACGTTCCATTCTTCTGCAAGCATTTGTAGTTTATATCTTCTCTCTACGCAATTTTGCGATAAAGCAACTAAAAGCATTAAGTCTGCTTAATGCATTTCTTTGAGTCATAGATTTGACTAGAATTGCAGTAAAATACAAGTGTTCTTTTTCTGTCAATATAGTTTATTTCATTAGGTGATTAAGCAATTTTTGTAAAGATATCTACATTGAGATCAATTTGCCAGAGTAAAGAATGTGCGCTGAAGAAAATGAACTCTCCAGCATCTCTATTCACCTAATTGCTTGCCTTCTTGTTACAAATACCCCTAGACTGCAACATCTACCTAATTTGCTTGCCATTTTTAGAAATGAAGGAAGATGAATGCAAAGCCTGCCAGATAAAACAATTCTTTACTTCCTGCTGTCAAGTAAAGGTGAAGGAGATAAGATACTCCAGCCTAAAGAAGCAAATCGGCTGTTCATGCCCTGATCTCCTTCTGTGGCACTGCCTTTTGTGCCTCATTAAAGATGGCACACCTAAGTGAAAATACAGCAAGGGACTAACATAATTTGGTAAGAAACCATCGCTTTAGATTTATGACCATAAGCAAGAACTCCAAGGAAATAAGAAAAAATCATTTTAAACAAAAACCTAAGGTATACAAGAAAACCAACTTTTACAGATGTGTTAGGTACTTGAAAAATATTTAAAGCATATACTGCCTGTTATTTACTGTGAATGTTAATGAACAAAGTTAAGACCTACAGTACTTATTTTACAGCTATTTCTATTAGTATAATCTACACTGAAAAATGAACTTTTGGCTATAGTTACTAAACATTGCCTCAGTCTGCAGGTAGTGTTAACATTTTAACAGAATGAATCACAGAATGAATCATAGAATACAGAACAGCTTAGATTGGAAGGAACCTTGAAGATGACCTAGTTCCCACCCCCTGCCCTGGGCAGGGTTGCCAACCACTGGCATCAGGGTGCCTAAGATCCCATCCAACCTGGCCTTGAACGCCTCCAGAGATGAGGCATCCACAATTTCTATGGGCAACACATTCCAGTACCTCGCCACTCTGAGTAAACAATTTCCCCCTAATATCTAACCTTAGCCTTCCCACTTTTGTTTTAAAGCCATTTCCCCTTGTCTTATCACTATCATGCCATGTAAAAAGTCTTTCTCCTACTTGTTTACAAGCTTCCTAGAAGTACCAGAAGATCACAGTGAGCTCTCCCCGCAGCCTTTTCTTCTCCAGGTTGAACCACCCAGCTCTCTCAACTTCTTTCAATAGAAAGGTGCTCCAGCCCTACGACCATCTTCATGGCCCTCCTCTAACCCTCTCCAAGGCTCCAGCACTCATCTTGTGCTGGGGGCACAGGTCTGGATGCAGCACTCCAGATGGGGACTCACAGGGGCAGAGTAGAAGGGAAGAGTCACTGTATTTGCCTTGCTGGCCACCCTGCTTGTGAGTGGCCTCCACCTCCATCTGCCTAACAGTTACATAATAATTGAGCTGTAATGCAAGGACTAAAGCTCAAATTTCTTCACGGTGTTTTGCAACCCAGAATAGCAACATATAAATAAGATAACATGATTTGCTGTAGACACTAACAAATATATCATGGAGTTTTAGCTAACAGGACCCATTTCTGAATTAGTTTCTAAACCAGTTTATACCACAGCAGTCAGAATGACAATGGTCTGCAGACAGCAATAGTCATTGGAGGAATCTTAACAGCAGATTGGTACAACATACGCAAAATCTTCATAGAAGCTAGAAACATGAATTTTATTTTCATGGCCCGAATGTGCACCAGTTTAAATACTAATTGTTGTAAGACTAGGTATCTATCCAAATATTAAGACAACCTGACGTGGAAATCAACACAAACCAAGTAAGCAAGATGGGAGAGTACTGCTTGAAACACTCCGTTTATAGGCAGGAGGGGGACCAACTCTTTACGTGGGTAGATAGTGCTAGAACAAGGGAGAACAGCTTTAAACTGGAAGATGGGAAATTTAGGTTTGATGTTGAGAAGAAATTCTTTACTCAAAGAGTGGTGAGGCACTGGCCCAGGCTGCACAGAGAAGCTGTGGATGTCCCATGCCTGGCAGCACTTCAGGCCAGAGGCTGGATGGGGCCCTGGGCAGCCTGATCCTAGTGGTTGGCAACCCCACCACCCATGGCAGGAGGTTGGAGCTGGATGATCTTGGAGATCCCTTCCAACCTTAGCTGTTCTATGATTCTATGTATAATGACATTCTGTCAATTATTTTTGTGCAAAACCACTGACCAATATGAAAGCAGAAAGTATTACAAGGTCTTTCAATGTGTGAATCTGCATTCTGAACAGGAAACTACAGTTTTAAAGAAAAGCCATTTCTTCAATGACTACAGTTTGAATTATTGGAAATTACAAAGCTTATCATTCAAATTAGTTTTTCTAAATCTAATTGCTATAAACATATACACAGTTACAATGGATAACAAGTCAAAGAACAATGAACTAACTTTTAGCTCAGCGTACTAAAGTTAAACTTGGAAACAATTGAGACAGCTTTCATTGTATTCAAATTTAGACAAGTGAAGCTTACAGAAATACTGGTGTACATCTGCTGTAATAGCTTACCTGAAAGACAGCATGAGAACGAGAAGAAGAGGCATTTACATCTGTAGGATGTTGTGTTCTATTTTTGTTTCCATAATCCAACATTTGAAGGATTTCCTCTGCTGATTTAGGCTTCAAGGGTAGAGCAGAAGTTAAGTACACTTGCTTCGCCCCTACTCTTACTCATTAAGAATACGAAATTTTACAGTGTTTCTAAGATATATTGACCTTAAAAGGAAACAACATTAATTAAAAATACAGTTACCTAGAATTTGTTGTTTTGGAATTGAGGCCATCCACATACAGCTAAGAGCATTATAAAGCATGAGAAGCAAGTACTTAACAGCTTCACAAATTCAAGTCAAATTTTTTCTTGAAAAAGACTATCTTAAGTCTGCAAGTATTTTCCACAGTTCAAAAAAGCCTTACTTAAGAATTCCTTAACCTTTCTTGTGCTAACACTTCAAACAGTTATATACTACTGTTTTCTGAAGGACCAAAGTTTTAGAAAAGGCATTTGAAGGATGAGCCACACTAATGAGCTTGTTTCCTTTACAGTCATTATTCCATTACTCCAGCTGCTACGAAGCTGGAAGCTACATAACATTTGACAGGCTCTAAAATGTGGCAAGAACCAAAGAAGTAAGATCCACTACATTAATTACCAGATTGGGAAATGGAGTTCTGTCACTGGCTTTGAAAATGAACAAATTTCTGCGCTTGTCTGGAAACATCCCTTAGAACATCACTTAGGGATTTTTTTTCAAGCGTCTTTATTCAAAGACAGGAAAACCCTGATAAGTAGACTTAAGATTTACAGAAGCGTTGAGCACTCATATGGCACTGAAAACAGCAAATTCCTTTAAGAAATATGAACATGAGTCAAAAAACTTCTCCAAGACCTGATAAAGTCAAAGCCAATAGCACTAGTTTGGTAATTAAGACAGGATCTTTTCATCCATTTCATTAAGTATACCAGCAGTTCTTCCACTGCATATCTTTCAATAATTAATTAGGTTCGCAAATTACTGTGTTACTAGTTATTGCCAAAAAAACCCATGAGGAAATTCCTAAGTTACATACAACTTTCACTGCATAACAAGAACTTCATTTAACCTCACAGATTTGTGATGCTTCCTGAGTTTCAATATCTATTTACATACCTGATGTAATGTTAGTCCTTGAACCACAACTCCTTTCTGGGCATCTTCCCGAACAGCTAATGGTCCTGAGTTCACCAGCAGATCACGGATCTGTTCATTGTACACCTTGGAAAAGGAATATGAAGTCTTAAGAAAACTACTCTACTATACTTTAATAAAAATATTAAATATATAGATATAATATAAATGTATTTCTATTAAATGTAATTGAATATTTCTATTAAATTTGAATAGAAATTTTCTTTAACACTTCCTTAAGGTTAAGTAACATTCTTTCTATAGATTTTTTGCTAAACAGCTTTCCCATACTGATCTGCAGCTTTCTTACACTGATTGGGAGACACTGAATTGCTTCTATTTCTATACATTGTTCTTCAGCAATTCAATGACACTCATTCTTTCTTAGCAAGTATTTAGTTCTTATTTACTAAACAGTTACTGTTTTCACAGAAAAAAAACTTATGCAGCAACTGTAAATACAAGGCATCTACTACGTATTTCATAATCCATACTTTAGAAAGACTTCACAGACTGCTCCAAAAGCAATTTTGTTGAGTTTCTTAATTATCTTAAATCTTTGTCTGTGGGAACACTTGAAATAGCTTAAATTCCTGCTCTTAATCCTGCTCTAATATTGACTACTCTTCCACTATGACTTAGTGGGGGCTAGCGTACAGCAGTAACTTAACCACTACAGCTTCGCAGCAGTGCAGAGACAGATACTAATAAGAATGGAAATGTGATGCAAAACAAGATGGAGATAGGAGAAATATGAATGTTTGTAGTGAGCTATACAGTACCACAAGTAGCTCTAACTGAACAGAAAACTTTAGAAAAATATAAAATTGAAAAGTTATTAGCTATCAGTTAGTAGTGCAATTTCATAATGTTTACAGGAACTTGTTACTATTGCTGACAAAATATTTTCTTGTGCACACTTACAAATACTCAGAAGAACTCAACTGACCAGCAACACAGGAATCATTAGAACATATGAATGTGTTAGAAGACACTGGCCTTTCTGGGGAGCCAGCATGACAGGAACAGGTGCCTATGAGTAACACCACATTTGCAAAGCACAGTTCCAGCCCCATCAGGGATACATTTTGTTAAGTCCCAGAATGATTCATAAGGGGTAGGAGGACAAAAGGAATAATGAAGCTTAACTTCACTTATAAAAAAGATCTTTTATTAATAGCACCACACCAAATCCAAGAGCTGGCTTACCTCTAAATAAGACACAGCAATATTGCATATTTTGTCTTCTTTTATTTGATCCATGCAATTATAAAGCGCCATCATGGTTAAATACATGACTCCAGGTTGTTCAGGGGAACCTAGCATTGTATGAGTCTTTCCAGCTCCTGTTGCACCATATGCAAGCACTGGATAAAAAAAGATTTCAAAAACACTTTGTACCAGTAAGCCGATAAGAAACAAACAGACACTTATGTATCTCTATCCTACTGTACAGCTGTTTTCATAACTTAACTTTTCTACTTAGTCTTCACCTTTTACAGCTATAACCACAAAGTTACTTCACAGTCTCATTTTTTTTTTTTTTGACTTTTTAGCTCAAAGTTCATTCACTGGCACCTTAAATCAAAAATGTTATTTCCTTACTCTCATCACCCTAGCTTTGCTGAAGGTACACATGGGATTTCCTCACAATGTTCTATTTGCCAATTAAAGAGACAAGCTCTTAAAGTTTGAGGTTGACAGAATATTTTAGCACACTGGGAAGCAATTCCTGGTTGAGCACATCTTTCCTGTGGACTCTTTTCACAAGCATACAAATTTTAGACTAATTTCTGAAAACCGTTAAAACCATAGCACAAGCTCTTCTTCAAAATACAGCACAGCTAGTCTAAATTCCATATGCAAGAAGTCAGACACTCATACCTCTACATTTAAACTAAATATTCAAGTGTCAGTCTTTAAAGCCTCTGCAACAGCTAGATACAATTGTAAGAGCTTCAAGGAATTTTGTGAAATTTTTGAGTTGAAAATGATAAATAGTAATATTACCTGTGCAGTTATATCCATTTAAGAAGCCACCAAGTACACTTTTGGTTGTATGCTCAAAAACTTCCAACTGGGAGGAGCTTTCAGCAAAAACAGCATCAAAAACAAATTTGAGATCCTTCTTGGTTTTTTTGTTAATATCCCTGTGAGTCAGCTTCCTCCCATGAAAAAAGCTAAGCTCTTCCTCCTTCGGATCGAAGACCAATATATGCTGGTCAACAACATGAACAACTTTCCTGAAGTTGCCATCTTTTTCTTTTTGAGACTCTGGACGGACACGGACAACCACTTTCACGTGACTACAGACATCATCTTCTGTAACAGCAGACATAACAACAGCTCTCTTCTCCTCCTTGCTTCCAAAATCCCTCCAGATCAAGCAGCTTAATCTTTCCTGCAACCAAGAGTAGAAATAAAAGGGTTTATACTTGAGATAAGAGCTTCCAGCTGGCTCACATCTTAGATGAGGGCTGCACCCTGCACCTGTGCTGCCTCTGTCCCACCCTCGCTTGGCCTTACAGGCTGCGACAACCTCCACAAAGCTACAGGGAGCACAGTAAACATTACTTAACTGCACAGCTTTAAGAATGCTAAGCAGTCTTTTCCCAGGAAGCTCAGAAACTCGTTTCTCTCAAAGCCAGCGGATTTCTTATCCATCAGCAGGATGCGGAGCAGCCTCTCGCTGCTGGCCGTCAGCCTAACCCCGCCATACTGAAGTTTAAAGAGGCATTTTTTAAAGGGACGAATACAGAGGCGGTCACACGGACGCTCGGTAAGCGATAGCACAACTTTCAGCAGCCGCCAGCACGCGCCCAGCGCTGCCGAGCTGCATTCCCACGGGCCGCTCCCGCCTACAGCCGCGGCTCGCTCAGGCACAAAAGCACGCTATCGCCTCTGTCACAGAGCTACCCTGAAACCTTCATGGGAACTTTTTACTTTTACAGCAAGCGTACCACCTGCACCCGAACCGCCTTAGAGACGCTGCAGAACTAAAAGGCTGAAACAAGGCCTGTAAAACAGCGGGAACGCTCAGAAACAAGTGAACAGACACCCCCCAGGCTTCGTTCCTTTCTTCGCAGCAGGTTCTGCTGCCGAGCTCAGAACAGGAGCAGAACCGCACCGCCGAGCCCCGTACACGACGCGTTGCCCTCCACCCGCCGGGACTGCACTCACCTTAGCACCGGGGTAGCGCCAACCGTCGCCCTGCTCTCGCCGCCGAATTCAAATCCTAGCGCCCGCCCCCCCCGCTTTCTGATTGGCCGCCGCCGCCATGAGGTCAGCAGCGCGACGGCGCCGGCAGTGAGTGCAGGGTGAGGGGGGTGGCTGTGTTGTGTTTGCGGCGTGTGCGGGTCTTGCAGGGTCGGGCGTTGCACGACGCTGAGCACGGCGCGAGCTGTTGTAAGGAGAGCGGGCTGAGGAGCTGCGGGTCTGGGGGGTTCTGGTTCTCTACGGTTTCTCGAGAAGCGGAAGGAGGAACAGTCGTTCGTCGGTGCCTGCTCGTAGAGGTTGCTGCTGCGTTTCTCGGTTTGCAGAGTTTTTGTAGGAGCCTGCTGGAGGCTGTTAGTTGCGTGCCTCTCTGTTGTTGGTTGGAAGGGCTTTGTTCTCTGCCCGTCTCAGGGTGGGTGCCGTCTTAGTCTGGGCCTCGGTGCTACTGTATGCATGTGGAAAGACTGACAGAATTGTGGGGTGTGGAAAATACAGCAGGAGATAAAGCAGGTTCTGCAGGAATGTGTCCAGCTGGGTTCTGAATATTTCCAGAGAAGGAGGCTCCCCAGCCTCTGGGCAACTTGTTTCTGTGGGTTTTGGTTCCTAACAGAAGTTAATTTCCTCCCCATGTCTGGTGTTGAGCTATGTTTTGGTCCAAGAATGAAGACAAAACTGATAACACCTGACAGGCTTGAGCACAACCAAGGACGTTCTCAGTTTTTCAGTGTTCTGCATTCTTCCTGTAGTGAGACAGATGGAGGGGTACAACGGGCTGGACGGGAGCAGTACTAGGGCAGCTGACGCAAACTGACCAAAGAGCCGTTCCATACTCTGTGGCATCTTGAGGCTTTACAGAAGGGGAGTGAGCTGGGGAGGGGCTGCTGCTGGCTGGGTATCAGTGCTGAGCCCTTGCTCTGTGTAGCATCAATTTCTTTCTGTATATATATGTACTGGTATTTCATTTCCTTTCTTTGCTTTCTTAGTAAATAGTTTTTATCCTAATCTGCATGCTCTATTGTATTGTTCTCTTAATTCTTTTCTACATCCCATTTGGGAAGGGGGAGGGTGGGAGAATAACTGTGTGGGACTGAGCTATCTGCTGGGTCAAACCATAACGCTGTGCTCTGTTACCTACACAGTAAAGAAGCTTCCTCATATTCTTACGTAACTCCTTATGTTCCACTTTATGCTCATTGCCCCCTTGTCCTGTTCCTGGACACTGCTAAAAGAGCCTGACCCCATCCATTTGACTGCTACCCTTTGAATATTTGTATGTGGGGGGTCAGATCCCTCTCTGTCTTCTCTTGTCTAGGCTGGGCAGTCCTAGCTCTCATGCAGGAGCTGCTCCAGGTTCCTGGTCATTTTCCTAACTTCTGCAGTCTGCTCCATTAAGCACTCCAAAAATCTCCCCAGTTGCACGGAGAGGTGGTTGTGAGCTGTGCCCTGGGTGTGGATGATGTTTTGTGGGTTAGCTCAACACAAGGCACCATGGGTTAGGTAGTTGTTGGTCTTTTCCCCATCCGTTCTTTAACTTCTGTAGAAGCATTGGGGTTAGTTGAATAGCCAAAGGACTTGAACTTGTCTGTTCAAGGCTACAGAATGATACCTGCTTCCAAACTTAATGGTATAGATATAGGATAGCATGTATTCAAGGGGTTTTTGTCTAAGTATGCCATCTTCCTGTGTGGCAGGACAAAGTATGAAATACAATACTACAGAAGACATTATATCTAATAAGAAAAATAAAAACAAATAAAGCCTTACTATTACTTACTTTCAACTGATGTGGTACTGTGTTTCAGTTACTGTGCAGTAGTATTTACTGCAGGTGTAGACTGTAACACTGTACCAGTGTTACAATCCAGTAAGCTAAATCCAGTAGCACTATTTAGTTTGTCCCTGTTTTGACTGGAATTACAGGAGTCTTGGCAGCCAGAGTGCTGCTACTCACAGGAAGTTTCTCATTGTACTTGACAGAACCTGGGGGAGCAATATGAGAGCTAAGCCACTGCTCCGGTTGTGCTCAGATGTGGTTAGTCGTTTAGTGGGCACATCTTTGAGACATTTCAACACTGACATAATCCTAACAATGTAAAGCAAAAGAAGATACTATGAAAATAAAACTGTTGTTACTTGAGTATGGTTGGTTATTAGGTGGTGTTCTTGCTGAGATGACTTTTTTTTTTAAAAAAAAAATGTAATTCTTTACTTGTAGCATTTGCACTTTTGTAAAAACTGTTTGAAATACTTGTTTCAAAGTTGTTCCCAACATCTACTGTTTTTCTAGGTTGATCAACTCCAAAATGTTATCTGAGTGTCTGTGCCAAGTTTACAAACATTTGTATCTGCGCAACTTGAAACTGAATTCAATGAATGTAGCTGCTTTGGCCAGAGGGATGCATTCTTCAGCAAAACGGCTTTCGGAGCATGAGTTAAAGGAGCAGACCATGGAGAAATGTGGAATTGAAGAGTTGCCTCGAAGTAGAGAAAATACAAATTTTGGAAGATTGCACATACCAGTGATGGTGGAGGAGGTTGTTAATTGTTTATCCCCCAAGTCAGGCCAGGTGAGTTAAATAAGTGATTAACACCTTTGACTTACTAGCTCCCCAGCAGACAAGTTTATGTGGTGATAGCTCTCCTTCATAGAAATAAAGGGGTACAATAGCTGTAACATGTGGTTATGTCATCAATTAGCAAACAGCTCTGTTCTTTCTCTGTAAGAAGAAGTAAGTATGTAGGTTAAAAAAAAAAAAAATAGAATAAATTAGGTTGTAAAAGACCTTCAGGATTATCAGATCAAACTGTCAGCCTGACCTGCTGAGTCCCATAGCTAAACCACGTCCCTCAGTGCCTTGTCCATGTGTCTGAAATACCTTAGGGATGGGGACTCTGCTGCTTTTCTGGACAGTCTGTTCTAATGCTTGGCCAGTCTCTGAAGAAAGTCTTCCTGAGGCTCAATCTAAGTCTCATCATCATGAGCATTCTTCTAAGATGCTTATGTTCATTGTTTCAGTGGGTTTGAGGCACTGTGTTTCCTTGGGATGTGCTTACACTGCATGAAGTGATAAAGAGTAGTATTATAGCTACAAAATACCAATATGTGGCACTGGAAACAGCTGTACATCATACCAGGCAAGTACCACAAGCCTTCTCGTTTGTCCAAGGTACTGTGAGAAGATTAAGTTCTGTATCTGGGTTTCCTGATATCTCTGTATGCTGCAATGTTGGTATATCTATATGCTGTAGGTGTTGTGTGCAGCTTATGTATAGTGTTACACACATTATAAAACTGTTACATGGTGGAATTGTTTACATTAGGTGGGTCTTAAATATGATACTAAGTTGAAAGAATTTAACCTGCAACTTAAATGTGTAAATGATATTCACCTTTCAGATGATTTTGTCAGTGAACTCACTGCTTTTTGTTAGCTTCACAGTCTTATTATTTTATGTTTTTAAGGTTAAGTTTTAGTTCGAACCATGAATGGATACATGAAGTAGTAAATTCAAAATGTATAGTTACTTTTTACTTGAGATTGTGTCATCTCACAGTGCAAAGGGGTATAGCAAATTTGAGATGGATTTGGATATCAAAATGTTGTAGTCTAGTATATAGCATAGCCTTACGAGAACTTCCTTAGTTGGGAAGTCAGTGTATCCTTTAAAATGTTTTGAAAGCCAGAGAGAATCAGAGCAGCCATTATTACTGTAACAATTTTTTACCTATTGGTGAAAATATCTATACTAGTGAAATGCACATTGAACTTGAAGTTCAGGTTTTCACACTTCAGAACTATCATGACATTTTTGCCTGATAAATTAACATTTAAATTGTGATGCTGCATGTAAAGGGTTTTTTTCAGTTGTATAAGTTTCTACTTACCTGAGAATTCAGGCTCATACAGGGAACCATACATTGAAGTTTGGTCGTTATGAAAAACTTTCTTGGGGGGGGGAACTTGTACAAGGAAGTATTCCTCGTTCTGAACTGTAGAGAGTAACTCTGGTCTCTGAGAGTATTTTGAGTGTTGAAATATTTGTGAATGTAAAATAGCATGATTGGGGTGAGATTATCAGAAATTCCTGTGCCAGTGGTTAACCACTAATGACAGACATGAGAGCATGAGTGTTATCTTAAGGATGCATTTAAAATATGGTAAACCTTTTTTATGTAATTGAAAATGAAAACTTCAGTTTTTCTTCTATTGAAGACAGTAGATCATGTATTTGCAGCACTTTCTGAAGATGGCAGTTTTGAAAATGGGGTGCAATGTGTCAACTGAGTTATAAGAGTAAGCATGATCAGTAAAATGTTAAAATTAGGACTGCTTTTCTTGGTGTGAATGGTCATGCAGCTTCTGTTAACATGGCTGTAGAACTAGGAAGGCCACGAATGTTTTTAAATTTTTGAGAACCGGGAACATAAATTCTCATATTGGATTTTGTTTTTCTACTGTCTTTCCTGCATACATGCAAGTGTAACAGAAAAAAGGTCCCAAAACTCTTACGACTATGCCATTCTTCAGTTCTCTTACATTCTCCAGCTTCTTCTCTCTCAAGCTTCTTCATCCAGCTCCTTCAAGCTCCAGCTTCTTCCTCCTCAAGCTTCGTCTTAGTCTTCACTTTCTCTTCCTCAAACTGCTTCCAGCTCCCCTTCCTCAAGCTTCTTCCTCCTCAAGCTACTTTATTCTCTGTTTTGGCTGGCCTTTATCTAAGCCTGGGGCAACTCTGCCCCAGGTCCACCCCTTCTGGTCACAGGTGCAAGTGATGCACCTGTGTTCCCCAGGCCAGCCACACCCCTCCACCATGTGCTCAATCATCAGTTCATGCTGTGATCAACTGTTTCCCTACAGCAAGTTTCTTTTACTCAGTTTTAACACAGATTTTTTGCTATTAAAAAAAAAAAAAAAAAAGCTGATTTAGCACTTTAGTTTTTGTAGTGACCCAAGACAAGGAATTGCCAATATATAGAAAATCCAATTATGAAGACAACATTCTCTCTATGATTTTGGTCACTGAAAGGAGTTGCTAAGAAAATAAATGTTTCTTTAAGAGTGAGTCACAGCTGAGATCAAGGTGTTACTACTCTTCCACCAAATATTTCTGTTGACTGATATCTTTGACATCTTTGTGGAGTCTGTCAGGGATTTAAGCAATAATAGGTCCACTTACCTTGGTGTCTCCTTTTATTACTTTACAACTTATTTCTACCAAATCCCTTTGGTAGTCCTTTCTTGAAAACAGATTGTACAAATTAGTTTTTACTGATTTACTTGACTTTTCCTCCATGAAAACTCTTGCAGTAAACCCACACACCAGTAATTTCCCCTTTAAGTTTACTGTATTGACAAAACTATATTTTAGGTTTCTCAGTCTGCTAGTGTTCCTTATGCATACACGACTGTTTTTGCAGTTCATGGGGCAGATTGAGTTTTCGTTGTTCTCTTGAATTTTAAAGGTAGTGAAAGAACCAAGCATACCTTTTCAAAATGAACGCCTTGAAATATCGACAAGTATGATTTCCTCATTTTCACTTTGCTAGTTCCTTCACATCAGTCACTTACCTTTTAGATAGTTTTTTTTCATGTTGTTTTACAAACAAAGCAGTGAAATTGATTCAGACAGATTTTTAGCAATCCCAGGCAAAGCATGACAGGGTTTAATAATAAGCATAAACAGAAATTTCACAGAAGTTCTGACTCACACAGCTGATGATCAGTGATCAAGCTGATGGTGAGAGCGAATCAGTGAGACTGTTTCATTTGCTATAGTCTTGAAGGAATTCTCTCAGAAACAATATCAGATGATATGATATGAATCTATGATCTTTTTAGCAAATTACATTAATTTCTCCTTTAAAAAGATTTTCCTCTAATAGGTTATGTCTCTCATCTTGTATTATTAGCTGGCACTTCTTGCCAGTTGTACCCTCTTTAATTTACTACACAGCTTTACTACAGAATGGGTCTCTGTTTTGGAAACAAAGTATTAGGGATATCTAGCTTCTAGGAAGAGACATGTTTCTTAAAAACATCCAACTTTGCCATGAGCTTTGGGTCTTTAAGGTCAGTATTCCATTGTTGTTGTAATAGCTGCTATTCTCACACATTCAAATACCGAGGATACTCTTTAAGCTAAAAGCCAGCATAAGCGCGATCTTCCCAAGTAATAGAAGGAAATATCAGATATTGCTGATAGTCTCGCATGGATCTTCTGTTACTCAAGTGCTGCTTGAGCTCTGCAATTGGTTTGAAGACCGTAGTCTTTCACCTCCTGAAGATCTGTTGCCTCTGGATGTTGTTGATCTAAAGCATAATCATTTCCTTCCTGTTGATTAGGGCTACTTAGTCAAGGTGGCACTCGATCAAATGAAGCTAAGATAGACTCTCTTTTTGCATGCCAGCAGTCTATTGTTCTGAAGATATGGTCTTAGTTTCCTTACATCTTTGTCCACTTGTCAGTGTTTATTCTTCTGCCTTATACTGAAAGTAAGCTCTTAAGGATAAAAATAGCCTTCTTCTCTACAGCACCCTGTGGCGTGGACTTCTGTTTTGTGAGAAGGGTTTCTAAGTGTCGTAGTGTATAAATAGTTATGTGGCTATGTTGGTGGCCAGTGTGCTTGTCATAGTGCTTCCAAAGCCATCTGCGAATGGTTGGACCGGAACAACACTTGTACAGTAAAGGCTCTCAAAATTGAGGTGTTCCACAGTGTCTTCAGGGTAAGAAAGAATTTGAAAAGGGATCTGGAAGAATGAGTTCTGAGTTACCAAGTCGTAAGAGGTGTTTTGTAGGATGCAGCCAAAATACCAAGCTCAGCACAGAATATTAATGATGTCATGAGACAAATGCTGAAGTGCTTCCTTTGGAAAAGCAAAACATTTCATGGTCTGTTTATCATTTAAACCTATTTTCCTCTTGAATTGTAACATGTAAGTAGGCCCACTGACAAACTGAAGTGATGCAAATAGTCATCTTTTATTGTAAAAACTAGTCTGTTTTTCATGAGGTATGCTAAAAGTATCTTTCATGTGAAAATTGTATGATTTTCTTGGTGGCAACATCACAATGGTGATTGATAAAGACAAGCCAATTTTCCTAAATCAGGAACAAAGATGCTGATATTGACATAAGGCAGTGCATTTAATGTTGAGAAATTCTGAACATTTTCTGTGGTATTTCAGTGTTACTGTGGGTATGGAGAGTTACTTTGGCAGATCATGTAGCTCCTATGTATCATCTATCATTTCTGTCATTCTTGTCTTACCTCATTGGCTGGTTGTGTGTATTGTCACTGTGCGGAAGATGCTAATCAGGTTTTGGATCACAGCTGGTTGAGGAAATCTAAATGACATGTGTAGAATTATGATGTATATGAAATGTATTAATTTTCTGCCCCCAAGTAATAAGGAACCTGCAAAATGGAACCTCTAAATCAGGTAGAGCACACTGTTTAAAATACTTCAGTAAAATCATACTTGAAAAAGTTTAGTTACTTGAAAATGTTGGTCTCACCTGAAAGACTCTTTTGAAAGTAGCATATGAGACAAGAAAAAGAATGGGGAAAAAACTGAAATAAGATGTGCACTTGGTCCTCAAATAACTATTTTTGAGTAATGATGTCTGTTTTTATAGAGGTTCCATCATGAAGTGGGAGAGGGAAAATGGGGACGGTGAAGAAAACAAGACAAGAGATGGTATTTGAGCAGCTTGTTAACCGAGGGGGTGGAGAAACCCAAGTCATACTCGAATTATTTGGTTTTTCTTGCTTTGCTGTCTTCTGTACTGGGTCCTGAAAGAACAGAGGGATCATAAATTCCCTGGTGACAGGCAAATTAAAATATATGATTTGAGTGCTCTGCACATCTGTTTTGAAGCTGGTACTATTGTGTGCTTAGACCCTTGGTAGCAGGAAATGAAAAATGGTCATACGTTGAGTGAAAAATATCAAGGTATGAACGAGATGTGGTCAAGAAGTCCCTTCAGAGCTTTGGTTTTACTCTTTTTTTTTTTTTTTTACTTTAACATTTATGTGCTGCAGAGAGTAAGTAATTGAAAAACTTCAAGGAGGTGGGGTGGGAAGAGTAGGCTGATGGCTATAGCTGCACAGGGAAGAATCTTTTGGTTATGATTCTTGGATGTCTGCCCAACCACCTCTTCTTCCCACCTGCAGCATGGCTCTCAGCAGGCAAATCTAAATGTTATCGTCGGCAACAACAAGACAACAGCTCTCACCAACTTTGTTCTGCATCTTTCTGTATTACAGTAGAGGAAGGGAAGCCTGCAGCTGCTATCTCCAAAGAGACTGGCAAGGGAACTTACTCTGCCTACTGAGAACAACTCCACAGATGGGCCAGATTTCATTTTATTGTAACACCGAGTGAGCTTGCTGTTATCACTCTATCGCATAACAAATGGTAGTGTTTCAGGAGACTATTTAAGAGCCTGTGTTATAATAAAGCAAGATTCAATGCTTGTGGGTGACTCAGCTTGTAATGACGCTGTGTATGCTTTCCTCTTATGTTGTGACAGCATTAGTCTTTTGCACCTCTTGGGGAAAACTAATAAAATTCGCCAGAAAGTAATCTAAGCCCTTTAAATTTTAACTTGAGTGAGCCTGTGATCCCAGAAAGGGTGATAATTAATATGTGCAGCTACTCATTTCCTTCCCATCTAGTACTGTGTGCCTTATTTAGTCAGCCTTTTGGCTAAATTTTCTTATTAAATATTTGAATGCTGGTTTGCAGCAGGAGTACAAGCTTTCTACCACAAAATATTACCAGAAGTTTAAGATCATAATTGTTTTATGGGAAATATCTGCGGTTTTGTTCTTATTTTCTTGTATTCCTGTTGAAGATAATCCTGTTTTGAGGAGGTTTGTGCAGGCTTGTTCTGCCAAAAGAATTCAAAGGTAAGCTATCAAATTTGATGTCTAAAATCAATGAGTAGCTGGAATCATAGAAATGTCTAGTCTGTATTTCTTTTTTTTTTCTTCCCAGAGTTTGAGCCTATTTTGTTTCAATGGTGTTTACTGATGGCTCAGCAGTTGAGGAGAATACTTAAAGTATTTTGAAAGTGTAAATATAAGTATTTAAAAACACTGAAATAAACTAATATTGCTCCAGGCTCTCTCCTTATTTTAAAAAAACAAAAAAAGATTCATTATCTAATATGTAGGTTGCTCCAAAAGTAGTAGATTTTACTTACTTCTGTGGAAAATATAACAAATATGAAGAGCACTATAACACTATTTCATAGAACAAATTCTCACCTACAAAATATCTTATAACATACTCATCACCATTAGCTATGCATTTTCACCAGTGATGAACAGGAGCTTGCATGCCATGCTTATAAAAAATCTGCACCAGTGAAGGTGCCCCACTGTTGCTGTCACCACTGCTGAAATGCAACACCCACCGCCTCACTGTGCTCACATCTGCTTTTTGGTTTCTGTACATGTTCAGCAGTCATCAGTGAATGTCACTGTGTGCGATGTTTTCTGCGTGGAGGAATTCAGTTACATATGTTGGCTTCAGATGCCATTGTGTCAGACTGCCCTTCTGCTGCCGTCTGTCTCATGGCATCAAACTGTAATGGAATATAGGTGGGAAGGTTCAACCTCTACTGCTGTACCACCGGTATCTGCCTCTGATGTTGAGGACCAACATAATAATATGGGAGGCGTTACTTTTGTGGTAGCTCTCATATTTGTAAAATTGCTGTAGGCACCAGTCAGCTGAGACTTATCGAAAACATGTACATGGCTTTTTTTGGGTTGGCTGACCATAAATATTAAAGGAGAGATGAAATTTGTAGTTGAGCCTTTGTAAAATTTTCATTGCATCTTAAATATCTCCTCTGTTATAATTGAGGAAAGGGTGTTTTTTTTTTTCAGAGCTAGCTGTGGAAATCAACTGTCTTTCTAAGTCTAGTGATTAGCTGAAGTCATTCTCAGAAATTTTAATTTCATATGGAAATGTTAATAATTATGTGCTTGAGTCATAATGTCATTAAATCTCATTTCAGACAACATTACTTTTATGAGCGAGTAAAGTAAATAATGGATAATAATGTAAATAATGAAATGAGCTCTCTGAATGCAGGTGACAAAGGCAGATGGCGGTGGTTTTAGTCTACTTGACTTCTTTCTGTTTTGAAAGGGAAGGGTTCATTTATGGTTTGTTACACTGATCAAGGTATGTTACGCTGATAAAATTTGTTGGTTGTGATAGAATAGTTTGGTTTGGAAGGGAGTTTAAAGATTTAGTTCCAATTTCTCTGCCATGGTAAGAGGTATGTTCCACTAGACCAGATTGCTAGTATTTCTGCATGTTTCACTCAGTTACATGAAATACACAATTTGTCTGTCAGGTTTCACGCTGTGCAAGGAATGCCTCTTGATGTATAATAGTCCCCTTGGCTTCCAAGGATAAACCTCTGAGGATTAGCATGGTTTTGCAGTTAATGAACTCTTGTGGGACTTAGGCAAAAGACACCTCAGATTGATGACTGAGAAGGGCATACAGTATTGTAAGATAAGCTGTACATATTTGTGGATGAAATTTTCCAGTATGTTTTTCCACTATGCAGTTTGAAATATAAGAGAAGAAGGCAAAACAATAGCAGAGGTAAATGCCATTTTAGTTTTGAGGGAAATCTTTGTAAGTGGAGAGCATATCTTACCTATAAAATAGCTGTTTCATATTTAGCTGCAATCAGAAGATTGGACCCTCATGAAGAAATTATATTTTAAGTTTAAGGATATTGGTTATGAGTGTTGTATGCTTCGAAATATCCTATCCATCATAGCCTTTTTTACTTTCGCTATGGAATGATGTTGATAGTGCAAGTTGCTGTAATGCTTTGCAGGTGTTTCAACTGTATGCCGGTACAACTTAGTAGTATCCTCTGTTCATGTACAAAAATGAGATGCATGTAAGAAATGGCAGCGTTTTGTTGACTTGTTAAATAGACCTGCACTGGAAAAGCATTTTATGTTACATTATATTATATTGTAGGGAGGATTGTAATGACTGCTCTCAATAGTGACTTGGTCTGCTTTGTCACAGATGTTTTTATTTTTCAGAAGCTTTATTTATTTTTCATTGTAAAATGTCTTTATATTAAAACATACCAGTACTTTGTTTCTTATTTAAGTTTAATCATAGAATGGTTCAGGTTGGAAGGGACCTTAGAGATCATCTTGTTCCAACCCCCCTGCCATGGGCAACGACACCTCCCACTAGACCAGGTTGCCCAAAGCCCCATCCAGCCTGGCCTTGAA
>WBMW01004225.1:405575-477202 GCA_013396635.1 Penelope pileata
ATGTGTACTTGGGATTGCTCCGACCCAGGTGCAGGACCTTGCACTTGGCTTTGTTGAACTTCATGAGGTTGGCATGGGCCCACCTCTCAAGCCTGTCCAGGTCCCTCTGGATGGCATCCCTTCCCTCTGGCGTGTCGACTGCACCACACAGCTTGGCATCATCTGCAAACTTGCTGAGGGTGCACTCGATCCCACTGTCCATGTCGCTGACAAATATGTTAAACAGCAATGAGATGGCATTAGAACTCATGCTCCAATACTAAGTCGTGTTTCATTTTTGGCGTTGGTCATGGGTGTAACAGAGTGCCAAGTGCAGCTTTTTTAGAATTGTGGATAGAGCTTTCAGATTATCTAAATGTCTGTATGTCATATATGGTTCTCTGGCTCTGTAATAGTATTCTCCCTCATGTGGCAATATTCTCTAAGTTTTGAAACAAAAATAAAGAATCAAAATAGATACTCTCTAGGTTAAAGACATGCATCTGATTTACCTTATGGAACTGAACATCTTTAAAACGTTTTATATTCTTATAAGAGGAAAGGAATACTTGAATGCTGAAGATTAAATAATACTAGTAAATTGCAGTGTTATAAAAAGATCCTGATAAAAATGCAAGAGTATCTTTGACCTCTCATTTTCTTACTTATAGAATTATTTGTCTTATTTGCATGTGGACAACAGCAAAGTGTGTGTTTTAATAATTCTCTTCAGCTGTGCTTTTAAGTATGTGCATTTTGTTAATTTATATAGAGGAATACTAAAATGCTTTGAGCATTTCTCTAAGAGTTAAATCTCTCTAACATATCTTTATGATCCCACGAGATATCAACTTCTATAGCATGTCTCAGTGTGCCAACGTTAACAATCCATTTCATTTAAAATAATGTTTAAAGCCCTGCCTTTTAGCAGTCATAAAACAAGTATGCCTCTTGAATTTTTGTATATTTAACAGGTATTGAAGACATAAGGAAAGTTATTAGGTAGATGTGCAAAAACAGAGATAATTCTTGCTCTGTTATATGGTTTGTCCATATTCTATTAGATATGGTAGGTAAACAGTTTTAGGATAAATTGGGAAGGTGGAGGAGCCCTATCCATCTGTAATAGAAGAAGTCCCAAAACTCTCATGGCTGTGCCATTTTCTCTTTTGTTCTCCAGCTTCTCAAAACTGTTCCTTAATCCTCTCTCTCAAGCTTCTTCCTCCAGCTGCTCCCTCAAGCTACTCTCTTCTCTGGCTGGCTGGCCTTTATCTAAGCCTGGGGCAACTCTGCCCCAGTCCACCCCTTCTGGTCACAGGTGCAAGTGATTCACTTGTATTCCCCAGACCAGCCACACCCCTCCACCATGTGCTCAATCATCAGTTCATGCTGGGATCAACTGTTTCCCTACACCATCTGATGCCACAACTTGAATCAACTGAAGAGTAGCTTTCTCCTTAGAACTGAGAAAAATCATAATTAAAATTTAGAGGTTTTGCTTGGAATTCATTGGGGCAGGCAGCTGGACTTTGTTACTTGCTTTTTCAAGATTAGTCTAAAGTCCTTGTTAAATGACTTTGAGAAGCTGCACGTGGCTCAGTTTACATGAAGTATGTTCTTTCATCAGATGTCACTCTTCCTAGCGATAAGAGGGGAAAAGATTCATAGAAGTTATGTTTTCTCATGGGTAATTGTTACTTGCTAGTACTTTGACAGAAGTGCTAATGTCAGAGAAAAAGGTGATCTCAAACTCATAAATCTTCATCAACTTTTTTGCTTCATGACAAAAAATGCTTATAGATGTCAAATAGTTCCAAAAGTATGATCTGATTAAACACTTCATAAATTTGGACAGATGCTTTTTCTCTGAAATCAGAAAGATTACTGTTGTGAAATCTGAAATGAGCAGAGATGGTGTATGGTTTGTTTTAGTAGAGAATATTTGTTTTCCATGAAGACTGAAGTGACTGAATGCAAACCTCTTTGCTGGTCTTCAATTTAGAAGCTAGCATTTATCTACTGAAGGTAAAAAATGATCAAGTGACCACTTCTAAGTGGAAAATTATATGTTTCCTTATTCTTATTAAGACCTTATTAGCAGAATGTAAAGCATGTACTTCTCAAGTAGTAAACTCTTACTTGGTCAGAACTCCTGTTTAATTACTTGGGGTTTTTTTGTTCTTTCTGAATATTGTAGTAGTTAGCTTTCTAATATACAAATATTTTCTAACATGAGTGGGATTCCTTCCTATTGCATAGATCATTTGGGGTGATGTCTAAGATGTGACTCATGGTCATGTTTTAAAGCACTATGAAATATTTGGAAACTCACTGAGATTTGGTTGTGGTGACACAATCAGGCTGCATTTCCTGTCTTGAGGAACTTTGTAAACATTGTCAGATAATTAAGGTTTGCTCTACTTCTTTAATTACTTCTTAGTAAGACATTTTACAAATTTACCTTTGTTCTTATAAATTTCTTTTTGACTTTTTTCAGCCGTTTTGAACGTGTTTCAGTCTAGGTTATATGGTTACTGACTGCAGACATATCATCTAGCAATAATATACAAACAAACACTACACTAGATTTCTAAAGGAAAAAAATAACTTGTAACTAATATACAACTTTCTTGGCCTATAGAAAGAGACATAGCTCTTAATGAGATGACTTCTTGCAGTGCTTTGGTATTTCTGTAGTTGGTGTACTGCAAAAAAGTATGATTTTTTTTCAAACATGTTAGCAACAAACTAAACTTTTTCTTTTTTTCAACTCAGGTGTATAATTATACAACAGCTTGTCTAACTATTGGTTTCCAGATGTACAGATATATACTTAAAAGGTGGAAAAAAATGTTGCATTACACATTTTATTTTTTGTATCCGATCTTAACTCTGTCACGAGATGGGAAGTTGACTGGAGTGTAATACAAGTATTATGTATTAAACTACAGATATGAGAAATGCATCTTTGCAGGACAGGTATCATTTTTGTCCTCTGCATTATTTATATCAATCTGAGTATCAATGTGTTAAAAAATCATTGCAGCAACATTATTACTGACATCAGTAATGTCAGTAATATTGGTCAGTGTGTATGATTGCAGTAATAATTGCACAGAAAACCTGCAGATTATTTGAGATTGATCAAATATATGGATGCAGAATTATTTGTTTGTTTAACACTGGTAAATGAATTTTAAGAAACTGAGTCAGTTTTATTTGGGATATACATACAGAAAAGCAGCTACTCACATGAAGATCGTCCACATGATGGACTCTGTAAAAGTTGTCAGATCATCTTTTGAATAAATAGCTCCTTGGAGAGTGGTAATGGTTCATGCAGTGTGCTTTGTCAAGAATTAGTCTTGAAGAATTTCCTGATTCTAACTTGTTTTTTATATGGAATTACAGGCACATTTTAGATCTTAATTCTCAATGTGAGCGAAGTTTGAATCTGGGAATGAAACAGTCTTTCTGTCTGAATATGTTTTTCACATCTGTGGAGGTTTAAATAATGCAAAGAGGATAACTAACTTCTTTCATTTTGTCATTTACAATTGTGGCATAGAGAGGTTTACAAGATTTCATTAGTTGTTTCTGTATTTTTTGTAATCCCTTTGGAAAGTACTTGTAAACCAGAGATACTGAGGGTTGCTAGCTCTGAAGTAATGTGAAGCAAAATTACGGTTTTTTTTTAAAAAGGTTTATTTAGCGCAATTAGTGTTCACTTGCATTGGCAGTTCCGTTCTTGAGTAAATTATCTACTTTGGAGAGAATGCATTGATTGTTCCTGCTTGGTTTGATTGACATAACAGGGCACAAACTGGTTTTCTTTCAGACTAAGCCAGAAGATGCATTCCCAGATCGCACCTCATTCTCCAACTATTAAAAAATATTCAGCGAAAAGAACCAAAGTAGATTTAATCTAAAGTAAATGACATTGTCACGTGTGGAGGGTCTCAAAACATTTTTGCTGTTTGAGAATCTTCTGCTGGCCTACTCAAATAGGCACAGTCAGAGAATGCTGCATGAATAAGCAGCTGTTTATTTTGTTTAGTTCTTGGACAGGGCCACATGTCTTTATTTGCTGTTCACTATTCAACTGCTGCTTTGAATGCAGAATTCAGTTCTGCATCATGAATCACGTCCTTCCAAGATCTGAGTTACTCACGGGTAGCCATTACATTAATCTTCATTGATATATTCATTCAAATTTGTTACTGAGAATTTACAGCTGAACTTCAGGTAACAGTGTTATTAGTCGTGCTTTAAAGAGCTTAGTTACAGAAGCATCAATATCAAAATTATGTACGAATCTTTGGATTTCTGAGCAGAAACACCATTTTTCCTGCTTTTTCAAAGAGGTTAACATCTCAAAGTAAACATCTAGTTCATTGCGTTGGAGTGACATCCACTTAGAGCTGCGAGGCCATGGCATGTCTGGGAAGCAGATCTAGAGTTCAGTGTTTGACAGCCAGAAAAATGAGCCAGTAATGTGAGCTGCCTGTGTGGTATAGTGACCTCCTGAGCAGCATACCGGGACTGTGCAGCAGAGGTTCCAGTGTTCATCTGTCAACTGAGTGCATTTCTTAATTATGGTATTGCTATTGCAATTTCCAATGTTGGTTGCCTTTTGAAAATAAAACTGAAATTGAAGAAGTTGATTCCTAGAGGGTTTGCTGGAAGAACCAGGCTGTCTAGGTTATTGTTGCACAAATGTGTGAGCCACCAAAGTGTCTTGCTGCCACTGAAGTCTTGCCTCCCTGCTCCCTGTGCATCATCATCTCTCCATGTGTTCCTCTTGACTGTTTTGCAAACCAGTTAAACATAGTGACATGACAGAAAACATGACAGCTTTTTCTTCTGTTACTTTTCTTTGCTGTGCTGATAAATTAAACGGCCTTATGGACGTGAGCACCAATGCTGGAAGAAATGCACTAGAAGCAGGAAGACTTGTGTATGATAAATGAAAGTAGAACCTCTTTCCCCTCTCCTCCAGTGCTTAGCATCCTGTGAAACCATACCCTTAATGCTCTTTCGTAGGCTGATATTCTGACTTAGCTATGAGAAGGGGATGAAGTCTGCCTGTTCCACATGAAGTTGCAGCTGTTTCCAGTCACTAAAAATTTAATGTTCAATATTAGAATTTCTAGATCCTAGTGTAGGTTCTGTGAGAAACATGCTTAAAGATAGTCTTGATGGCAAGTTTCTTGCTCATTGAACCCACAGGAACCTTACCTTTTCCACCCTGTGTTCCAGTCCTGAAACTTAACCATTTTTCAGCTTTGTCTGGTCCTGCCTGTGATATGGCTACCCAGACTTCAAACTGCAGTGCCAAACTGCAGTGCATTGCCTGCTGCTGTCTGGTTGTGTTCTCACTTCCTTTCTTGCTCTGTTGATGGTGCAGCCATGGAGTGAGCTGACACCAAAACTGCTATGTTTCTTATCATGGGTTTTCAGATGAATAACAAGCTGATACCAGCTGTGACAGCAGGGCCAATGCAAAGATAGTGTCGGTAATGTGCAGCTACAGCTGAAGGTGATAGCGAACAGCCTGTTGTTTTGAGAAACAGTGCTGTGTTTGTCAGTCTGTTTATGCAGATGTACTCCAGGGCTTCTCAGCAAGTTGCATGTTTTGGTTCTGGACACTTGTCATCCAGTCTTCTGCAGCGTGCACAAAGTGATTGCTCCCTCTGTGTTGGCAATATCATAGTGTGATCTGAGAGAAGAAGAGAGGCTCCCTTGCCTGAGATTCTTTGCTTTGCAGCTCAGATGTTCTGAATGCCCTAGCATTCAGAAAGAGCGAATGGCAGGAAGATCTTGCTTTCAAATCTAATGTATGTTTCTGGAGGCTTACAAGGATTGCAATAGAAGAGTCTTTCTCCCAGGATTATCCTCCTTTCACTTTATGCTTTATAAATTCCACAGCTAGAAAAAAAAAACAGCACTGCTTAATGCAGTGGTAAAATTACTGTAGATGTAAAATCTGAACAAACTTGTTTTTTCCCTCCCCAGGGAAATGACTGAGGACTTCTTCTCACCTACTCTCCCACTCCCCTCTGGTTTAAGAGCTTACTACTGACATGGAGAACTTCTGGGCTTCAATTGTTAAAATTAGTCAGGACCTTAAGAGGTGGCAGAAAACAGGATCTTAAGAAGAAAAATGATACCTATTTTGTTGTATAACACGACTAGAGCAACTTGTAAAAAGGCAAATTTAAAATCTGCTGCTTCAGCTTCAAACTATTCAAAACATTAGTTGTATTTTGTTTTTGGAGCTGTTTATACAAAATGGAATTAAAACAATACTCCTGAAATACTGTCCTTGGTAAACCTATAGAACAGCTGTGTCGATATATACTTAAGTCATACAAATTTGAAACAAGACTTCCTCTAAGAAGGTCAATGAAACTACTTCCCTTTTTATCTTGCATCCTTGTGGGTGCCTGGATAGTTCTTCTGTAAGAGAAGTTTTACTGGATGAGTCAGTGCACTGAGTCATAGGCAGCATGAAGCCTGTAGTGCTCTAGACTAACTAATTGGTAACAGTCTCAAATTTAATTAAAGCACAGTTGTCAGCTCTGTGTTACTGATTGACATCCCAGTAAAGTATTTTGTTTTTGGCAACTTACATTAATTGCTCTCTGCTGTTAATATTTGTGTTTTAAGATCCTCTTTCTGTTGAATTGACCTGCCATTGCTGTTGTTAACTCTCCTCTTCATGATTTTTATACTGCTCACTTGGAATTTTTTCCTCCTGTTAGGTAACATTTTCAGTAATTATGCTCTTTATCATGCCTGTGAATTTACAGATGTTTAGAGTCCTTTGAGAATTTTTTTCAAGTTCTCTTCCTTAAGAACTATCAAATTAGCACAAATGAATATTTTTTCTCACTTCAACTCTTCCCAAACTTTTGTAGGCATGATGGAAAATAAAAAATAAAGTAATATTTTTCTGTTGAGTTGCAGATTACATATACAATTGTGATTCGTTTTTATTTCTAAAATTCATATTCTGTTGTGTCTTGGTTTATGGTAATAGATGGCTTCTGTTCATCCCAGTGCCTGCTATCATCTCCAGATGATGATGGTGGCTTCCAGTGCCACTGGAGCCTTGCTCCCGTTTTCTTTGGTTTCTTTGTGTGTGTTTCTTTCTTTGCCTCCCCAAGGAGCAACATGGAAAGATCTGTGTTGGGGGGAGAGAGGTGCTGTCTTGAAGCTACATGTCTTTCATTCAGGAAAAGTGTTCAGAGTCTTGGGAGAAAATTAAGGCTTGATCGTATTTTTATTTTTTATCTTTTTCACTGCTTAAAAAAATAAAAAAAAAAATTCTGCTGAATCTGTGCATGACTCCTGGTTTCTCCAGCTGAGAACCAAGGAGGGAAAACTTGAATGAACTACGGTGCTCTGTGCAATTGAGTTTCTTACTTTCAATGCCTTTAAGATGGAATTTCGATATGTGATAAATAGCGAAGCTTGAGCGTTGAAGAAATGTCTTTCCAGAGACCAAAGGAGGATGCAGAAGATGTTTTGATTACCTATTAGTTCTTTTTATGTTGACCAATTTCTCGTCTCTCTTAACATGTTTAGATGTAAAGATCTTGCTAACCCCCAAGACCATCAGTAATACACTGTTGATTCACATCGAAAGTACACCTGAACAGGTGTGTAGTTGTGGCCAGTATCCAACAGCAGGTGCTAATGGAAGCCTTACCAAAAGTTGTGGTAGCAAATGCTTATTTTTCTACCCTGGATCTTTAAGCTTCTGACAGTAGATAAACGATGTCCATGCTGATTGAAAATAAACCGGGAGAGAAAAATTGAGGGTCGCGTTCATGTTGCATGCATTCATGATGACCATAGTCTTTCTTCCATGCTTGACCTCTTTCAAATGTTGAATTTCAGCCTTCCCCCTTCAACATGATATCCATAGTTCCAATATTTGCATGAAAAGCACTTCCTTTTATTTGTTCTAACTTGATGCCTGATAATATCATCAGGTTCCCTGAGCTCTTGTATTTTGGGATAAGTGAATCATACCATCTGCTCCAGCTGTATGAAAGCAATGTTAATAGTCCTCCACAGAAAACAGTTGGAGCCTTTGGATGTTGTATTGGACAGGAGAGATGTGTCCTAAGGGACTCCTTTTCCACATTTCCTATCTTCTTGTCCTCATCTACGCCCAGCTTCATATGAAGCAGAAATGACTGAAGGTTTTCTTTTCTGAAATGATCATACAGTTAGCTCTGAAATTTGTTCTTTGAATGTGATAAAATCATGCCTATTTTTTTAATGTGGGAGACGATGCTTCCTTCATAACACAAGCAAATAACTAATGGTAATAATATCTATCTCATCTCTATAATTTGATAAAGCATTTAAGTAAAATATTTGCAGATTGTCTTCTGCATGCATTCACATCTTGCATGTTACAGCCAATGGTTTTGCCTGGCTGTGGTTATACTTGACCGAAGTTGTAGAGAAGTTCTTTTGGGTTATGTAGTTCTTCTAGACAGGCTGAAAAAGAGGGGGGAAAAAAAAAATCAGTAGATGACATCAGAATCACCAGTCTTGAAGTATTTGTTAATCTCTTGGCTGCTGGTAGAGAATAACTGGGGAATTAAGACGCCATTTCAGCAAATGTTATGTAAGAGTTCTCTCCTGTTGACCTGACTGTAGTGAGTGGGCAAGAATAAGTGCTCAGAACCTGGTAGAGCTGGCATTCAGGAAATCCAGGAGATAAAATTTAACACCTACTGAGGCATGAAACAAACAATTAAGGTACCGATTTTAGAATAATTTCAGAGGCTGTAGTAGTTAATGTAGCAAACAGTTCAATAAGTATACTTGAAAACATGCTCTTAGCCCAGTGATCTTTATGGTTTTGTAAAGACCTCTCCTAGTTGACTTTAAAATGTCTTTATTTATTTCCTCTGCAAGTCAGATTGTTTGTGGTATGTTTTGGTGATATTGTGTATTAAAATGAATGTTAAAAACAAAATAATGGAATGTAAGGTACAAGTTATCAAAATAAACCATTCAATTATTCTAAGCAAGTATTAAAAACTGAGTTAAAATAGTGGTTCTTATCACAATAAACATATATTTATAATGCAATTTGAGTAGTTTGAGATACTATTTACCATACCAAGCTAAATTTTAAAAAGTCTGTGATATGTTTGATGAAGTACATTTTGGGTAAACATAAATAGTTAAGTGGTGATTGTTGGTCAGACACTCTACATTACTGTTCTATAAAGCTCCGAGGTTTAAACATCATAATTCAGATGCCCGTCACCAGACGTTTCTGAGAATGTGCCATCTCTGAATGTGTGCATATCTGTCATGCTTGAAAAATGATTTCCTCCTGAAATTGGTACATACACGCTTGCATCCTCCTCAGTGAGGTTGTAGAGTGAAAGAGAATGGTTGTGGGCATGCTCAGTTGATTTAGCAAGTTGGATTACATCGGTACATTGACTTTCCATTTAAATAAATTGTCATCAGTTTAGCTCTGAGCAGCTGGGGATGAATGTATCCCTTATTTTGAATGCAAAATGAATTTTTCTGGTGTGTGTACTAGGAAATCACTGATCACCTCCAGTCTTGGATTCATATTCTTCTGTTTACATCAATAAACATGTTTTTTCTTTCTTTTCTTTTCTTTTCTTTCTTTTTTTTTTTTTTTTTTTTTTTTTTTTTGCANCTTTTTTTTTTTTTTTTTTTTTTTTTTTTTTTTTACTTTTGCAAGTATAGGAGTATCCTCTGCAATCCTAATGGAATATGTAACATTCATGGAACATGCTGTACTTTTTTCCTTGCTTTTGGAAGCAACTGTTAGATCTTACCTGTGAATGTAATTGTCTGTGTTTAAATTAGAGCAGATGTTAATGCCAGAAGAGCAGAAAGGCTAGAAATGATGTTCCTTTCCAAACAATTTTACTTGATAAGTGCCCTTGAGTTTATTAATTGCTGATATCCAATAGGTTCTTCAGCTGACAAGTTTTGATGTAAATACTTACCTGTTGAATTCTATGCTGAATACCTAATTGTATTCCTATTTTCTTTTGGTGGGAGTTAGCAGTTTTTTGAGGGTTGTTTTTTCGATTTTTGTTTGTGAGGTGAGCCACATCAACTCCTCTTTGTAACGTGCTTACCACAGGTAGTACTTCTTTCATAAACAGTCTTGTCAGGATGTGAAGTTGGGTATGCTGCTTCTCTTCTTTCCAGCTCTTGGGGAGAAGTTGCGGTAGTATCTGCTGAAATGCGATAATATCTATTGAAATGCAAGCAATTAGTTTAACAACTTTGTAAAATACAGTTTATGATGTGCACTTAATGTGCTTGTTTATTCCTTCTGTAATTAACATCTGAAAGTGTTTTTTGAAAGAAAGAACAATAGCACAAAAACAGATTTGCCCAGCTTGGTCATGACATTGCAAGCAGTGATTTGCAGTGATTTCTAGCATTTTGTGTTATCTTAAAATACCTTAGTAATAAAAGTGAAAATGTTTTTTGCATTAGAAAGGAAATGATGATGATTCAAATAATGGATTTGAACAAATTATGGATGCATGTTATTTTTCAGTGACTGATGTCAACACTGCAAACACATTAAGCATTTGTATTACTGTAGTTGCATGTTGCCAATTCAGACTTCAACTCATATCAACCTAGCTGCGAAGTTGCAACAGGAAGTTGAAAGTTCCTGGAGTTGGATTGTATGCTTTGAAGAATGCAATAAGTGACTTCTGTAATCAATGGATTATATGAAAACTATATTTATACAAAATTTTTAAGGTTGTTACCTTTGCCTGTGGTGAATGATAGGATTTTTCTCAGGGTCTCTATTGTGCTTTGATTGCTGTATTAATGTAGTAAAGAGTGTTGAAGTAAATGATAAGTCGTACTATTCTCACTAGGAATTAGAACTCATATTTGTGGTAGGAAATTAATCTGGTTTTAATTGCCCATGAGTCTGAAGTATGTTCCTTTTTGTAAAGCTGATCTCACATAAATATAAATCAGTAACTGCCTGTTCTTTAATTATGTATTAGAGTATTGTACCTGCATGCTAGATGAGAATATGAGCGTCTCAAGTTACGGTGTATTGGAGGTCATTAAATCTTCCCTGCTCCATGAAGTTCAGTAGCGCTGCATTTCTAATTACTGCAAAATGTACTATGTTTGTGCTGCTTGGTTTAGAGTGGCTGTGCTAAGCTACAGAAAGACAGTAACTCAATTTGTAAGCAACTCCACAGGGATTTTAACAGTATAGAAAACAAGTGCCATAACACAAATGCCAAAAAATTAGAAAAGTATTTTTAAACTGTCATTGCAAGTAACTCAGAGATGCTCTGATCTGAGGTGAAAAAATACTGTGATTATTTGAGAATAATTTTTGTATTTCAGAAATACATGGCTGAATTCTACCATGGTACAAAAAATACTGTATTGATGTAATGAAAAGATAACTAATGTAACCTGCATTCTCAATAGCAGCATATTTTTTTTTTTTTTTCCCTGACCACATTACACTTAACCTTTTCCTTCTTCAGCCAGGGGTTATTTCTGCTAAGAAATGCTGTAAAATTTATAGAAAGGATGTTGAATTACATTGGGACCAAGAGATTTTCAGAAAATGTATTTTATTGGCTTTAGGTTGCCAGTTGTAAGTCTAAGATGTACGAAAATTTACTACTGTTTAGCAATGAGTGCAGTGGTTAGATAGTAAGGATAAACAATGTTAATGCTCTTGGTGCCATACGGCAACTATCGCTATAATATAAAGTAGGAGTTTGGGGCAGCGCCATTTCTTCTTTCTGAAAGACATCATAAAATGAGGCTGGTGGTTGAGTTGGTGGAATCTGACTTATGGTGATGTTTTAACTCTGCTGTCCACTCAGTATCTGTGACTTCTTAGTATCTGAATAAATCTTCAAGTAAGCCAAAGATAGTGTGCTTAGCCAACACAATAAAAATGATGTATGTGAAAATAGTTTACTGTCATGGCGTATCAAAACATTTTTTTTTAAGTCACGCTATTAGCAGACATAATTAGCATCCGGCGCAAAGACAGAGTGCACCAACTAGTGTCTGGAGAGACCAGAACTCTTGAGTTTTAGAGCATGTTAATCTACAGCACACTTGTATTGCTAAAGACAGTCAATGGACTGCATCCTCTGCAGTGATCTAGAATATCACTTTTTATAACTTTCAGTTTACCTCCTTGCAGAAACTGAAGTGGGCACTATGAACTCAGTTATCAACAAATGCGTTAGGGGAGCAAATGCTGCTTGGTAGGTTCATGTGAACTGGTGTGATAAGGATGTGCATGTGTTGAACGGTTAGTCCCAAGTTCAATCCCAAGCACACGTACAGGCTGGGCGGAGAATGGCTGGAGAGCAGCCCCGAGGAGAAGCATTTGGGGGTGTGTGTTGATAAGAAACTCACCATGAGCCGGCAGCGTGCGCTTGCAGCCCAGAAGGCCAACTGCATCCTGGGCTGCATCAAGAGAAGCATAGCCAGCAGGGCGAGGGAGGTGATTCTGCCCCTCTGCTCTGTGAGACCTCACCTGGAGTGTTGTGTCCAGTTCTGGGGCCCCCACCAGAACAAGGATGTGGAGCTGTTGGAGTGGGTCCAGAGGAGGGCCACGAAGATGCTCAGAGGGCTGGAGCAGCTCCCCTCCAATGACAGGCTGAGAGAGTTGGGACTCTTCAGCCTGGAGAAGAGAAGGCTGCGGGGGTACCTGATAGCAGCCTTCCAGTACCTGAAGGGGCCTACAGGAAAGCTGGGGAGGGGCTTTTTACAAGGATAGATAATGACAGGACAAAGGGTAATGGTTATAAACTGGAAGAGGGTAGATTTAGACTAGATATAAGGAAGAAATTCTTCCCTGTGAGGGTGGTGAGACACTGGAACAGGTTTCCCAGAGAAGTCGTTGATGCCCCCTCCCTGGCAGTGTTCAAAGCCAGGCTGGATGGGGCTTTGGGCAACCTGGTCTAGTGGGAGGTGTCGTTGCCCATGGCAGGGGGGTTGGAACAAGGTGTTCTCTAAGGTCCCTTCCAACCTGAACCATGCTATGATTCTGTGAAATGCTGCTTCTGATGATCTCTTTGACTCATCAACCCAGCCATTGACAAACCGGAAGACATCTCCATGCTGTATCTTGTTCTGGTGTAGTACTGAATTATAAGTACCCTGAGCAGGAAGCAAGGAGTCAGCAGCTGTGGCCTTTTCAGGGAAATACTAGTCCTAGAACTGGGAGTAAAGGTGCATGGATTCCTTAACAACAATGGAAAACTGCTAAGGTGTCATTTTATTGAATGTGCCCCAAGCCCACTGTTCTTGAGCACTGCTCATTTGAGACAAAAGACAGCTAACACAGCAGAGCTGGTGAAGTGTTGTTAAGGTGCACGTGGAGTAAGAAATATCATGAATAGCTTGAGTTTGCTTGACAAACTGTTTAATTTTTTAACAAAGGAAGAAAATTAGCTTTAGAGTATGTAGTGTTTCAGGTGCAAGTCAGCTGAGCTTCACTATCCTGAGGACCAGAACTAATTGAGACTCATGGATTTCTTTTCCCCAGTTGCACCATGTGAGTGTGCGTGCGTGTATGCATTTTAAAAATTAAAAGCTCACTAAGGAACGTAGAAGTTTGCACACATGAGGTCATGGGAAATGAGAAAACGAAAGGATCAAGGTAGCAGCACAAACCATGTAGTCTTTCTGGAATGCATACTCTGACAAAGACTTGAATTTCATGACAGCATTGTTCTGAGTGTTTCGATGTGCATTGCATGATTGCAGTTCTAGCTATTTACCTAATGCCGTAATATGGTGGATTTGTCTGGACGGGGAATATATGGGATATGGTGTTATTTTTTCTCTAAGTCTTATGAAGTGAATCACAGAACCTTTCGTGTAGAAGAAGGTGCTTCACGTAGTTTGGTCTCTCACCTTTTGTAAGAGATCACAAATTTAGGTTTCTGCTTATATAACCTAAAGCCTTCATCTTTGGGTACTGAGTTTCAAAAATCCATTTTTAATGTGCTCGGATATGAGTTATGGAAGATGAAATTAAGTGTTAACTCAGAGATGGAGAGAACTTTGAGTTGGTTCTTGTCAAAATTGTTAATGAGCTTATTGCATGAATTATATTAAAAACGAATGGGAGATTATGCTCAGATCACTGCCTTTTGACTTCATTTTGTAGAAAATATGTATCTGAATACTTAATCAGTAGGAAATGGTATGTGAAATACTAGTGAATGAAAGAATGAAATAAGAGAATTTCATTTGTAGTGTAGTTGAATTGGTAGCTGTGCACAATTCATGATCTTATACTTAAACTTCAATCAAAGGTAAGCGAATAAATAATTTGTTCTTCAAGAGACCTTTTTTTTCCCCTTGAGAATACCATGGTGATGTTTTGACATGAACTGAGGTATAGCACAACCGCATTGAGCATGTATTTATATAAAGCTACTTGGATATAATGGTAAAACTTAACAGAAGGACTGCTACCAATAATTATTATTTATAGTGCTACAAAGCTACATAAGTATTATTTAATGATAGGAGAACATCTGTGGGATTTCTACAACTTACATGCTGTAAGTTTTTAAGCATGTTATTCCAAACAGAGTTGTAAATTGAGTCCAGCCATGAACTTCAGTTGACAGGAAAAAGACTCCATATGTCTTTCAGTTGAAAAGTGATCCTGCTTCCATTAGTCTCCTTTAAATAGATTGTTACCATAATAAGATGTTCCGAAGTCAACACGGGCATTTGGGGTTGTTTTGTGTAACTGAGCTGGTGTAAGTGACTTGACCGCCAAATATGGCAGGTAAACGTGCAATGGCACTGCAATTACTACTTCATTTTCCTGTTTGTAGATGACAATTTAAATAAATTTTTAAAGGAATGTTTCTTTTTAATTCTTATGTAAATGCAACAAATTGAAGGAAGTAGTTCAAAGTTCATTTGAGCTATTTTCTCTTATTTTTTGTAGATATTGATCATTGTAACTTCTTTAGACATAATTGTAAGAGTAAATTAAAATGCAAAATGATACCGGAAATAAACACTATAGAAAGAGATGCTAAATTACTTCCTTATTGTCACTGATAATCTTATACCTTAATAGTGCCTTTTAAATAATTCAGATTTGAAGTTTACCTTCCTGGTATTTATTTCCATTTTCTAGACGGTTGTTCGGAAAGTATATTAAGACAGTCCTAAATTTCATTTTGCTTTTCGATTATATTTGATCATAAAAACTATTTGTCAAAACTACTCCAACAGATGTTGACACTTACCTTCAAAAGTTATGAGTTGCAGAGCAAAGATTTTCTGCATATACATCAAATAATATTTTTTAAGGCCCTTGTTCGAAGTTGTTCTATGCTTGAAAGAAAATTTTAAAATTTCTTGAAAAGAAAGATTACAGCCCATAAAGGAAAGAAGATGAGGTGATGATTAGCTGCTTTAGCATAAAAAAACATTTACAAGATATATTTAGTTGTTTAAAGACTGGTGATGTAAGAAGTGCACATGTTGAATACATGATAAATGTTTAAGGGAGATGTTTCTTTCTGTAATGTAGAAGAAAAAAATACAAAGAAGAATACAGAAATGCTATGGCTGGCTTGCCTTTTGAATTACTGTAGTCAGGATGTACAAACGATGTTTTTAACTTGGTTGTTTATTAAAAATGGTTATAACTTGTACTGCCATAATTTGATTCAAAATCAACAGTTTGGAAATATTTATAGCAGACTTCAGTTGCATGTGCTTAGATGGTGATGTGGAAAAAGAAGGTAGAAGAAATTGTCCTGTTGGCAAAGTCTCAGCAGCCATTAAGGTTCAGATCAACTTCTGGTATGAGAGGAGGAAGCAAACCAAGTGAAATAAAACAAAACACTTGTTCTAAAATGCTTTGCTTTATGAAAACGTTTTTTTCCTATTCACCAAATCTTGTGTGAAAAACTGTGAATTTGAGAATAATGTTATCTCAGGGTAATTATATTTTCTGTAGGTTAAAAATCACATTCTGTAACAAGTGTGTGGTTTTGGCAGTGTGCATATACTTCCAGTTGCACTGGTCCTAGAAGTAGCTGAAATGTTATATATCAAACTAACTCCTTGCCATGTTAAGGAGCCAGGGCATGCTAAGTTGTAGTGTCACGTGCTGCGTTGTTCTTGAGCTTCTGCTCCATGAATTAATTCTCATTGTACAGTCTAGAATGTACATATGTAAACAGTAAAATATGTACATTTTCGTGAGAGAAGAGTTTTAACTTCAGTATTTGAACCTGGTTGTAAAATAATTTGTACAGAATAGATTAATTGTTCTTTATGGACTTAAAAGGCTAATTTTATCATTACTGTAATTTTACGTAGAATTATTGCCTGACATTTTTTCAATTCTTCATTGCTCTCTATGTACCCATTTCTAGGAAAGGCGATCTGTGAAGGTTGCCTATACTTGATGTATATATTCTGTGCGTAAAACTGAGTATTAGCTGAGTGGGGAGGGAAAGTCTTAATTTACTTCTGTTATTTTCTTGCAATATGTTTCTGCCTGTTGAAACATGAGAAGGTTATTTCAAGTACAATAGATTTTATGTTTTTTCTGAAGACATTTTTTTTCTTGTTCAAGTTGGACAGTTGCCTTTAAGTTAAGGCACTTGAACATAACCATACATTTGTGGTTTTCTAAGGTGCATGGTAGTCACGTGTTGTAAAGCATTTTGGTAACACAAAAGTGAACCTCAACAATTTACAACTGCTTGTTTTTTTTATTGTATTTCAAAGAACAAATCAATAGTTGCTTAAAAAGGCCTGAATGAATTGTCTGTTCCATAATTCCAGTAAGAATTAGATTTTAAAGCAACAGAGCCTTTTCTCACATGTTCCGAAATATTGATCGGATACATTTTGGAATTGAAAATGTATGCCCATTCAGTGAAGTTTTAACTGGTCTGTAATTAGAATTCAGAAGATTATTTGGAATGTGTTGAGCCATATTTATTTGTTTGTAACAGCTATTACTTCTAGCTTTGAAAAAGGAAACTACAAATTAGAACGGTTCTAAAATTAGTAAATGGTTCTAAAATGTATTTCATTAAACAGTACAATTTCTTAAAAAGTACTTACTCCTGCTCTTAGAAATATCTATGTATGTGTGTTTATGCATGAGTGTGCACGACCTGTCCTGTTGCAGTCAGGACAGATGGTTTCACACCCAGAGGTTCCCATTCATCCTCCGTGCATATCAGCCTTCAGATTTGTTCTAGTTCTATATAAATAGAGGCTGTACATAAAGGACTGAAGGAAATCCTTCTAAAAGTGGTGTTTGCCACAAGCTTCTGCCAGAAATCCATTGAGCATTTTGCACTCTCAGTCCAGCCTATTGGCTGGGAAAAGAATTGCAGTCTCTGTGATGGATCTCCATCCTTTTCCCCAGCATGATTAAATTCTATTTTGTGTGTTTTGTGCTGTGCTTTAGCACAAGCCTTACTTTTAGAGGCTTGGAAGGAAATACATTCAAGTTTTGGGTATATTTTTCCCCTTCCTTCTAGCATTGTTTTTTATATTTGTACTTCTGATTAATTTCCTTTCTAGGTTTATTGCAACTGTAGGTTCTGTGAGATTGGTATTGACAAAGGTCAGAACTGAGAAGCAATTTTCAATTTTGAACTGAATTTGTTGAGGTGGATTTTGAGCTTTGTGGAAGGGAACGAAGCAATTACGGTACGGTCTTCTTTTTCCCACTGTGAACCTTTCAGTATGTGCTCAAACAATAGCCTATATGCTTTAGATCAAGAAGCATTAACTTTGGAAATATTTTTTTTTAATATACCTATACTAATCATGGTTTTACAGTGATTAGTTGTGAAAAATATGATAAAAGCATCTAACTGATCGGCTATTCCTTGAAAAACTTGCTGCTAGTACAAGACATGCTTATAGAATTCCTTGTCATGGCTCCACTCTTTAACTCAGTTTTCTACTTACGTGTATGTGAAGTAGTTCTTGTATTCTGACAGCATGTTAAAGCTGTAAGCTGAGGCATATTCAAGATTTTTGAACAAGAGGTCAGATATATTTGTACTTCAATGTACTTAGAGTTGATATTTGAAAAATAAAGCAGAGTGGAAAACAACTTGTGTTGCGACAATGAACAATTTCTATTGTGAATAACAAGGAAATTCAGACAACAAGTTAGAGAGCATGACTCATCATAGAAGCGCCAGGAGAATGAAGAGGCAAAAATGTCTTGCAATGTGTTGATGATTTTGTTTATAATACTACTTTTCTTGGGATTATTTTTTCCACAGAGTGATTGGGTAGATGCAAATAAAAGAAGACTAAGTGCTTACTTAGTTACCTACCAACAGGGCCTGGCAATGCAATAATAAATATTTATTGCTAGCAGTAACAAGCATCTCTGTTTGAAATGCAAGCTTGACCTTTCTTGTATTTATAAGAAAACAAGCATTCATTTCATTTCATTATCGAAACTGTATTATTGTGGCAAATGCTGGCTTGCCATCCTCTAGGAAAGATGAGTGGAAGCCAGGAATGGTGTTGTGACCCAGTCGTGAGAGATTTGGAAAACACTAGTGAGCAGTGGCCTTCTTATTGGACAGATTTGTTGCTGCAAGCTTCAGGTAGCAGTTTCTCTTTGTCAACTTACTTTTCTTAGAATAGCCAGTATCCAAAATGTCAAGAAAAATTATTGCGATTTTGACATTTCATGTGTCAACTGCATGAAAGTCTTTGTTTTGGCTTTCTTTCTTCAGCCAGTGAATATGAGACGTTCTTTTTATCGGACAGGTCAGATAACATACCTTAGATGCTAGGTGGTGGTTCTCTTTTTCTTTGCATGTTTCCTTACAAATAAATTAGTGCTGTAGTGGTTTTTTTTGTGGTATCTGCTTGTTTCAAGTCTCTAAAAAGTAGGGAGCGCACTATTTATTTTTGGAACAAACACGTTAAGCAAGCACTGAAAAGATGTTTATTTGGTGATTGTTATTCTTTTAGAGTATGGAACATGGTGGATGAGGGACTGTTTTGGCTAGGGCTGTGGTCCCAGCTGTGGTAGCGGGAATCGTGGATTTGTTTCCCTTCTGTGCCTCCGTCAGGAAACTTCTGTGACTCTAATTTATTGTTTGAAAAGCTCGATTTTGGGTGGAAAGTCCTCCAGCAGACTTGTTTCACTGCTAAAATATTATATTCATATATAATATTGACATGGTACTGGCAAAGTGTGTATTGTTTCCAAGTTATTTTTTCCGCTGCTCACATTTTAAATCTTGCATTCATCTTCTTTTCCGCTTTGAAAAGAATATTCTTGGCCTGTTTTTTTGCACATGAGAAAGTATATTTTTCCTATTAGCTTAAAAAGTTGACTTACAATTACGTCACTTCTTTTGGATTACCAGTATGTAGCGTTATCCTTTTTGAACTGTCTCTGAACCATCTGTGCTATGCGCATTGCAAACAGCGAAGTAGAGTTGGTTCTGTGTTACATAGCAGTCATGCATGGTAATGCGTGTGGTAGTGGCGTGTCTTTCTATGCTTGTTCTGCTGTGCTGGGTGACATGATAGCTTTCTCCATGGTCATCCAAGTGGTGTGCTCGTGTGGTGTTTGACTCTTAACAGCGTTTCGGTTGCGAGGAGGGTAGTACAGCAAACGTACTCTGAAGGGTACTCTGAAATGTTCAGCTCAGTACATTGTCCTGCTGTATTTGAATGGCTGCCGCTTGAAGACAAACTCCTTCAGACAAGAGAAAATGCCAATGATGTGGTACAAGAGTATTGGAGAGGAATAATTGTACAATTGTCCGTTCTGTGAGTGTGTTGGTCTTCAGAGAAACGGCAAAATAGAGGGTTGAAGGTCAGGCCTGCATTTTCCCAAAAAGATTAGTGTGAAATTAGTATTTTACTGTGAGTGAACATAGTGTTAATATGTTCAGGTGATAACACCTGTTGGAGGCAGAGGATGGTCCTCATCAATAAAGGAAAAAAGTGAACAACAGGAATAAGGGTTAAAGAAAAACATTATGCAGTGCAGCATCATTCTTTTGGGGATAATAAGCTTCTAGCTCTTAGAAGAAATTAGTGTAATCTGTTGGAAACAACAGTGGAGAAGATGTTATTTGAACCAGTTAATTGTAGCTTTTGGTGTCGTGCAAGTTTGGGCAAGGCAAGACCCAAGTTTGTCTGAGCTGAAAGGCAAACGGCTGATCTGTCATCTAGTCAATGGACAAGAGAAATTACTGCTGGAGAACTTGTACCTGGGATAGAAAACTGCTTGGTGTAATGCTTCATGTTCTATATTCCAAGTCAGTGTGTCATGTACAATTTGTACAATTGGCCAAAGTCCTCTTTGAGATGGTTTCCAGATTGTAAGACGAAAAAACGAAAAAACGTTTTGTGAAAGGTGAGCATCACAGTGACCTGCTTGAAACTATCATGGTTAGTAGCAAGAAAAGAAAATTAAGTCAAAAGGAACAAATGACTTTCACAATCTAACAAATCTCTTGCCTTTCAAAATCCAAGAAACCTGAGATTAGAAGTTACAAGTTTTTTTGCTAGTTCCAGATTTTCATGTATTTTTCATGTAGTTTCAGTGTATGAATGCTATGTTTCGGTTTAAATTTCCTATTTTTCTAGTCTCTCTTTTCTTTTTTACACAGTTAAAGTAATTGCAAAGGCTCTCAGGTATAGTGGGATAAATTTCAGTAGATGCAAGACATAATCATAAGTGAAATTGCAGATGACTTTAGTCGTAGTATAATGAAGTGCTTAAGTTATATTTATTTGGAGATCACTTGTCAGTGAGAAGTATTTTATAAAAAGTAAGGAAGATGAACTTTTTGTGTCTGTGTAGCTGTCTTAGAACTAGCTAGTTGTAAAATGAGGGCTATAAAGTTTTTGTTTGCTCTCTGTATGTCATGAAAAAGCCAAATGGTTTCTAAAATGTACAGTCACAAACTGATTATGAAATTCCCAAGGGAAGCTCTGATGGGGCTATCATAACTTAACAATGGAATGGTGAGTCACTGCAGGAAGAATTCATGTAATAAACTTTTCTGGTATTTATAGGACTACGAGGATAAAATGTCATTTAATTTCATTTGATTAAAAACTACTAGGCGAGAGGGAGAGAGAAAATGAAAAATAAAGCATCTTGCTTCTGTTTCAGGCATGAAAAATGAATGGAATATATATTATATATTGTACCACTTCATGTATATATATAATATGAAACAGTATAGTACACAAAGTAACTTGAAATCTGATCAGTGCTCTGAAGTACTGGTGTTAGTAGTAGAAACTTTACTTGGCAATTTAAGTATTTTCTAAATGTAGCTGTGAAATATTGCTAGATTATGAAGCGTCTGTATAGATTCTAGCTTGCTAGTATGGTCACATGCCTCTGCTGTTGCAAGACTATCTGTAGAAGATGTAGCTCTTCTTTTAATTTTAAATTAACATTGTCAAGATGTACTTAATTTAGCCTTAACCAAATTAGCTACAATGCAAAAAAGGTTCTATCCTATTCCATTAATGCTGATGTTCCAGTGTTTCATCTAGTACTGTGTATTGAGTCGTACAGTCACTTCCACTTGAATCAGAGTTGTATCCTCTTTGATGTGATCCTGGTTTCGAGATCATGTTACAGTTGTCAGTTGTTGCTTAAAGGATTGGGGTTTTTTTGTTACTATTTTTTTTTATTTTTAACAGAAAGGACAGTACGATTTGATAAGCATGTGTTCACAGTGAATGCTTGCATGAATTCTTAACTAAAGCTTTTAGATGTTCTCACAATATTGAGAGCTTGTCACTGTGTCATGGTACAATGATCCTTATCTTCTCTCTGTTCTTCTCCTTTCCACTGCCAGTATTCATTTTCTATTTATGTATAAGACCTTCTCTATGGTTCATTAATATTCAGTATGTATAAGGGGTTTACCAGGCTTAAAAGTTAAACAAATTTAAAATTACTGAAAGCAGAGGCGGATGTTTGTGAGGAAAGGTGAGATGGCTAAGCAAAATAATGGAGCTAGGTATTCTTAGTTGACGCAAGGTCCACAAGATGTTCAGAAATTCCTTTGGGGAAAAAAAAAGGCACAGTTAAAAACGGCATTGAATATTGCTTAAATAGCGAAGTTGACCAGAATTACGCTTGCCAAAAAAGTCCCTGTCTCCAACTTTTCTTCCTTTTTGATATTTAAACTTGATAAAAATAATGGTTGTTGTGAGACAGGTTAGTGAGAGAAAAGTCTCAAAAGATCAAATAGTGTAATATTTGCTGGGGAACACCGAAGAGCAACTCAATGTCTAGAAAAAGAACAGTTGTGCAAGTAATAACCAATTTGATAAACCCATCAGTGAAAAATATTCTGCAACTTCGTGTTACTTGTGACTTAGTTCCTGACTTTGTATAGAAGACGTGAATAACTACAGATTTCTAGCACTTCCAAGGCTTTTCTTGACTCTAGGTAACATTGTAAGTCCCTTTCAGGAAAGGCAGTGCTTAGGTTTTTAGAAACCTAGAAGTGGTAAAGTTAAAAGTTTCTATCTTAGATATCGAATAACAACACTGAGCTTATTTTTTTAAACAACAAACAAACAACATTCAAAACCTGACCCAGATTATGTTACTCATATTGATTTTTTTTTTTTTCCCAAAAGGAATTATTGTGGAAATTAGGTTGTTTTCAAGTTCTTCAACTTGATGCAAGTGCGCTCCCAAGTGACTGGCTGGGATGGATGTGCACAAATCCATGGGCCCTGATGGGATGCATCCGCGTGTGCTGAGGGAGCTGGCGGATGTGATTGCCCTACCGCTCTCTATTATCTTTGACAGGTCTTGGAGAACGGGAGAAGTGCCTGAAGACTGGAGGATAGCCAATGTCACTCCGGTCTTCAAGAAGGGCAAGAAGGAGGATCCAGGGAACTACAGGCCAGTCAGCCTCACCTCTGTCCCTGGAAAGGTGATGGAGCAGCTTGTTCTGGATGCCATCTCCCAGCAATTGGAAGAGAAGAAGGTTATCAGGAGTAGTCAGCATGGATTCACCAAGGGGAAATCATGTTTGACCAACCTGGTAGCCTTCTATGATAACATCACTGGCTGGGTAGATGGGGGGAGAGCAGTGGATGTCATCTACCTTGATTTCAGCAAGGCTTTTGACACTGTCTCCCATGACATCCTGATAGCAAAGATGAGAAAATGTGGGATAGATGAGTGGACTGTGAGGTGGGTTGAGAACTGGCTGACTGGCCGAGCTCAGAGGGTAGTGATCAGCGGCACAGAGTCCAGCTGGAGGCCTGTAACTAGCGGTGTTCCCCAGGGGTCGGTGCTGGGTCCGGTCTTGTTCAATGTCTTCATCAACGACCTTGATGAGGGGATAGTGTCCACCCTCAGCAAGTTTGCTGATGACACGAAGCTGGGGGGAGTGGCTGACACGCCAGAAGGCTGTGCTGCCATTCAGCAAGACCTGGACAGGCTGGAGAGATGGGCAGAGAGGAACCTGATGAGGTTCAACAAAAGCAAGTGTAGAGTCTTGCACCTGGGGAGGAATAACCGCATGTACCAGTACAGGCTGGGGGATGACCTGCTGGAGAGGAGCTCTACAGAGAGGGACCTGGGGGTCCTGGTAGATGACAGGTTGGCCATGAGCCAGCAGTGTGCCCTGGTGGCTAAGAAGGCCAATGGGATCCTAGGGTGCATTAAAAAGAGTATTGCCAGCAGGTCGAGGGAGGTGATCCTCCCCCTCTACTCTGCCCTGGTCAGGCCTCAGCTGGAGTACTGTATCCAGTTCTGGGCTCCCCTGTATAAGAAAGACAGGGACCTCCTGGAAAGAGTCCAGCGGAGGGCCACAAAGATGATAAAGGGCCTGGAGCATCTCCCCTGTGAGGAGAGGCTCAGTAAGCTGGGTCTGTTCAGCCTGGAGAAAAGAAGGCTGAGAGGGGACCTGATCCATGTTTATAAGTATCTTAGTTGCGGGAGGCAAATGGAGGTGGGGAACCTCTTTTCGGTGGTCAGTGGGGACAGGACAAGGGGCAATGGCCTTAAGCTGGAGCACAGGAAGTTCCGCACCAACATGCGGAAGAACTTCTTCACGGTGCGGGTGATGGAGCACTGGAACAGGCTGCCCAGGGAGGCTGTGGAGTCTCCTTCCCTGGAGATATTCAAGACCCACCTGGATGCCTACCTGTGCAACCTGCAGTAGGGAACCTGCTCTGGCAGGGGGGTTGGACTCGATGATCTCTTGAGGTCCCTTCCAACCCCTGCAATTCTGTGATTCTGTGATTCTGTGACATTTTAGGCTGTTGTGACCATGTATTTGAAGTTGGGTAATCTCATACAAGAAATGCGCAAGCAATAGGCAAGGTGATTTTAATTTTATAATTCTCTCAGACTTTGTAGTGGTTTTTTGCTCATGTGCTTGTTTTCGTCAGGATTGTTGAGGTACAGAAATCAAAGACTATCAGTTATCTATTGGAAATCATAAGAGTAATTTAAGAGGATTTGTATATTTGGTAGAATTCATGTTTATTTTTACAATTCTTTAAATGCAGTCAACAACTATGCCAACTATAATATTAATTTCTGTTTAAGAGAGGTAGTAAAATGTTGTTAATTAATTCAATATCCTATTCAGTATCTAGTATTAGATTTCTACAAGGATAGTACAGGTAACAGTACAGTGCAAAAACCCACACCGAATGGACCCTTTGAGAAAGAGGTTTTCTGAAGCTGATCAATATCAATAAATAGATGTTTTTGGTAGCTTGGAGTTGATGTATGTAAACATTTTCAAAAGCTAGCTAAATTATCCTATCTAGTTGTGTTTAAAAAAAAAAAAAAAGCCATATTTTTTCTATTTCAATTTTGTGAACGCTTAAACAGATTGTGGGAGCATTAACATAATAGGGATATCACATCCTCAGTCCCAGCTGTTTTGGTCAAAAGACTTGATGCCATTACTCTTGCTTCACCAAGAAAGTCATGTTGCGTGCTGCTGGTGTTTTTAGTGTACAAAGACTTTGGAAGCTGAGGATACAATGGCAGCAGTAATCCTTAGTCACAGATGAGGAAGTAGAATCAGGTTAAGACTGTGCTCTGAACTGGATCTTACTCCATGAAAGTCTGTCAAGTAATGACTTTGAGGTTCCTTGTGACAACTTCTTTGGGTGCCTCTGGAAAGGAACTGGTCTTGTTAGAGATCAGAGTTCTCACACGGGTCTCAAACAGCCCTAACCACTGGACTACAAAGTATGTGTAGTAAGAGCCTGAAGAGCTATTCAGTTCTAATCATTAGCTCCTTTTGTTTTGAGAAACCAAATCAAATGCCAGCATTTTTCTTAAATGATTGACATTTAAGAAAGCAAATATTTGCACTCCAAACTTGTTAACTGTTGCAAAGAATACATCCAGCACTGTAAAGTAATGATCGGAAAATAAAGTAATAAATTCAGGTGTTTTAGATTATACTGTAAATGTCTGAGTTTTTGTATTCCTATTACATCTGATTTTTTCCAAGCCCAGCTGACTTTGAATTGTCTGTAAACTTTTCTTTTTTTCTGATAACTTTTTATCACAGCTATTAATGCAATTTAGTATTGGTTGCTAGTTTCATAAATAGTTGTCTTTATTATTATGAGTATTCTATAAACATCAAGGAATTTCCTTAAAGCTTTCTTTTCCCCAGAAGCTATTTTTAGAAAGCATAAATGTTTGTGTCTTGTTTCATTCCGATCTTCATTGCCTTTGAATTTCCCTTTTTATCCAAAGGGACTTTTGTGGTTGAATCTGTTTTCAAGAGAATACAAAATCTCCCTTAAATGGTACTTGGCTTTCAAGTGTGTAACTCTTTTAATTAAGTATTGTTAATATGAATTCTGTGTAACTTAATATGATTTTGCTTGATAAGTTGTTTTTTGAAATGATTTCATATCCAAAAATAATTTGAGGTGAAAAAAAATCCATAGTTCATATTGGAGGTTATGGATTATCTGTTCTTCCAGGTTAGTTTAGCTTGCATGGGGTCTGATGCGTGCCACCACCCTGGCAGCAGAGATCATTCAAGTCAACCAGTAGAAGAGTTGTGGCAATTCAGAGATGCAGAAACCAGGGAAGATATTTTTCAGTCTCATTTCTACTTGAGATAAAGTACGCTGGTATAAAACAACAAAGAATTATTATTATTTTTTTTTTAAAACTCCTGTATGTTTTTCATACACTGTAGAATTGTAGATACTTTCTTAGTAATTTGAAAAGGAATTCTATTCAAAGTAGAAATGTCATATAACCTCTGAAAGGGAAGAGCCAACTATTTATGTCACCAAAGTAGTTCTCGACTTCTAAACAGTTAAGTACCACTGTTGTCAGCCTGGAGGAGGAAAGCATGTGGGGCAGCTTCTAAAAGCAGTACTGCTGCTTTACAGGTACAAAAGACTTAACAATGCCATTAGGTTTTAGGTCACTTGTTTGTATTTCTCACATCGGCAGGAGTCGTTAGCCCAGCCTGCCTTGCTTCAAGGTGGCTGACTGTGTCCCAGGTTGCTGTTTCCTACAAAAGCATCAGAAGCAAAGCTTTCTGGTCAGCCTGGTGATCAAACGGACTCTGACTGCAGAAACCTCTGTGGAGTGGAGTCTACAGAAACTGTAGAACAGTATCACTTCCTTGCAGACAAAAGACTTTTGTCAGATGCTCATTTGTTCTCTTTGGTGAATGTGACTGAGTTAGCCAGCCCTTTGAAGTCATCTCATCTCTGCATCAGGTTTGATAACATGAGATGAAGTCTTCTTGTTTGTTTTCTGTTTTTTGATGAAGTTTTGATGGTGGGAGTATGAAATGCATGTTTCTGTCCTGGAACTTGGGATTATGAGAGACTTGTTCCAGGAAGTGAATTGCTCAGTTTTACTCAACTTGTACTATATCTGCACCTAGGTGTACTTTGTTTGAGTACATTGAGTTCCTCAAATATGTCTTCAGTTTTACACCAGAAGACTTGGAGGGAATGACTGTGTCTGTCCGGCATTACTGAAAATCTTCTGATCTTAGTTCATACAATGAAAACAAAATTAGTATGATAATTTTCAGGGGTAGTAGATATTCCTCAGTATCATAGAAATTGACATTGTTTATCAAAAGGTGTAGCATAAGCCCTCAGTTTGTCACATAGGACACATGGAAGGTGGTTGTAGTTAAGGTAGGTATCCCATGCTGTTCTGTATTAAACTAATAGATGTTAACAGTGGAGTTAAAGCAGGACCGAACTTCAGCCTGTCAACCTGAAAACATAGCCTTGTACTTGCATGCTGAGCCTGAAATCAATGGTACTCGTCAAACCTTAAATTTTCTGTGATAGTTAAGTTAGTCTCACTGAGAATATATGTGTGCTTGTGCTGCCATCACTCTTTGATCTGTGGTATAAAACTATGATAAGTGTCTTTTTTTTTTTTTTTTTTTTTACGGTTATACACAAATCCATCAGCCTTCTTTTGAGATAGTCTTACAAAGTAGACTGCTTCATATAGCCCTGTGTATTACATATCTTCTTAAGCCCCAATATGAACAAATTGAATGAAGCAGTGAAATAAGTAGCTTTCCTCTAAATTCGGAATGAATCTCTGGTTGGTTGTACCAAATGATTGTTCTTTGGTTCTGTATGAACAGGGGGTCCAAACCCACTGAAAAGTTTATTCGAGGAGTGATTTCATATTTTGTGCAGAACTTTAAGTATTTCCAGAAGGGCATATTGTGACTATATTGAAAGGCTTGTTTTCCACCAGTGAGAAAGATGAACAAAAGCTTTAAACCATGGATTTGTTATCATCAGTTATTTTAGACAGAAACATAATGCGATGAGTGAACAATTGGCTGCTGGATTGGGCTCAAAGAGTTGTGGTCAGTGGGGTTATGTCAGGCTGGTGGCCAGTCAATAGCGGGGTTCCACAGGGCTCTGTTTTAGGCCCAGTTTTCTTTAATGTTTTCATTAATGACTTGGATGCAGGACTTGAAGGTATGCTAAAGTACGTTAGCAGATGGCACTAAATAGAGAGGAGCTGTTAACTCCCTCTGCGACAGAGAGGCCTTGCAGAGACATCTTGGGCAGTCACCATCCGCAGGGAGTTCAACAAGAGGAAGTGCTGGATTCTACATCTGGGATGGGGTCAACTGTGGAAATGTGAACAGACTGGACATTGAGAGGTTGGAGAGCAGCTCCACAGGAAAAGGATCTGGGTGTTCTGGCTGATGGCAAGTTGCATCTAAGTCAGCAGTGTGCCCTGGAGCCAAAAGGGCCAACCCTACCCTGGGGTGCGCCAGGTAGTCCAGCACTGCCAGCCCGGTGAGGGGAGGGATTGTCCCACTCTGCTCTGCCTGGTGCAGCCTCACCTCCAGCACTGTGTGCTGGTTTGGGTGCCACAATGTAAGATGAATATAAAACTACTAGAGAGTGTCCAAAGAAGGACTACAAAGATGATAAAGGGTCCCGAGAGCAAGAGGCATGAGGAGTGACTGAGGTCCCTTGGTTTGTTCAGGTCAGAAGACGAGGATGAGGGGAGGCCTCATGGCAGCCTAGAGCCTCCCCTCATGAGGGGAACGGAGAAGCAGACACTGATGGGTGCAATCCATTAACAGCAGCAGGACCTGAGGGAATGGCATGGAGCTGTGTCGGGGAGGGTCAAGTTGGGTGTCAGGGTCAGGCACTGCAACAGGCTCCTCAGGGCAGCGGTCCCGGTCCCAAGCTGCTGGACTCCAAGAGGCATTTAAGCAGCACTCTCAGACATAGGGTTTGGATTTTGAGTGGTCCTGTGTGGAGTCAGGAGTCAAATGCAATGATCCGTATGGTTCCCTTTCAGCTTGGGATATTCTATGATTCTGTTATGGTTCTATTCTAATGTAATGGTCTTCTCTTTTGTATTTGACAGTGTTTCCTTGATATGACATTCGGAGCCGGAGGTCATACTAGAGCTCTTCTAGAGAAGACCAGCGACATTACAATATATGCACTAGACAGGGACCCCACAGCTTATAAAATAGCTCAGCAGCTTTCAGAATCTTACCCGTAAGTTGTCTTGTCCTGATTTAAATATGAATGAGATAAGGTTGATACTGTGGTACTGCATACAGAATTTTAAGTTTTCATAGCTTTAATATGTAGTTCATAATGCCTTGTGGATGCCTTACGTTGTATGCTGTGTATACTTCATTAAAGAGAAGATTGAGTTGAATTCATTCGTAAATGTTTGCATGCAGGTCTCTCTAGGGTTATTGGAGTAAAATGCATATTTTGTACTTCATTAATTCTAAAACTGGCTACTAGAAGCTTAGTTAAATGTTATATTTCAAAAAGAATTCATGTGCTCTGCTTCCTTTGAAATTATTCTGATAGCAGAATTGTGCTAAACTAAATACTTAGTGATGAGTATTTCTCAAAAAAGGCCTGGGTAATATACTTCTAAATAATAATATAGGTTAAGAATGGATCACTGAATATTCTCATTTCAACTGTAGTTCAGTATTATGTCTTCTAAACAGTGTCAATTATGCTACTGACTTGAGATGCTGCTGAACAATAAGCTATTGTTTCTTTGTAAAGATTACTTAGCTCAGGCTTCCATCATCTTGTTTAGTACTGAATTTCTAAATGAACAATGTCTAAATGCTAACTTTTTAGTTTTTGTTTCTATTGTAGAAATATCTTGTTTCTTTATTTTGTTCAAGAAACAGCCCAGCCAGATAATGTGTGCTTATGTACAAGCATGTGAAATGAGAAATGTACTTTTCAGAAAACATTCTTATTTACCTTTCACCAAGAAATGAACATATGTAGAAACAAAACTAAATAATATGAAAGAATTAATACTTAGATTTAGGGAAAGTAGTAAGAAAAGGAAACTTACTGTCATGCTGAAAACTTACTATGTATTTCAAAAGGACTTTTCCGTAAGGAGAGAGAAATCTTTCCAATAAGAAGAGAGCTAAAACAAGTGGGTAAAGAAACACCTGGTTATTAGTCATGTTTCCCTGCATAAAAGGGAGTTCAAAGAGAGTAATACTGTTCAAGCAGTGCATAAGGTATTCCTCACCTTTTCTAAAATAAGCTGTTTTAACTGCACATTCCTTTGTTGTGCCGTTGTCAGAAGTCCAATAGGAGAAATTCAAGTATGTGACAAGACAGCATAGCTAGTTTGCTAGTCATGTACTTAAACATATTTTTCCAAACTTTCAGTTCTTTGTGGACTGAAGTGACATGCAGTGTATACTTAAAAATCTGTGGAATTCCTCATTCATTTGTTATTTTGTCCATTATGGGAAAATGCTGGTCTTGACAGAATAGCGTGGGGATTAAATGCAAGGAAAAGTCCATTTTCTTTTAAATTAAGCTCACAAATAAATTCCACCAGACATTCTAGTAGTTGAAAAGTCTTCTCTAATAAGCCTCCCTTTTGATTTTGTCACATAAAAAAAAAAGGTTAAAGCTAATCTTGTGTTTAAAAGTTTCAAGAAAGATCTACACAGCATAATACAACATGGAACAGTTCTCTGAGTCAATATATTCTTATGTGTCAAGTATTCTGTGCAAACCTGGTGTGAAGGAAGTTTGTTTTTCAGGTAAATGAAGAGATTTTGTAGGTGTTGGATATTGTTCTGCCAGTGATTGACACTGTTCATTGTCTGCTTCCAAGATGCTCTCTGATCGAAATATTATTACACTTGGCGTAACTTGCTATAGCATTATAATTAAATAGTTATTTGAGTTCCTGCTTTTATTTGTAAACTCCTATAAATCTGGTTGCCTGGACTCCAGACATAGTCTTAACCACTTCTGGAGGTTATCCTTAAAAGAAAGTGAATTCTTAAATGGGTGTTGAACTGTTGATAGGGAAAAGTCTTAATGACTGAAAGATGACTCCATGCCACTTCAATATGTGCTGTTACACAGAGCTGTATTCTTTAATTTTCCATCATTTCTCATCTCTAGCACTGGTAAGAACAGGTGGGTCCTCTTTCGAGACATGAATGTATATTTCTTATGATAGTTCATGTTGAAAGTTAAGATAGCTGTCTTAAGATAAAAGAGTGTTCCTATCTGGAATATGTACTGATTATTAATTTGCTTTCCTTGGGATGTCAGTTACGTAAGGAGTTGTTAAGTTAAAAGGGAACAGAAGGACTAATGAGTATATTATTAACAAAAAAGAGTTTAAGGTAGGGTCTTCTTAGAAGTCAGTGGCAACTATGTTACAAGATTCAGAGCTTTCATAAATCTATTTGTTTTTTATTCATTAAAAGAAGATTCATTTCTTTTTTTTCTTTTATCGTATATTTTCTGGACTGTATTAGAAATTGATAAGATTTTGATAAGAGGATTAATTGAAGTCTGTATTGGCACCAAGGGTCAGGGAATTCATCCAACTGAAATTTTTCTGTTCAGGCTTATTGTCAGTTAAAATAGTTCCCTTGTTTTGTTCACCAAGCAGACACAAATAATTAAGCTATCACAAAAATGGTAAGGGCAGTGGGCAGCTGCAAGCTGAGGGCAGTGTGGGGCTGTCTGTTTTGTAAGAAGCACAGGCATAGATGTAACTGAAGACTTGCAATCCAGAAGCATAAACTCCTCCAGTGTTTGTCTAATATGGGGTTGTTTTTTACCTCTGTTTAATGTTGCTCTTTTGGGAGAGGTAATTATTGAAGTGCTTCACTTCCTTGGAAGGTGACAGCACCAGAGGAAAAAAGGCTGTTATGCAACTGTAACGGCTAAAATCAGATTTCCACTATGTCTGAAATTGAATGCATTGGACAAATTGGAAGTCATACATCAAGTGATTTTTCTGTTGCCATTTTGTTTCTGCTTAAACTAGAATATTATACTTGTTTCATCATTTAATTGAGGATGTTAATCAATTCCAGCATATCAACTACATAATGGATCCTCACTCTTGTAGCATTTGCAATTGTGCACCCTACCATAAAAAATTATCAAGTTTCAGAGCTAATTGTTGTTGCTAACTCTGATTAGGCAACGTCACAGATCTTAGTAAAATCCTAGTTTCAACTGTTACTCTCTTTGCAGTTTAATTTTTAAAAAAAACCTCCTTTCTTATGTCATTGAGTTACAAGATTATTAAAACTTGAGTTGCAGAAATAAGCCCAAAGATATGGTTGGCAGACATAACTCTAGCTAAAGCAGAGTTTTTTTTCTATATTCAGGATTTTTCTATATTCATAACCAATAAATGAAGTTCCCCTTGTACTTTGCCAAAAGATAGTTGAAGTAATAAGACACTGAATGAGAACACTGGAAAAATAAATTTGGTGTTTGTATTTTAAATGTGTTTCTGCTTCCTGGTAGTGATTTTGTCAAAATTAAAATCTAAAGAGGGTTGAGTTCCCACTGCAATTCTTGAATTCATTTAGCTTCTCTGTTTGTTATTTTCGTTTTTTAAAGCATGTAGTGCTGTTTTAATAAGGAGAAAATAGGTCAGGGCCTGTTAGATATTCAGTGTGTGGGTGGGAATCCTTTGACGTGCTTCCTGGGGAAGCCTCTGACTTGGGAATTGCTGCTGAGAATCCAGGAAAACAAGATAAAATTGAGTCAGTAGCAATATATATCACAAGTAAACCCTTTCACACCCACTGAAAGGGAGAGGCTAGAGGGGTGGCTGAAGTCTAGCAATTAACCAATATCAGTGCAAGCTTTTAAGTACGGGAAACCTACGCAGAGGAGACAGTATGTTCTTTGTAATTCTCTACGCAGAGTAGTGCCCCAAAAGTAGAGAGAAATCATATAAAATTCCTTACCTAATTAAATCGTAATGTATTTTACTGGAGTTGTAAAGTAATTTCGAGGTGGTGGTGCTTGTGGGTTTTACTTTCAGTGTTATACTAAGTTTACAGATCAAGTGGGATGGAATCATCAACTCTATCTTCTATGTTGTGGTAAAAACAGAATATATTAAGTTCCAGGGAAAACAACTTTTAGTTGCAGTAACAGTGCTTTCAAGTTGTAACGGATTGTATAATGTACTGCTGCTTTTGTTGTTGCACATGGTTTTTATAGGCTACTACTTTTGACTTTAGGACATCAGGTGAGTATAATTAACAGTGTGCAAAGAAGGCATCTTTATTATAATTATGCCCTAACTTTGTATAAGCATAAGAATTAGCTATCTATAGCTTTAATTCTTTCTAAAGAATTCTCAGTGTATGTCAACATCTGGCTGCCTCTCAAAGGCAACAGAGATAAATGAGTTGGCTTAACTAGGAGATGGAAAATCTCATTGAGACAGCTAAAAACCCCTTTACGTTAGTATAGTGCTTATCTGCTGTTCAGCTTGTTCCCTAAAAGGTTTGTTTGTATAACAAGACCATATACATCTCCTTATGAAAGCATAAGCAACAAAAATTGTCTCTTCTTGCTGAAGGTCCAGCTGCCCAGGTTTCAGAATGACTGGAAACTTTGATTTTATGCCTATAATCTGATCCCTCAATACACTGAGGTCTCAATTTAAGTTTAGGCCCAATTCAAAGTTACCCCGAAACATAAATTATTTGCAGCAGTGTAATTTTAAAAGCTGTTTTTCTTTCCCTTCTATTCTTGGCTTTTTTTTTTTTTTTTTTTTTTTAATTCCTTGTGTCTTTAGGGCTTTCTTAAAACCATGTCAGGTTCAGGGTCAGTCATCTATTATTAAGTAGTGCAATTATAGGTATTTTACTACCAACGTCACCCCACTGCATGTAAATCATGTGCACTTGTTAATTTTTCTTTCCTTGCAGACATGATGATTGTGTTTTAAATCATTGCATCGTCTGCAAAATCTTTACCAGGTACAGACTACAGTCTGATCATTCAGGTAGTTCAGAAAGTGTTTTCATTATATAAGAATAAATACCATGGTGACAGATAAACTCCTCAGAAGTCCTAGCAGAAAAGTAATTCTAGTTATTGCAAATGTTGTATTCCAGACTGGCCAGTGGCATTGTTTTTACCATGTTAAAAATCAAACTAAACTGATAGAAGAAGCCAGCTAAGCCAGAATAGCGGAATCCCATTTTTTAAGAGAAGTGACATTTTTCCCTCTTCCTGTAATTATTCCCAAAACATGAGCAAAGGAGGAAAGCAGGTTGTCTGACTGAAAGGGAAATTTATTGTAGGGAAGGGAGTTGGTTCTTATTCCTCATTTGATGCAACTCATTAGTTAATGTCTGTCCTCAGTTCTGTTCCTTGTCAGCTTAATGAGGACAGTATCTCTTCATTTCTGGGTACACAGTAGCCACTAGTAAGTCATAATGAAAAGAGAGACTTTTCCTGACAGCTTTGGTATACAGAAATTCAACTGGGAGAGATGTTTTTACAACTGTTTCCCCAAGAAGTGCCTACTCTTGATTTAAAATGTTCACTATTTTTGTGTGTTTCTGTATTTTATGCTTAGCATCAAGTTAAGTTATTGTATAACTGACCGTGTTAACTAGCTATGGTAGGCATTACTGGATTGTTTTCTTACTTTACCTAACATTCCTATGGTAATATTCTGAGTTGTTATTGCAATCATATACTCATAGCTAACGATAGTATATCCATGCCAAGGAATTGTGTAAGACAAGTTTGTTTTCATTACAGATCTTAGATCAGGGAGATGAAATGGAGTGATTGACGTGCAGTACGATGATAAGACCAGTTCATTAATATTTGGTTGGTTGTTTCCTGGCTAAGTGAAGAGATAATGGAAACAAATGCTGATGCTTCTTCACCTAGACCATATTCTTAGTTAGTCTCTTAGCAGAATAATCTGTTGTTTGCTGTGAATATAAATAGTTTGTAAAATTTGTAGCAATTTATATCTTAAATTGTATATTAAAAACAATATTCTTGTATGCAAACATACAGCGAGCATCTGAAGGCCAATTTATTTGAGAAACGCCTATAAATACAAGTAAGATAGAATTTATCTATTTAAGTTTTGTGTGCTAACATAGAGAAGATGACAAATCTTTTTGTCTATACTGGTTTACTGGTTTGGCAGACAAGATGGTGTCAACTTGAAGCTTGCAAAGACTGAGTGAGTTGGATGCAAGAGTTTCTCTGATTATGTCTTTTTCCTGCAATTTCAGCGATGTCTTTGTGTAACTCAGTTGGAAGTGTATTTATTCATAGTCTTTAAGAAACAAAAATACTATTATACTGTTCCTTTGGAGGGCACACAAAGCCCAGGGAAAAGCAATTTTGTGGATTATCAAATGTGATGAAAAATTGTCCTAGAATAGGCAAATGTAATTGAGGGAACTTTCAATGCTTTTTCTTCTGGAGCATCTCCTTGTCCGGCAGGCTGTAGTAAACACACTCTTGTTGTGGTGGTCTGTTACTGTGGCTGTTTGGCCAGATTCAACTTCAAGCATGTTTATCCTTTTCCTCAGAAGAGACAGATGTGACCACTATAATTTGCAACATATGAGTTCACACGTGTCATGGTGTGAGCTGCCACTGCATACATGTGGGGAAACCCAAATGGGGTCCTAAACCGTGTTTCTATTTATTTGCTTTTGCTATAGGCTGATGTTGCCCATGTGAGTCTTCAAACTGGTATTTAGTTGCAATAGTAGTTGTTGTTAATGATTCTGTGCATAAAAAACCCAGAAAACAACTCTTCCTTACATAGTCAATGAGGGCAGGAAAGATTCCACTTGAAATGGACTGAAATGGGTTAATATGTATGTCTGAAAGGCTGGAGCAGAGCTTTTTATGCTCAAGGTGTGGAATGTTAGGGACTGATGAATGTACCAACATCTCATATCTCTACATCACAGAATTGTTTTAGTGCCATATCATACCAGACTTTCAATACTGAATGACCAGGAAAAGCTCTCTATCTGCTGCATTTAAACTATAAATTTATCGAAATTGCTTCAGAGCTCTATTTGTCTTCTGCCTCAGTTACAACAAAATACTGTCCTGATCTGACTCTGAGTTAACTTACAAGGTCACTCTAGCTCCTGCATTGAGGTGGATGGCTACAGGCCATTTCCACCATTCGTAGCTGAGTTTAAATTTCATACTCTGGTTATATGAAAGAGAAGTCCTTATTTGCACCCTTTACATCTTAAAGGAGTAAGATGTTTTAAAAACATAGCTATGCCCAAATGCTACTTCTCTACTTGTGTAAAATGACACTAGTTTTGAGACCTGTAGTTATCTTGACATACCCACTGCAGCTTATATTATGCAATAGAAAGATTTGGAGAATGATTGGGTAATAATCTATTGCAACTCTTATCTTTTTAGTGGATTCTATTAATCTATTTTAATACTATATTCTTATTTTTTCACATGGCAAAATTATCTGATGGCTATATTAATTATGATTTTCATTGTCTTATATATTTGGGATTTGGTCTTTCATATCTGATGTGCCAGTGTTATATTTTATCATTTCAAATCACAAAATTGCAGTCAAGTCAGAACAGCCCTTTTATTTCTTCCTGGTTAAGGAAAGCAAGTTGATGCCACTTCATTTAATCTGAGTGGTCTTGAGACAGGTAGGATATTTATTTTAATCTAGTAGTACAGTCTTGGAAAAGATGTTGGCCAATTTGAAGCTCTGAAAAATGGTTTGTAAGCATCAAGTTGAAAACAATGAACTGCTTTATTTCCATGTGTTTTTCTGTTAGTGTTATCAAATCATCATATCTTTCAATATTATTATCAAATCATCATATCTTTCAATATTAAGCAGAAATTAAAGCTTTTCAAATAATTTATATTTATTGATTTGGATGGCAATTTTGAGTTAGGCAGTTTCTCCCACAATTGCAAAATGATTTCCATTGAAAGGGTTCTTAGAAAGCTGTCTAGACCAGCCTTCTGCTTCAAGATATCTATAGGAAGAATTTATAGACTCCAAATTGCAGTTTGCTAAGTGGGTCTTGAATATTTCTAAGGCACATGAGGATTTTGAAATAGATTCACTTTCTGATCCCATTGTACTATGGTATTGTAATAGTAAATGAAAAATTTTAGCACCAACATTCTCAAGAAGGCAATCGTGAGTTTTCGAAGGTGTTCTATGGAGTTCTATCCCATACGGTAGTGTTTTATGTTGGCTTACATTATTTACGGAATTGAATTTGAAACTGAGAGTCGCATCACTGCCATCTCTCTCAAAGCTCTTGCTGATGGATTTCCATCCAAAATTGTACTGGAAAGGAGATGGTTTCAGTGATATCTTTGTGCTTCTTTATCACTTTCCATGCTCTCTGTTCTAGATACTGCTAGGTCAGCACAGGCAATGAGATTCAACAGATGAATCTGATGCATGATAAACATATTCAGACAGTGCAAGCATAGGCCAAGCAACCTGTACTTCTTGCCTGAGGAACTACAGCTTTTTGACCACAGATGGTGGTCAAGAAACCAAGGATTATACTGCTAAATGTAACTTTTCTTCCATCACACTTTTTTATCTGTGTTTCTAGGAATACTATAAAATGCTAAGTGTGCTTAAAGAGGGAAACAATTTTTATATTAAAAGGAATAAGACATTTCTGGGGAAGAAAAAAGTATATATAGGTATTGGTTAAGGACACAGAGATGGATGTGGGTGGTGTGTATTTCTTGCCAGTACAGATATCCAGATTCTTATTTTTTTAAGGACATTATATGCATCTGCTAGCTTTACTTCCCATGAAGTACAATGCCAAGCATTACTTTAAACAGCAATAGTTTCAGACATCCGTTACATTGTTCTTCTTAATTCATTTATATCAGTGTGATATAAAAATGCTCAGAACATCTTTAAAGTTTAATGTTACAGCTCTTACACGCAGAGTGTTTCTGAGGACAGTTCTGTACGGCTTAATTTGAGTTGCAGTTTTCTCTGAAAAGAGCCAGTATCTGTCTTTTGTTTACCTTTTTTATAAAGTAAATCATTACTATCTGAAAGATTTTCTGAACTTGCATGGGCTGTAAAGGAGACACTGAATTTCAATTCAGCCAGTTTTCTGTCTTCTTGGATTTGATGAGAGTTTCTGATGGATGTTAGACTACAGAGGGTATTTTTTATATTGCTTTTGTAATGAATGCATTACTAAAAGACATGTAAAACATTTTGTTTGTTTAACTTAATTCCAATTGTCATCATTTTGAAGTATTATATATCTAAGAAAATATACTGAAAAATAAATATCTGAACAAATCTCTACCAGGCATGTTTTCTTTAGAGTAGCAAGCCAGTTTGGTTTTTATTAAAATAGTTTCTCACAAAGGAAACTGTTAGGATGAGTGCTCTGTCAGTTTGTTAGTTTTTAACTAATGTAATTAAAATTCTAAGTTTTTTTTTGTTCAGGGATTGATAGGAAGGGAAGTGAAGGTAGTTTGCAATCTGAAGTTTTGTGCACCTGGTAGCTAGTTGCCTACAGGCTTTTGTATCACACTGAGAATGTGATATCTGCATATTTATCAGCAGCTGTAATGTAGCTTGCTAATTGTTAAAAGCTGCATAATGTGTTTGGTTTTGTTCATGCTTAGAACAGGCAGATTTGAGGCACTCTATACAATAGAAGATGACACAAACTATGTGGAAATACTCGTGTCAGAAAACAAATGCAAAAGTATATTTCATGATATATATATTCATGTTATGTTTTAGAGTAGAAGATTATGGCATTTTCTTATAAAGCTGGAGATGATATGAATATATGGACAAAATGGTGCTTGTCACTGAATCTTGGCTTTCTCTTAGTATTTAAGCTAAACGCATCATTTATTAAGTAATGATGACAAAAAACCTGATAGTCTGAAATTTGTTATTTCATATATTCAAATTTAATAAAGAAAAACAGGTAACTAAATGAAAAAATTGAAGAAATTTTTGTATCAGTATTGAGCTTTCCAGTGAACTAAGTGCAAAATGCATTTGGAAAGTTATTAGGAGCTGGGATTATTTTTCTGATGGAGTCATTGTACTTCAAGTACTATTATTCTTACCTTAGATTAAGATCATGCATGTAAGTGACATAGACTGTAAAAATGAATTTCTTTTGAGATTGACTATGTAATTCTATTTTTCCCTTGTCATAATAATAAACATCATTTACATTTTAATTTGATTTTACCCTTTGTGACTCAGCTATGCCAAGTGTTGTGCAGAATATTCAAAGGCCTGAAAGTAAAATTAGATATTTAATTGCTGGCTTTGTATTTGGTTACCTGAAAAAGTACAGCAACTTAGCTTGATCAAGCAGTAAGATTGGGATGGAGAGATTTCAGAGAATCTGTTAAAAGCCTTCGTGGAGAAAACTTAGGTGGAATGGAAGCTACCCATGGCCTTGTCAGCACTGACTATTGGGAGCGTTTGAGACCAATGCTGGCTGGTAAACGGCCTTAACTCTTCATGCATACAGATTTCTAAGAAATATAAAAATGTCATGTCTCAACAGCAGTAGCAACTTGTGTTTTTAGTATTGTTAACTAAACAATATTATATTGATCATGAGAAGTTGGAGGCTTCTGAAACTTAGTTATTTAAATTTGAGTCAGGAAAAGAGAATAAAATTCTGATAACTAGCCATTGATCTTCAAGGTGATCGTTGCCCACCTGCTGCCACCTTGACTTGTTTTGAAGTAGGCTGGGGAGGGAAAGATGATAGGAAGCACTCCCTTTACCCAAATCATTGTATTTCTATCTCTCAGAAAGTGCCCAGAGGTGTTTTAGTCCCAGAGGTGACATGAGAACCTCTAAACCTGTAGCTATGTACATCAGAAGAAACTAGAGACTTAATTTCTGTGGAACTGGGGGAGCACCTTGTTATCACAGGCTAATCCATTTTCCTTTTCTGTTCCCATCCTTTCCTAAGATGTGCTGCATGTTATTGTATTTTCTGCTTGTTTGAGGTAGTAACTCATCATCCTTCATCTCATTCATGACTAAGAACTGTTCCTGATGAGCAGTAACTTAGCATTAAAGACAAGATGAAAATCTGACCTGTTTGACTGAGTGTCATAATTCTGACTCCTTGCAATACAGCCTAGGTCAAACTTCACTCAAATTTATGAGTTCCTAATTCTAGCCTATGGCAATTCAGCTCAAGATTCCTGTGTTTATCCTACTTGTAGCTTGTCCTGCTCTTCTCTTGTGCCTTCAATTTTATTTTCTTTCATTCGTGATCTCTCAGGATTTCCCTGTTTGGCTAGTCTAGCCTGCTCCTTTGGCTGAGGAGACTGTTCAAATGGACCCACTGTCCTGAGCGTCCCATCAGGTGAGCCTCCCCTGGCCTCCTGCTTATCTGTTCCCAAAAGAGGCCGATGGGCTCTCCAGGATTCACGTGGGATATTTAGTCTGCCACTTGTCTTCTGTACTACCATCAGAAGCAGAAGTTCTGTCTAAAATGGCGGTGTCCATCCTAGGATAATGTTAAGTCTTTTCAGATAGTTTTCTTTCAAACATGAAGAATACCTTTTTAATGCACTATTTATTAACATTGCTCAAAAATTTATTCCAGGTCCCTGTTATATTGTTTTTCTTTCCCTTTTAGGATAATTTTCTGTAGGACAAGAGATACCCAGGAGGCAGATACATATGATGAAGCAGATAATTTCTTAATAAATATATGGTGGACTGTTTCTGACAAATTGCATGAAAAGAGCTTAATTTCATCTTTCATTTATAAAATCAAATTTCATTTCTAATACTAATACCTGAAAAGTTTAAATTGCTTTTGACAGATCTGAGTTGTAATTTATACTTCTGTCTTTAAAAGCTATTGCTGAGGAGAAACTCTGTGACCAGCATAACATGAATTGCTAAAATTAAGTTTAATTAAAATAAATTATGTCTTTGACTTTTTTGCTTTAACTTGACAGTGAGCATTATACTTGTTACGGTTGACATTGGACTCTGGAATTCTTCTATGTCTTCTAAAAGTATTGTATTGTAATCTTAAATGCTAGCAAATCCTGAAATTAGTATGACGGTTTTGAAGCTCTCTTGATTATTTCCTACTTAAAAAAACAACAGTAACACAAGAAACCCCTATGCTTTAAATGTTAAACAATGTTATAATAAGTTCAAAATTATTTTTTCAAACAGCAAATTCTGGTGAATTTTTTCCTTCAGGTTGTTTTGTTTGTAAGTCCTGTGTAAAACTGAAAACCTAGTTGAATGACAGCTTGGTATTGTGTTGCTTTACCACGTAATGTATGAATGGTTGTTCAAGATTCAGTGTTTCTTGGTAAGCATTTCTGTAGTGGAAAGTAGAGCTCCTCACTCAAATAGCATGTGATTTTGGATAGCTTGCTGTACAAGTAAGAGAGGACTGGATATTTAAGTTTCATTTGTAGAATTACATGACTTAAAGAAAAAAGTAAAGTAGACCTGATTGGTTTAGGTTATAACCTTAGTCAACAATATTCATAATGAGGGGAAGGCAGTTCTTAATAAACTAATTTCTTTTTTCATTTTTGGATTTTCAAAAATGTGCTATATTTTGTTCTTTCCTGCTGCAATGCACAAATCAGTCATAATGTGGCATAGATTAAACATATCTGTACAGATGCTTTAGTCAAACTCTTGGAGTATTTTAAGCTCGAATGACCATTTCAATAGAGATTTATATGAAAAAATGTGCACCCTTTAACTAGAACCAGAATGTTCTCACTGCTTTGGTTTTCTGACGTCTTTCAATCTCATAATCAACTTTAAGAGGTACTGCAGGTGGCTTGAAGGTAGAGTGAGTTAACGATTAATAAGGATTTACGCAGCTTTTTGCGTCACTTTTTATTTCCAAATCATTTGCTAACAAGTCACCTAAGGGCTTAAAATCGACCAGGGCAATAAACAGCAGGAGCCTGTAGTGCAATTGATGCTGATGAACTAAGAAATAAATGATAGAAGTCAAAATAAGTATATTTTTATTGGTTGCACTTGATACTATAAAAATTTGTTGTATTGTAAGGAATACAAAGAACCAATCTGAATAAAGCTTTTTGTTGTAATTTTCTGTAGATCCTAAACTTTCCTCTCTATGTTTAGTGCAGTGATTACTCCCTTTATCAAATCTTGTTGTATAGCTTTTTCTCAAGCCCATTCACTGAAGTGAATATCAGCCTTATATCGTTTTTCCAGTTTTTCTGTTATAAATGTCAATGGAGTTGTCATTAGGGCATGAAGGCTGTGTATCTTCAAATACTAGAAGAATTAGAACAACAAAGCAGCCATTTCTGTGGCTGTGTTGAAGGTGTCTGTCTGAAGAGCATAATTTCTTGTGTTGTTCCTAGTTCCTTTGAAACCTTAGGATCCTTATGGATAAGTTTAATTTCTATAAACTTTTTAACTAGTGATAGATGAAACCTAGTAAACGGACATAAATTGAATATGAAACAAGGGGATATATTGCCATTTTTTTAATCACCACCCCTCAGGGTACTACTTGTCTTCAGCTCTATGCTGGCAATTCCTTTCGACAAATCTTCCCTTCGTATGAAATTTTCTCACGGCTTTCAAACAGCAGTACCTACATAATTTGATTATAAATCTTTGATTTGTGCTGTTGCTGCTGAGATCTCCCATGCTTCTACAGGTTCTTACGCTGCTGAAGTTCTTTCTGCTGGAAGTTTAGATGCAGTGTAGGTGACTTGTAAGCCTTTCACCAGCTTCTTACAAGGGTGAGATTTCGTGTATGTGAGACTTGATTCACAGCACTGCCAAGTATTTCGATTTGCTTTGGGAGATGTATGTAATGGTGTGAATGTCTTAATAGCTTTGAGCTAAACACTGGATAGCTTGCAGGTCAAAATGACAACTATTGTCGTTCCTTAAGTAGGTTGAAGTTGATGTGATGTGGTTGTACTTGTGTCTAGAAATGCATATCCTAGTATTGACTGATCTTAATGATACTTGAAGGCCATATACAGTTATTGCAAGTCTGGATGACTGGAATACTCAGCTGATAGGTGTTTTGGGTTAATTTTCAGTTAGAAGGAAAGTAGTTGAAACTATAGTAATTGTGTCCTCTAATTGCAATTGTTCTATTTTCTGAAATGGCTTTTGTGACTCAAACAGCAGGTGCATACATTGTTAATGTGTTACATGTTGTGCGCTATACTAAACAAATCGGAAATGTCTATTTTGCATTCTACAAGTGGTACTCAAATGACTTTCTGTGTGCAATTTAGATTATGACTTCATACCATTTTCCAAATGAATCCTGATAATACATGATGTGATTTTCTGGTAAAAAAAATGCATTCCAAATTGTGTATTTTCTATATGTTGAATGATGTGTTTTGTTGTTAGGTGAATGCTTAGCAAAGTAAAGCTACATTCTTCTGGTGTCATGCAGAAATGCTGAATACAGTTAGGAGTAAAAGGAGCTCTTGTCTTTTAGCTAGACTGGCTCACCCCATTTCTGTTTGAATGGAATCACTCTGTTCTTTCTTTGTGCTATGGCTCATCACTGTAAAATGTTGCTTTCCATCACTTTGCTCTGGTAGCTGTCATTGGTGAGTTGTCTTTATCCTTGTTGTGGGTCAACCCAGCAGGTGGCTAAACACCACACAGTCATTTGCTCACCCCTCACACCTCCCAGTGGGATGGGGGTTAGAATTCAAGGAAAAAAAATAGAACTTCTAGGTTGAGATAAAACTGTTTACTAAGACAGAAGAGGAAAGCAATGATAATAATGATGGGGATGTGTATATTATTTATATATACACAAAAAAAGTGATGCATGACCAGGTGCTCCCTGCCTGGTGTCTGATGCCCAGCCAGTCTCTGAGCAGTGGTTGCTCACTCAGCCAACTCCTCGCTGTCTTGCAAGTTTTTTCACTTGATGTCATATGGTATGGAACATCCTTTTGGCCAGTTTAGGTCAGCTGTCCTGATTCTGTCACCTCCCAGCTCCTTGTGTCCCCTCAGCCCCCCTCACTGGCCAGGCAGTACAAGCAGCTGAGAAACTGAAACATCCTTGGCTAAATACAGCACTGTTCAGCAGCAACTAATATATGGGCGTGTTATAATTTTTTTTCTCCTAAAGCCAAAACATAGCATCATACCAGACACTATGAAGGAAAAGGCAACTCTGTCCCAGCTCAAACCAGGACAATCCCTCACAAATAAACTTGTGTAGTAGAGTATTTTGTTCTGTTTTGGATATTATGGAGATTGGAAAAAGTGAATATTATGCTTACTGCTCTGCATTTACGCGGATTCAGTAGTCCTGGATGAATTTACACCAGAATCTGCCACTGATCTTCAGCATGAGCAAAATTATACCTTTATTAGGCTATTGTGCAGAAGAACGATAATGTTGTTGATCATGGGTTTTGTTCAAGAGTCTTGTAGGTTCAACAAATAAAGAATCTTTCCTTATTTTCCTGTTGCTTGTGCAGAAACCATTCTTTTCAAACATCCAGCATTCACATTTGCAGACTGAAATAACTTCAGACCTTGAAAGTAGTGTATGGGACACTTGTGTGGAAGTCTGCTGAATAACTGCAAAACACTTAAGTTTGCTGCTTAGAAATGCAACGGCTAGACTTGATCTCTCACAGAAAATTAGGTGCGTTACTTTATTGAATTCAGTAAAGTAACGCGATTTTATCATAGCAAGATAATGGGTAGAACAGATTTCCAATAACAGGAGTGATTAAAAAAGCAGAGCACAATGCAGAAAACTACATTTCATGTTAAATTTATTAATCAAGGTCTTCCTTTATTGTCTGAGTAATTAATCTGTCCTTTGAATCTAGCCACTTAATTTCTTCATCTGAATCTAATGTTAACCTTTCTCAGTTTTTTAAAAACTTCATTTCAATTTCTTGTGGAAGTTGTCCGTTCTTTTTCTATAAGCCATGAAAACAGTGCCAGGAGTGCTAAATCTTATCTTTACCAAGGTCTGGTCCATCTTCTTGTTTACACTAGAAAGAATTGCTCATTATACTCATTTTACTGACATTCAGAGTGAGAAAGCAGAGAAAATTAATTCTTGATTCATTTATCCTAGTATTACTTTACTTGAAAATCTCTTTACATACTGTAGTCTTTCTTCATTTCAGCCTATTTTTGTTTTCTTCAGGCCTTCTACAGACAGTGGTAAAAGTTCATAAATTCTGTACTCGGAAAAATACTTGTCTTGTAACCATTTAATTAAGATCATTATGTTATTTTTGCTCTGAGGATCACCTAAAGACCGTCCAAAATAATGGCATTGAAACATGAGATATGCTGTCTGGATGGATGTGAATTTCAAGTCTTTGTTAATACTAGAGGCACTCCTTTATAATTTTTCATATCATCATTTAATGCCTCATGTCTCAAATATTTTGCCAATGAGGAAGCAAGTGATCAGTCTGTGAGCCTTTATACTTCCTACTGTCTTGCCTGTATGCTACTTAACACCAATTGGACGTCTTTTACTCTTCTTTGTATAGCATTAGAAGCTGTTACGCAAACATGCAAAGAAATTCTTTGCATTGCGATATTGGAAAGGAGAAAAATTAAAGCTAAGGAAAGAGCACATCAACTTCTATGGGCTAATGAAGGTCATCATCAAACCTCAAATATTACAGAGATGTGGGTTGCACTTAATATTTTCATTTTTTGACATCTGGAAGTAGAATATACAAATAAGGCTTTTCATATTTTATCCTAAAGGCAGGGTCTCTAAAATAGATTTTTTTCTAATAATATATACTCTGTTCTGTTTGACTTGGGAGATTAGACCTTACAACACCTTAGACCTTACCTTTATAGTGTAAGTTTACAGTGATAATTTACTGATGTATTGAAAACTTGATCAAAATTTCTTCAAGGGTGTTATACCATAACGAAGTTGTAGAAACATGAAGGAAATTCCTGTTAAAGGTTGTGACTTTCATAATGCTACCTTTGTCTTACAGCTCATGTGATAAGGTAATGAAATGTTCATATCTCATTAACAAAATGAGTTGTTTTTTTCTTACGGTAAGTTCTCTAAGATACGGAAGTAATGATAATAAAATAATTATTTTTCCTGAGACTTGTAGGTATTGAGAACTAAACACAAACCTAAAATCCCCAACCACAAGACTTTGAAAGCCAAGTGAAGGTCTCAAAATTGATAGATAGCATTTTTATTTCTTTTTGAAAGTTTTATGATTGGCTCCTACAATGTTAACTAAAGTTTTGGGTTACATTAAGAATGAGAAAGGAAACTATGGGAAGAATACCTCCATGCATACGAACTATAGTTGCTAATTATAGTTAAAAGCTATTAATCTGGGACAGTACACAACCCTAAGTGAAAGAAGTACGTCTCTGGTAGAATCATATATAGCATTGTAAAACAGCACAAGTCTGGAAGTTGTCTGCAGAATCTTGTAACCTCCCACAGATGTAAGGGGAGCACTAGGTCATGGCCTGTATCAGTGATTGAGCACTGATTGGTGAAGGGTGGTGGCTGGCCTGGGGAGCACAGGGAAATTTTTGGCACCTGTGTCCCGATGTGACCAGAAGGGGTGGACCCAGGGTGGGGCTGCCCTGGGCTTGTTTAAGAGCCAACTGCTGAGGGGAGTGCATCTTTTGTGGGAACTGGCTGCTCCTTGGGGAAGCGTTGTCTTGGTGGGGGATTGCTGTTATGTGAATTTAAAACTTCTGTTACTCCTGTTATGGCTATTAAACCCTCAAATACTTTACCTGGGATCGCTAAAAATTAATCTGAAGCAATCTCGCTGCTTTGTTTGCATGATACACAGACAATAGTGGGAAGATTTCCCTGTTTAATATATTAGAAATAAACATGTCTTATTCATAGAAGTCTATATACTGAACAGAATGCAGACTACTTGCATAAGATGTTTACTTGAACTCAGACTGAAGTGGAGCATTTTGGAGGAGGACTGTTCCTTTGTTCATCATGTGGGTGTTATGTCAACTTTTATATTGCTTATTTGTAGTCTGATTTGTGGAGCCACTTGGAGTCTTAAGACGCTCTTATTTTCAGTTATAAGTATTTATCTTACATGATTGAATCAAGAAACGTCCAGAGTTGCTGCACGCTTCATTTGGCTTTTGTTGGAAAGTGCTCATGGACTTTAAAGCATTGATGGAAATTAGCAACCTTGGGCTCCTGAGCCCTGTGTTGTTTGTGGGAAGCGCCACTGTGACTTACTTGCTAGGCTGTGTCAGGTGATGGCAAGAGGGCATCACTCAGTGGTGTAAAAGATGTACGTACACAGGCAGTGAAAGAACATGGACCATGCAGACTGCCACCTGTTCCTGCCTATTCCTGCCCATGTGCTTCTACAGAGCTCTCTCTTCTGCTGTCCCTACAGGTAGTTCTTTAATGGCTTTTAACCAGATGATTTAGCTATGTCGTTCATAGTGACAAGATATTTTGCCACTTCTGGCATGTAAGAAAGGGAATTAAACTTGCATTTCCCAAAAGGTAGGAATCTTGATGTAGCACAAGATTAAAGACAGAGATAAGGATGAGGCTAAGGCAGCAAATGTGCATTGCTTCACCACTGCCCCTGGCAAGCAATATCTTAGTCTGTGTCACCAGTCTGGCTGTTTGTTCTTCACAACGACCTGTGGCTACAACACACTTGCTCCCCCTTGGGATGAATTTCATTTTGCCAGCCTAGACAGGTGCACCAGCTGATTTTATATTAAAAAACAAAAAAACAACAAAAAAAAAAAAAAAACAAAAAAAAAAAAGCCAAACCCAAAGGAGTAGGATCCTAGTGTTTTTTACACCATTTTGGTGTAAATAAAAAATAAAAAAGCAGCCATTTTGGATGGTGGTATAAATGTAAAAGTTATTCTGTAATGATGAAAAGAGGTTAGAAAGTCCTGTGTGCTGCAATTTAGATGAATATGGCAAGTAAAATAGTGACCTTTATTTGAAAGATTAACAGCTGCCCTATCCTTACAGAAGAAATTCAGTGTTTGTAGTCCATTATACTTGGAAAGGACAGCTGTTGCTTTTCATTCATTTTCTCTTAAGTATTTGATGCTACTCACTGGAGGCAAATAACTTATTGGAAAATTAGGACTGCTTTGCAGCTGAAAAAAGTGTTAGCAATATACAAATCAGCTACAATTTACTATTTAAAAGTACTATTATACTTGCGGACTATTTTTGCTCCTGGTAGCTTGGTTCCACTTGAAGATCAAGTACTGAAAATGGGTTAGACAACGTAGCAGTGAGAATGTTCTGGTATATGTAGTAAGCTCTCTATTTTTTTCCCCATCCCCTGGACACTCATGATAATCAGTATGTAAGGATTTCCCTTGGCAAGTTTTCTGCTGGTTACTTTTTTTTTCAGATTGATGCTAACTGTGTTAATGTTTTTTTCGTTTTGATAAGAGCAGGAGTTAAATGCTAACATGGTTATCATTTTTTGTGTCATCTAAATTAATGTTTAAATGGTTGCATATACTGAGTTTAAATCTGAGTTTCTTAAACCTTACGAGAGTTTGGTTGACAAAATATTTCTGAAGCCTGATAGAAGTAGCAAAGTAGCACAGAAGTGTGAATTACCTGGAGTACCAAGTGGCATAGGAAGAGAAGTAGCACAGTGTAGGTTTTCCTGTACATAGTGTATTGTCTGGGCATGAGTGCGTAATGGACAGATTCAGGACAAAATAGCAAACTTTACTGAGGCTACAGATAAACTGGATTTATTTCGACTCCATGTTCTCTTGGAGCAGAATCTTAAGAACGTTCTTTTGAACAAAAGTTTTATATTTGCAAATATACAAAGTATGGCACAAATATTTAAATTACTTCGCTCACATTCTGATATTTGAAATGGCAATAATGTGTGTTCTCCCAGGAATGTTAAAAAAGTATTCAAGACAAATGATTTGAGGTGAACAAAACTTACTCTTCAAGTGAAGGAAGCTTGTTAGTGACTATGTGAACAGCTGGTGCCTTTTGCCACAAAGGGGAGGCAGGGGAGACACCATGTTAGAGGAATTTCTTGATGACCAGCCTCCTTGTTCATGTAGATGGGACCACAGACTGACTGCTAACATCCATGAGGATTAATAGCAGGAAAAATCTTTTCCACACAAAGTTCAGAGTATGCTTGAGGAAGATCATATGGCTGACTTCTTCCAATTTAAGCCTTCCAGAAGCCACAACTGAACTGCTTACATAAGGGGAAGAACGCAGTTGTCAGAGATTTATAATCTGACCAAATGAGGAAGACAGCATGCAGTGACCATTAAAAAGCATATCTCCAGGGTCCAGTTTCAGGGTGATGCTAAAAACCTCCTAGCAGTATTCAGGATAATGTATGTCTTGTATCCCAGTGGCAGGTGAGAGATTTTAATTGCTGGACAGCTTTTACCTCCTTCCAAATACTCATTGTAGCTGCATCTCATGCTGTCATTGTGCATCTAATCTGAGTTCTTGAACTGTGAGCTGCTGTATGTGCTCTATTAGATGATCCTAAAGTTTTCGGCAGAATCACAGATCGCTTCTAACTTGATTTTTGGACATGATAGACCTTTTGTGAAAGTCCCTCAGAGCATTTCAGCTATCCTGAAATGGAAAAAGTTATCATTTATGATTATATTTTGGCAAGACTGAGTGATCAGATTTACGTGGCAAGGAAAACATTAGTCGTGTTTAATGCTATTGTTTCATCAAGGTGGACTAGTGGGATGGGCTTGCCTATATGGGAGCTCAGGTGGAGTCCTGGGAAACCTGCTGTCAGGTAAGTCTTGCTATCTCTAGCCTTGTGTGTTAATTTAGGAGCATTGTCTGTTCCTTACATACACCATAGCCTTGTCCATCATCTAGATGGCTGCATGACTGAACCTATCAACTGCTAGTTGTACTAGTGTGGCCCATGTTCTGCATCTTCACAAAATTCTATGTTGAGAGTGTTTTATTTAGTAGTTGCTCTATAGAAGGAGTTCAAAGGCAAGCAAAAGCCACTTGCTACTTCATGTGTTTATTAGAGATGGAATACAGAAGATCTATTGGAGCGCGAGTTTCTAGAACTTGAGTTTTACTAGACTGTCTGGGTAAAAGTACTATGAAAGTTTAAAAAATGTCAATTTCACTTCAAATTGCTTGCTCTCGTTCTGACCATACATTTGAGGAATGCAAGAGAAATAATATCTGCCCTGCATTGCCCTCTTATATTGAAGTAAGAAGATATTATGAGGCAGAAAATACTATTTTTATACCATCTATCACCTTTGTTAACATTTTATTAGACATAAATCATGTAGTTTTGGGTTGCATAGTGACAATATGGTTCAGTATGTATTCTATTTTTATAACTTTATTTAAAACTGACATGTAACTTGCAGTACCTGAAACCCCAAGTGAGCCAGTTATTGGAGTGTAACAAAGTTTTGACGTCAGAACTGCTATTTATTCCACTGGCAACCATTAGCAATGCATTACCCTTTGGCACTTGTGTTTTCAGAAACATGGTTAAATTTTTATGACTGGTTCTGGCCAATTAGGATTCCTTCTCGATATAGAAGTAAGGGAAGAGATCTTTTCTATATCTTACTAAATGTAGCTTTCTAAAAACAACAGCATAAAAATATGAATTGCTGCATTCAGAGTTCACAAAACATGCCACACTTCAGATTGACTGCTTGCTGTACGTGTGTATTTCACAGTCAGGGGTTAAGCTAGGCTGCCTTGTCAAATGCGTGAGCCTTTATTAGAATTTAATGCAATTACAGCTGAGTCATGCTTGCAGGTCCTTCTGGCAGCTTCAGCAGGATGTAAAAAGGGACTGAAGACTTAAGGTAGAGAGAATTAAGGAGATGCAGGAGATGTGGAAGAAAACTGGGGATTGGGGGCCAAAACACATCTTGGAGAGAAATTTCAGTCAAATTTTCTGTTACTGGCTTTTTCCCCAGAAATTCCGAGTTCAGCAACAATAGACTTCAGGGTGCTTGCACGAACTACATACAGTGCCATGGCACAACTAGGTAAGAGTGTTACAGGATCTGATCCTATTCCTAGCTGGTTGTTAGCATCACTGTCTGTATTCAGGAAATTGCAAATGCCATTGTATACAAACAGAACCTGCAACAGACAATTGTTCCTTCTGTGTCATTTTCAGAGATCTCCTGGGGCTGGGCAGTAGGTGATCAAATGGCAATCATGCATGAAGCTGAAGTCACCTGTTATGAAACAGCTGTTTGTATGTGCTGCTTTACTGATGTGCTGCACATGTGTCTGAACTTTGAAGGGAATGCCCTTTTATATAAGAAAATTCAATTGTGCTTCATCAATAATACTGCATTCTTGAGATAAGTAGTGAAAATATTGTCAGCAGTTGTTGTAAGTTCCCTGAAAAACTACTTACCGGAAGACCTGTTTAAAAGGGCCATTTTAATGTATTCCATTGATGTTCATGGCTGCAAACAAATTCTGTAACTTCAGCAGCCACATCCCAATTTTCTAAGTCAGTAGAACTTGGTTCATCTTCAAGTGTCAGGCATTTCCATTTTCTACTTGTAATATTAATAGTTGTATTGTAATTTTCACATTTTGAGTAAACAGCCATGTCAGGAGCAGTCATAGAGGGAAAAGAGAGAATTTTGCATGCTCTGCTTTGAGTCCACATGGAGCTGCTGGCAGCCTTGGTATCTGGATGGGTGTCCTGGGCAGCCTGAGAACAGTCAGTGCGTCAGGGACTCCACTGTCTTTTATCAGTCTCAGTTTTAGCGACCTTATTAAATTAATGCAGACAACCCTTCTCTTTTTGCAGTGTAGTGGCTGAGAAAAATTGTTGAAATGTACAGGGTAGAAAAAAGGAGTTCTGAGGACTGAAAAGAAGTGGTTTCTTTGCCGAAGGGACCGAATGGAGCGGCTGCTTAAGAGGTGGAGGGATTTGGAGACCATTAACACAGAAAGGAGAAAAGCTATACTTGATTCTGCAAGAGAAGGCAAGCTGCAGATGTTTGGTTACTTGGCAGAGGGCAAGCAGGCAATTATGGAGGTAGAATTTTTTTTTTTTTTGCCCAAATGACTGTATAGGGAAGACATTGTCTGTCAGAGAATGAGCGACTTTTTTGGCTACTCTTGTTTGCATTTATTTGCTCTAAGGCTGCACATGCTGACACAAAGTAACAGAATCCACACTTGGAATGGAAAGCATGAAAGAACATGGTAGTTTGCCTCTATGATCCTGGGTTTTTTTTTGCTTTTTAAGAAATTTTGTGGTGGACAGGTCACATGTTCATGCTTGCATGCTTCGTGAGGGAGCTTGTTAAATCTGTCATCATTGGAATACACATATTTTGAAGCCTTTTGATAGCTGGTTACTTCTGTATGGATAGCTAACTTTGGATATATATGGATAGATTTTCAGTATTGGTCTGCTTTAAAAAAAAAAAAAAAAAGTCCATGAGGATAAGTAGAACACTAATTGCAATCTCAGTGTTGCTATATAGCAAGCTTTACTTCAGTTGTTGTCTTTTACTGGATACAAGACAGCTCAATCTCAAATTTAAGAACTAAACTGCAATGTTAATCCAGCTTTAAAATCGCAACAAAATGCCCTTCTCTGAGTGCTAGTAATTTATGAGTGTTTAAATTTACATGATATTTGAAACAGTCGCTTTCGGTAATTTTAGTAGTTGTAGAATTGCCTTTGCTACTTGACCTGTGAGATTCAGGGACAAGATGGTCTGTTTGAGAACTTGTAGTGAATATGGAAATCAATGTTTTGAAAAGTTCTAATGTGACTTAGACTAACTTTTTCAAAAGAATTAGTGTTTAGACTGTTACAACCTCCTAAATACGGATTTCGGCAAAGTGGGTATCTCTGATATGAAGATTTTTGTTCGTGTAATGAAGGTCTTGGAAAAAAAAATTCTACACAGGAATTGCCCTTAAGTATGATATATTTATGTAAAGCCTAAACCAATACGTTCCTTGCTCAGGTTCTATTATAATACAGGCAGTAACTGCACAGTTTCACTACAATTGTAATTCCTTCTTTCTCAGCATTCCATTACCGAAAAACATTGGGTATGTTTATCTCAACTGCTAGATTTTTTGGATAAATCTGTTAGAGAATATTCACCTCTTTCAATCACAGTATATTCTTCATATTGCCACAGAAACAAAATATCAAACAGAAGAGTATTCAGGATCCATAAATAAATTTCAGATGTGTTTTAATAACATGAAATTTAATCATCAACTCAATTGACTACAGGAGCAAGGTACACAAGTGCCTATTTATTTTAAGCTCGATTAGTGAAGTATTGTGATGGAAACTTTTTGAAGAACTGAGTCATATCTATGGTTTGATGTTTGTCCTCACACTTCAACTGCAGTCTAGGAAAGCAGTGTTGCAAGTGCAAATAGCTTCAGCTGGTGGTCTTCATTTGTGCAGAATTGTGAAACGGTACGGATTTCATATCACCTAAGTGGCATGTGTGTGTACTGAATGTGATGCTGTTTGAGTTGGTCTCTTATCTGTATTGTGTAAGTACTGGAAATGAAGTATGGATCATGCCTATTTGTGTTATACCTTGGTAAATGAGAAAGGAAGTCAAGAAATGTGTCCTGAAAGAAGACTACTTTGCCTTAGAATATAGGTAAGGCTTTTGAAGTGAGCTTTTCTGTGGTGAGCATCCATTCACTCCTCAGGGAATGTGGAATTTAGGTAGGTTGCTCTGAAAGTAATACCTCCGATTTACTTCTGTGGAAACGACAACGGATACAAAGTGCACAATGACATTGATAGAGCAGATTGTCAGCTACAAAATGCCACTTTTCAGCATAGTCACCACTACTAGCTATGCATATTTGCCAGCAATGAACAAGAGGCTGCATACAATGTATAAAAATCTGTGCCAGTGGAGGTCAGCTGCTGTTGTCACTACTGAAACACACCACCACCACCTCACTGTGCTTGCATCCACGATTTGGTCTCCCTAAATGTTCAGCAAGTGTCAGTGGATGCCAATGGGTGCAATTTTTTCCATGTGGAGGAATTCAATGGCACACCACTGTTTCATCTGCACTTCCATGTCGGATGCCGTTTTGTCAGTCTGCCCCTCTGCTGCCATCTGCTGCATGGCAACAAAATGACAACAAAATGTAATGGAATAAAGGCGGAAAGGTTCAACCTCTGCTGCCATACCACCACCATCTGCCTCTGTTGTGGGCCAACATAACAAAATAGGAGGCATTACTTTCAGTGCAGCTTTTATGTAATGTCTAGAGAATACCTATGGTATAGTATTGATATTTCTTGGAGAAGCAGTGAGGAAGAATATAGAAGAGCAGGAAAATCAGGAATATAACAACGATCAAAACATATAGCAGTAAAAGGACAAAAAGCAAGTCCAGAAGACAAACTGTGTGCCAGGTTTGCCAAGAAAAGTGCAACGTCATAAATGTACTGATGTCCAAGTGTGGTGAATAATTCATGTTTGAAGAAGGTAGGACATTTTTAGGAGGAATAATATGAGTCAGAGGTGAAATTAATGGAAAAGATATAAATGTGGAACGTGACAGGCAAAATGGCAAAGAACAGAAGTTAAATATTGATTGGCCATTCAACGTCAGCAGCTAAAATTTTGTGGGTAAGTAGGGGATAGCCAAGAAGATGCTTAAGGGAGACGACAGGGTGTGTTTTCAGGCTGTCTAGGTACAGATGGAAATACTGAGTGAAAGATAGGCTTGTCTTTTATAGAGAGAATAAAGAAAACTGTTTGCATGATTGTGCATTTATGACTTGCATTTCTGTGCCATCTCTTATAGTTGCCATGGAAAGTACCATAGCTTTACACCTTTTTGTCCACTTCAACATGAAATTGATTGGTGAAAACGTTTCTGCGCATACACAACGAACTTCTGCCCTGGCTCTTCTGCACAGTCTGGAACCTCCTGCAAATGAACCAACCCCTTTGATTTTGTTTATCTTTTGTGGGCAACTTTTGTGTTCAGCTTTGAGTTGAAGTTTTCCATTTCTTGTTTGAAATGGGAAATAGCTACCTATGTCTGATTATATTGAAGACTTTTATGCCACCATTTTCATTTACAGGAATTTGTGTAACACTTCCTGTTGTATTTGGCCAGCTGTGACTCTCTGGAAAAAAAAAATGCTATGCCACTTAATGTGCCCTCAGGAAAGGAAACAAAGATGTTTCCAGTCTTGAGGATAATGACTTGATTCTCAGAAAGCAGTTTTGCAATAGATATTTAATTAACATTCACAAAATAAGAAACATGAGTTCTACATGTAACAGCTCTTGAAAAATGAAAACTTAAGTAATAATTACATAATGTTCCTTGTAACTTTCCTGAGGTGATTTTATATCCCTATTTTATAGAAAATGCAGTCTATTAGAGCAACCAAGAATGTGTTGGCGTCTGTAATACTGAGGGAAAGAGAGTCCAATGAGACTTTATACTTGAGCAGAGTATTTTCTATATATTCCAAATCCAGTTTATCAATGCAAAATAACGCTGTATTAATAAATAAACAAAAGAATATGCAGTATGATCTCTACTTTTTAGAAATCATATTTGAGAGACTCTTAACTAAACATGTAGGAGATAAGGGCAGGAAGGGGACTATTCTGCCTATATTATTAGTACAGAGAGACAAGTCTGGGGTAAATCTAAGAGGTGAAAACAGGTGTTACCAATACTGAATTTAAATCCAGGTTTCCTGAGCAAACAGAATTTAAACAACTTTAACCCTGAGAGATTTCCAAAAATATATTTTGAGTAAATAAATTGTAAACGTTAATAACAATTCAAACAATGACAAGAAACCCTTCAGTTGATTTTCTTAATCTGAAGCAAAATAAGATATATTGACGGAATTCCTTAAAGATGCATTCTTTTTCTGTTCTTGGAAACTTGATTCAAGTAATAGGAATTGCATAAATAGCCTGTCCCAGTGATTTTGTGGGTTTTACGCATTTAACCTAATTAATAGTTCAGATTTGCTTTTTTGCCATTTTAGCCAAGTATTCCTTGACTTGCTCTCACTTGGCATGCAGAATGATTGAATATTGCCATCTTTTTAAGAACTTCTTACAGAGATAAGCATCCTGATCCCCTCCAGCTTGCTTTTATCCCAGAAGACAAACAAAACACAAGGTTCAGTATTTCCATATGAGTCATGTTTTCTAACCACTTTTGTGTTGGTCTCTGGATCTTTTTCAGTTCGACTACTTTTTTTTTAAAGCACTGTCTGTGTAACTTGTCCAAATACTTCAGGTAAGGGCTAATTAGTTCTATGTAGCATGGAATAATTGACTCTTAATTTTGTTTATCTGACTTCTGCTCATTATAGTGTGAAATATTTGCCTTCTTCCTAACAGCATCACATTGTAATGTAGGGTATTTTGTTGAATAGTGAAATGCTCTGTTCTTTATTTTCCCCAGGATAATGTTCATTTTGTTCTTATCTATGTGTAGCCTTTTTATTTTTTTGGTCCTTACTTCTTCAACAGCCTCAAAAATGCTTCAGGGAGATGTTAAGAATGGTCTTCTCTGATCTCCTTTGAGGCATTTTAAGTGAGCCACATCACCTAGAAACGTGAGTCTATTTCATGGTGGAATCTTCCTTCATCTGCTTTCTTGGATTTGTGTTTAAAAGGCATGGAAGCCACGTCTGCATTAGTACTTAGTGTGATACAGCAGGAGTGGATGTGCTTTTAAACTGACGTCTGTTTTGATCATTTTGCAATCTTTACTGTCAAATACCCTTATCCCTAGAACTGAATGCCCCTTAGCACTCAGAACATGTAAAAAACTCATCTTTGTGTTTGGATTCTTTGGACAGGAATGCAGATTATGTGCTCCAAAACCACTCTGTGATGCAAAACTAAGTACAGTAAGTGAATGTGATCAGATGATGGTCTAAAAGGATCATTCCTATCTTGTCTAAAACACTGGTGTACCACTGTCATGCACACGTGACCCTGATAAGGGATCTTGGTGTACTAGCTTCCTAGCGATGAGATAAATCTGGTTCAGGTCCCGGCGACAATCAGCAGAAGCCTTCTCATTTCATTCAAAAAACCGTCATAAAAATTTATCAGTTAAAATAGCATAAGGAAGATGCATACATTTTGAAGTATGGGCTAATTTCAGAGTATCATTCTACTGTTCGCTTGTCACTTGTCAAGATCTCAGTATTCATCTGAGTGATCCACAAAGGGGTAAACAAGCAATAAAGATAAGTGGCAAAGAGTGTATTTTGAGAAGACTCTATTTTTAAGCCATTGTTTGGCTTAGTTTGTTTTTCTAGATCCTGTGTAAGAAAAATGATGCAAAATGATTGTAAAAAAAATGCATGTATTTTATTCCCTCAGAACTCTGTCCAGAGATCATTTTCTATAACCTTGTGACATCAATCCACGTTTCAGATAACTTGTTGGTTTTATGGACAAAAGTAGCATGATGTCAGAAAGTGCTTTATGTAGGGAAGTCAGTCCACATACGTTAATACTGAGCAACTGGTCTTGTAGAGGAAGTTCTTTAGGCAACAGTTCCTATAGGCCTCTGTGAGACAGAATACCTCTGGGATTGGCTCGGGACTACTTTTATAAATCCAATCAAAGTATATACTTCATAACAAATCTAATATCCATAATGTAAATATAACAGAAAGGTCATTGATATTGCAGAACATATGTGATGTGGATAGAATTTATTATGCCTAGCCCATAGCTGTGTTTTGCAGGGTAAAATCAGAGCTATATTCATAGAATCATAGAATCATAGAATGGTTCAGGTTGGAAGGGATCTTAGAGATCATCTTGTTCCAACCCCCCTGCCATGGGCAAGGACACCTCCCACCAGACCAGGTTGCCCAAAGCCCCATCCAGCCTGGCTTTGAATACTTCCAGGGAGGGGGCATCCACAACTTCTCTGGGCAACCTGTTCCAGTGTCTCACCACCCTCACAGGGAAGAATTTCTTCCTTATATCTAGTCTAAATCTACCCTCTTCCAGTTTATAACCATTACCCCTTGTTCTGTCATTATCTATCCTTGTAAAAAGCCCCTCCCCAGCTTTCCTGTAGGCAATATTCATCGTAATGTTAAGGAATTCTTCTTGATTTTATTGAATTTCATTTTATTTGATATTTAATTGTTGGAAATGCTGTGTCTTAAGTTTCTTTTGTAGAAGTCTTTAAAACAGAGTTATACTCACTGTTATGGTATGCAACCTCAGGGAAGAGTGTAGTCTAGGCAATGTATTAAATTGCTGAAATGAAATAGTAAGATATTTCTCTAGCATTTCATAAGGGAGATTTGAAACTTGACCAGATTGTGTTGTAGGAACACCAGTGGAGCCATCTAGTGTCTTTTGAACAATGTAATGGATTATCAATGGTTTTGCCGTCACAAAGATAAATTAGTTCTTTTAAAAAATTGCTTCCCCTTGAAGTGTAGATGTTTGTATTGGTGTCAGTAGTTCATGTGAACAGTAACACAAATAGATAATAACAAATGTTCTTATGGGAATTATTCTAGTCAATAACAAATTTTCTGCTAAAAGAGTACTATAGCAAACGGAGAGCAATGAAACTCCGTTACTGACACTCCAAAGGACAAGCCATATAAGAGAAAAATCAGTTATTCTGAGTACACAAAACTACAAGTTGTAAAACCTCGTGAAGTTTGATTCTTACTATTTTCATGTCCTTGAGTAATAATGAGCAATTATTTCATATCCTGCCAAGAATCCAACATCTAACTGGGTTTTGTATTAGTACACAGATACGCTTTATAATTTATCATAAAATTTCTGAGAAAAATCACAAAACTGGATCAGTGATCTATGGTGTTCTTGAGGACTTAAATAATTTAACTTCCTTTACCAGCTTTATCAGCAATACTCACTAAAGCTATTCACCTGCCTGAAGGGCTGCCATGTAGCTGGAGTCCTTTAGAGTTTCTGGGGCATGAGTTAATAGGCAGGGAAATTGCGATTTGATATAAGGGGAAAAAAAATGCCCCAAGGGTGGTAGTACTGGAGCAAGTTGCCCAGAGAGGTTGTGGAATCTTACTTTTGGAGCTGTTCAAGGCTCGGCTGGATGTGGCACTGAGCAGTCCCATCTGATTAAACATGCTTTGAGCACGGAATTGGAGTAGATGACCTCTGGAGTCTCTTCTGACAAATTGTTCTTGGATTCTATGATTCTGAAAACAGTTCTCTGTAACAGTCTGAACATGAGCTGTATGAAAAGGATTCTTAAAGGATTCTTAAAGAATTCCAGTTTTGTAAAGCTTCATTTTCAACAAGTGCCTAAGCACTTTTCTGAAGTCTGCCAAGATCATGTTATTTTCTGTTGCGACGCGAAGGCTCGGACAAACACTATACGACCAATATGATCAAGTGAATGCCAATTTATTGCAGCTCACACAGATTCTTTTATAGCTATTTGCTATCTTACCAGAGACACACGGCTATTAGTGATTGGTTAAAGACAGTGAAACACACGTTAGCAGTCTAATTCTAATTGGTTATTGACAGCTGTTGGGAAATGAAATGTTATTGAGAAAACGGTTCTTGTTTTCACACGGGAGTCGTTCTTTTCTCAGGAAGTTCTTGTTGTTTTGGCTGTCTTCTGACCTTGTCTTCGACACGTGCCTCGGAACTAAACTTCATCTTCACATGCACCCCAGCATTGTGTTCATACCAATCATCTCTGTTTAGATTTGTACATTGTCCACAGTTGCTGGATTGCTCACATGTCTGTTGTTGTGCAGAAATTCTCCCACAATTTTCTATTTTCTAGCAGTCAAAGGGAATTTTGTTTCACGTGAACCTGTAGTTATTTTACCAGTATGATCTTAGCTTCTAATTAAACTAGTAATACAAATGAAATTTAGCCCAAATGAGGAATAGGCAACTGCATGAAATGCGTGGAGAAGTGCTCATAAATGTGGAGTAGTCTACTAAGTACCAAGCCATCAAACTATAACGTTGAACTAATTGTTCCTTATAGATCAGCCAGTTCTCCTTCATTCTGGTTGGAAAGAAATATAGTTAAACTACCACTGGAGTAAGGTGATTTTGTTTTGGTGCCTTTTTCTTGTTTGTTCTGGGTGTCAGTTGTTGACGTTTATTTTTTTTTGAACATCGCAGATTTTTTCTTTTATATCACATTAAGTTAATGCCTTTAAACTGTTTCATTGCCGTCAATGAGAAAATAGATGCAGAGCTTTTCCTTCAGTAATCAAAAGTGAGTGACCTTGGGATCCTAATCATCCTTTTGTAGGAACAAAAGGATTTGGGTGTTGCTTTCTCTTCTGAATTTAAAAAAGACCGAAAATCACTTTATCCAAAAGCAGTGTCTTTTGAATTCAATATTGGAAAATAGGAGTTTCTAGTCAATAACAATGTTATGTTTGGTCCGAAAATCCCTGGACATCAATTTGGGAAGAATAAATGGAAGCCTTTTCAGTGCCATTGTTATACATTCAGTTTGTTTCTCTTAAAATATCAAGTTAATACCTAAGGGGTGCTTTATGATGGAATATATTTGTACAGATGTTAAGTATATATTGTTTGTGTTTTGATAAGCTTAAACCAGTACTTCTGGGATGAACTCTGCAATGGAGAGTTGCAATAACTGTTGAAATATACATGTGCTGTAAAAGACTCTGAGATCATTGAATCCAATCTCTTGGCATTACAAATCACTGCATAATTTAGTCTCCTTCACTGTGATCTATCTCAAAAAGTAATTAGGAGTTCTATATGCAGTGCTCCAACTATTCTTGAGTCTAGTTTTTCATGATATGAAATTTCCTTGAAATTTCCGGTTATAGTAGTTATTTAATTTCACTTAAATAAAATTAACTAATAGTGGATTAATATCTTTTAGTTATTTTTTCTCTCAGGCACATAAAATACTCAGTAGAGAATATTCACATCTATTCTTGGTCTTTTTTGTATGCTAAACAAGTCTAGGGTTTTTTTTAGTTTTGTCATGTAATAATAGCTCATTCATTCTAGTCATCCTTTTAGAGCTTCTATGTGCCGATTCCGTTTCGAGTTGTTCTCTTTTAGGTAATGCTCTTATAATGGCATTTGGTACTCCAGATGAAGTCTTACAACTAACACTTATCTATTTCTAATGAAGATACTTTTGACTTGTACGTCTTTGCCTTTTTTATTGTTATGTTCTCACTACTGTTTACTATTCATTTTTCTGGACAAATACAAATTGACATTTCGTTTCCTGGTAGTTCCTCGTGGTTGTGCCCAGGTGACAAGCTTCCAGCTCATACAAGTTCTCTTTTCTGTCACTTGAGTACATAGTTTAGCATGCTGTGCTCTTCAGTTCATTACATTGCTCTCTGTTCATTGCAAAGAATTTAACTTGTTAGTATCCTTTTTTGGATTCATAGAAACGTGTCTTAAAATACTTGTATGGTTACACGCTTCTAAGGACCATGTTTCATAATAGTATAAATGGATTTATGCAACAGCTTCTGAAAGTCTAGCCATCACATGTGTGGCTCCACATTGGTTCTTCCCTATGGTACTTTTTAACTTAAGCTATAAATTTTGACTGCTTGAAAAAAAGACTTTGATTGTATAAATGTTTAGAATTTTTTTTACACTTTAACTCTGGGTAGTTTTTGATTCACATCTGATGCATTTTTTAACCAAAAAAGAAACTCGCCTGTATATGTTTTCCCATTAGAGAGAAATAGAAAAATTTCAAAATTGCATGTGTACTTTCAGAACTAAACATTATTCTGTTTGATCAGTCTCTTATTTCTCCAGATGCTAACAATTGTAGACCTTGTCGTCGGTAGCGGTGAGCAACTGGCTTGTGCATGCAGTTACTGTGTGTAAAAAGTTACAGATGGTTGATAGTAGGGAACTTCACCAAAACCATGAGGCATTCTTTTTTGCTATACTCATTTGAAAGATAATTTACAGAATTTCAGGATGTTCCTTTTGTAGAAGGGAAGTCCACTTGAATGCAGCATGCCATGACTCATGTGAAGTGAAAATGTCAATACACAGAAGAGTGAGGGCCAGACAGTTAATTAGAATTTAACATGAAGTTGTCTTTAAGATTGCACATGGATGCTAACCAAATGTTGTCTTCAGAACAATAAGATCTTAAGTTCATAAACTAGATCTATTATTATGATCATGTTCTTCAACTGAAATTTTTAAATTGGAAAAATGTTGAGGTTGCTGGGAAAGTGAATTGCTGCCAAACTGTATTTTAAGGCATAATTTTAATTGAGAGTTATTCTCACAGAATGTTTCTTGCCATTCTTTTGTGTAACTTCCGAACTTGTTCAGAATCTGACGCTTACCAGAGTAACTTGGCCTGTTACCTGAGGGGATGTACCTAACTTTCTGGTGCAGAATCTGCAAATTCTGACTTAAAGGTTTTGATTTGACAAACTAGGGGGTTTTTTGTTTTATTTTTTGAACATAGGTAAACCTTGTAAGCTTTCATAGGATTAAGTGCACAATTTGCATGGATTGCAGTGTTATGAGAAGTATAGATTTAATTTTGATTTTAAGTGCTGTGTAATTTGGGATACAAGAACTTGAGTTTTCAGAGTTTAATTCAGAAATAAAAAGTATTCTTAAGCAAGGTCAAGTAACTGCTTTGTGTAAAGGACGAGTGGGTGGTAGAAGAAAAGGATTCTGGTGTAGGTATTTGTACCTAGCTGTAAAGTTCACATTCATCTCATTTGAGAGCTTCTGTGATTTCCAGTTGAATGATGCCCTGCCTCACTACTGCCCTTATTTGCATTCTTCTTACGTTCTGCTCCTCATATCTCTCCTTCCTACAATTAGGGGCATGCAGTGAGAAGATGTGATGCTGTCCAAGTGCTTGGATGATGCGCAGACAGTTTAATGCTTAAGGAGGGAGTCAATTAGGAATGCAGACATGCTTTTGTATGAGATGCCTTAGATAAGAATGACAGGTAGGAAGAAAAAATTACTTGTTTCGTTTGTAATAAATTCTCGATGCCAGATGTACTCATCCTTAGCGTTCTAGGGTTTAAACTACTGTGTCAAACAAAGTAATAGTTTGTCAAAGGGAATAAAAATTTTGTAGGGCTTTATCAGGCCACTCCAATGCTGTCCGCTGCTGTGTAATTAAGAAAAAAAAAAACTTCTGTGGCTTAGATTGCTTTAACATTCATTTTGTCATAGTATTACCACTGAGCCTCAATGTCTAGACTCATACTCCTTTAACAAGGCAAAGGCTATGCAAATATATTCCATGTATCAGTAGCAGCAGGTCTGTCAAAGCAACAATTATGCACAATCTTTAGCAAGTGCTCTCCATGAATAGAGCACTTCTGAATGCCAGAATTTATGTTGTGGAGAAGTATTGTGTAAATTTGCTTTGCTAGCTAAATGAAATTCAGCAATAGTTACATTTAAGATTTGGTTTAGTAGGGAGGATTAAGAGATGCTTTCTACATGTTTTCTGTCTGTGTTTTTATAACATTCTCACAAAATGGAAATCAGGTAGTAATAGGAGTCATTTTAAAGGATTTGACTGCATGGGCGTCGGGAGGGGTGGCCTTTTTGACATTCACTGCATGTCGCTTTTTGAACCATCCATGTACATTCTACTAACCGAGTTTGCAGATAACTGTCAGACAATAAAACCTTTTGTTCAACCAATTAATGAATACTCTTGGAAGCTGGATAGACATTCTCATCTTATAAACTGAGTGCACAACTATTACGCACAGCTCTTATTTTTCTAATGTCAGTTTGAACCTGTCACCCTGCTGGCGTATATCCAGAATTCCTTTCCAAGTTCTTCAGGATTTTAGCAGGATTTCGGTGTTAAATAGAAGTTGTCTTAGTTATGAGGTCAGTGGCAAAATTTGTTTCGTTTCAGTGAAGCAATACTGTCTTTGAAAGTATGAATTTTGGTATGGGTTGTTGAGGGGTGACAGAGTTTTATAAAACTATCTTTTTAAAATGCTAGTATAGAGAGAATGAGGAAGTGTGCAAGTTTTGTTTTGTTTTTTTTTTTACTCAAAGGTTGCTTTTTTTTGAACAGTCAAAGTATTCTAGAAAATAGAACTGAATAATCAGATGAACATTGGCTCTTAAAAAGTGATTGGGTAAACTGTCAGTGGAAATTCTATGAGACAATCAAAGTGGTCATCAGAAGATCTGAATTAAGTCAGATTTGTTGATTTATATAACATACATATTGCATCTGGTGGACTCAAGTACTCTTGTTGGCTATGGAAATTACTGTGTTAAATCTTTCCTTGTTTGAATGGAAGTAGAATCACAATGGTTGTGCTTATGAAAAGAATACATCCTCAGCTGGCATTGTGGACCATGCTTGTATCAGTAGAGAGCGTACATCCAAACTACATGGCTGTGGTTTGCCCTGATTTTCTTTTTTTTCCCCAGGAGTACCTAACAGTCTTTTATTTTCCTGGTCATGGAAATGGAGCGCTTTTGGAAGTGTTTGGGCCACCTGATGCACTGTTTTGCCCAGCCAATGGTTTTAGTCTTTACGTGTGTGTTCATTTTTTCTTAATTTGTGCTGTACTGTATTCCATGGAGGAACCCAGTGAGGTGAACAGGCGAGGGAATGTAATCGAGTACCAAGAGTGCCAGCAGTATAAAGGAGGCTCGTTAACTTTAAACTCAGTGTTAATAAAGCTGAGAGTCACAGTGAGTGTTTAGTAAATCCAAGGTGATGATACAGGTATTCAACTGGCCTTACATCATGTCCACTGAACCTTGTAAAACTAGACTGTCCAATTGCCATGAAGGGTAACATACATAGCAAAATAAAATCCCCAGGTAGTGCGACGGAAAGGCAGAGAGATTTATTATTCTTCTGGTGGATTGTATTTTATTCTTTGAACTTTTATGTCCCACAAGTGAAAGGCAAAATCATTCTAAGGGCTTGGCTTCCTTGGCATGACAGTGTATTACTTAGTGTATATTGTATGTTATGTAATAAAAGTGGGGTGCAAAATGAAATGTTACTTGTTATGTAACAAAGATTTTTTACCTCTGTTTAGCTGAGTATTATGTGAAATAGCGTAATTTGCTCCTATTTCTCAGCAAAACTTTGTGTTAATTAAAAAATGCAAAAAATGAATTTTCTCAAATATTGGTGAGGCATATATTTTTGAAATTTGTCTCCATGTTCGCTAGTCTTATTCTATTAGTCTTCCACTTTCCCAGAAAGAAATTTTCTCCTTGAACTGTAACTTAGCCAAAGAGGAAGGTAGTTCATTAGAAACTTACATTTTCATATTTGTTTTTGCCTCCATTGAACATAATCATCTTTCAAGAAAGACAGGGAACTTTGAGAGAAAGTCCAGTGGAGGGCTACAAAGATGTTTCCCTTATGAAGAAGGGCTGAGAGACCTGGGGTTGTTCAGCCAGGCCAAGACTGCAAGAGGGGATCTTATTATTATCTATTGTTCATGAATATTTAAACATGGCTGTCAAGTGGGTGGAGCCAGGCTCTTTTTGACAGTGCCCAGTGACAGAACATCCTGAAATTTTTTATGAGCATGTCTGAGAGGATTTGAGACGTTTTTGGGTGCTTGGATTAAATGAGATGCGAAGAGTCAAGGAAATCTCCTAAGGAGAGGAAATTTTGTTGGATGCTGAAGAAGAAGAATTAAAGCAGGAAATAAGTAGTTTCATAATGAATTGAGTAGGAGACTGTTAGAAATGTGAAAGAACAATTGACAAGAAGTGAAATGCAATCGTAATCACCTTTGGTGTATTAGTTTTGACAGTGTAAGATGTTGAGTGTTCTACAAGTTAATGGAAAAGGGATTTTTTTTGTTTGCTTTTTTTGTGATGTCTTCAAGTTATACAGTAAGAAGTTTTTAACTTCTAGAAAGTATGCTTACATTTAATTTTCCCAAATCTTAAGTGGAAGCACGTGGTGCTTAAATGTTCACCAACTCTTGAATGCTTAAAAACAGCATTTCTGTGACCTTAACATGCAGAATAAAATTACGATTATATTCCTCAAATATGAAAATGTAAACTTTTCTGTGAGAACTGCTTTTCACACATACTTCTTCCTATTTTCAGGTCTTTGTTAATCAGTAGCTGTGATTTTGTTTTGTAATTTTGTAAAACAAAACCCAACCTTTATAGAGCTGTTCGTTCTCAAATAGGTATATGTGCTTTTTCCACAAGTATTTATAAAATGTGTTTCTATAAAGCTAGGAAGGTAATGATAGGGTTCTGTTAAGTTGGTAGATGTTATTTTTTATTACGATTTTTGTTTGCGAACATGGAGACTCTGTCCATTTCCTATTTGTCAAAGGTGATATCAAGTATTGTAGACAACATACAGGTACATAAACAGAGCAAGTTGCACTGAGGCTGAGTGATGTTCATAACAATTTCTATGTAGGATGTTGAAAGTTCTAGGGATTTACAAATGGTATGCTTCAGCTTCTAGGTGTGTCTGGCTCAGACCAGTAGTGAGTGGAAGTTGCAGCTGTCTGGCAGCTGTTGGAGTGACCTAGGTGAAGTGAGTCAGTGCTATCAAACCAGGTCTGTACCAATATCCTCATTACAGCTGGTGCAAATTGGCACCCCTCTGCTGGTGGTCTCAGTGGAGTTACTGAATCAAAACAAAGCACCAGACTGGTCTCCTCATTTGATGGCATTGCTAGGAGTTAGCTCAAAAAGAAATTTTTTTCAGTTCTTTCAAAGGAACGATTTACTGTGGTTGGGTAGAAGATGTTTTCATTACTGACAAGGGATTGTCACTTCATGACATTGTCCCCATTCATACAAAGAATTTATAAGGGTAGCAATGGTGAAAGATCAAGAACAAGTATTGTTATACGCACATAAAAATACTGAAGCACCTTGAAAGCGTAATCATAGTAATCATAGAATTACTTGGGATCAATGTCACAGCAACCTGTGAGACGACTCAGAAATTAGGTAGGGGAAAAGATTTTCTCTGTTTATTTTGTAGAAGTTATATTCGTGCTTTACTTTGCTTGTGTGTGCATCCCTCTCAGCTGAGTGATATAAAAAAGAAATATTTTTATGAAGCATTGAAATACCAGAGGTTAACTGAAAGCAGAGGAGCCTGAAATACATACAACTTTGAACTCTTCTCTCTTTCTTATTTGGTTCTTTCATATAATTGAGAAGTGTGGATCGAGTGCCGTCTGTCAGATTTACTATGCTATATATCATAGTATAATATAATAAAATACTGTTATGACCTCAATGAAGGGTCCTGAACCTGAGGTCATGTCTTTATTTTTGAACTATTGCAGACAGTACAAGAAACCTGATAGCCCTTGAGATTGCTATACAATAAAATCTATTAGGGCCCCAAGAACTTATATAGCACCTGAAATAACTTTATTTTTAAAATTGAGTTAGATTGTCCATGTGTTCCTGGTGTTCCTTTACATTCTTGGAGAATAAAATACCTTTTTCTGCTTGGAGAATGTCAAAATTCTGAACATGTTCAATATTTTAATATTAATATTTTAAGTTAGAGATAGATGGCAACAGGTGGAAATTTACCAAGACTTACCAGGCTGTCCCAGGGGAAAAAAAAAAAAAAAAAAAAGCCAAATAAGAGCTAAAAATGCAATGAGTATTGTGTACTTTTTACATCCTCACAACATAGTCTAATGGTCTTTGTTTTCTATATACATTGAAGTCAGCCAGTGTTTAGACCTTCACACCTTATTTCTCTGTTTGTTTCTAGGTTGGGGCTACAAGCTATTAGTATGAATACTGAGTATGTAAAGTGTACCAAGAATACCAAGTTTAACCATTTTCTCTTAAGCAAGACACAACGGGTTTTAGTTAAACTATGGTCTTCCAAGATCACCTAAAATGCATAAATGGTTCTCTCTGACCTGTTCTAGTCTTGATAGCTTTTTTTTGTTTGTTTGTTTGTTTTGGTATCCCTAAGACCACCTGCAACCTCCCCCACCTCTTTCAATCTTGCTCTGTTGTATTTCTATATGTTCTCTCTTCTCAGGCTTCTGACCTGTAAACTTGGCTATTTGATATTTAGGGCTGTTCCCTACTTGCTTTCTTGCTTTGTGATAAATATTGGTTTTCCAATATGTTAAGGCAGAAGGTTATAATGGATAGATTTTCAAAGTAGGTAAGTATGGTCATGGAACATAAATCCACTAATATACAAACTAAACATCAAACCACTGAAGATGAAGGCATGAACAATTTCCATATTCCTGGGGAGATCCAAATGCCTGCGATTGTAGGAAGTATTTCTTTTTATAGTAGTGTATGTAGTTGTTATTATTTGTTTGTTTATTTGAGGTGATTTTACAGCCATGCAAACAAAAATCTGAAGGCAGTAGGCATTGAGGGGAAAATCTAACGCTTATTGGAGAAAATCATGTGCAGAGCATACAGTTAGTATTTGGACAGAGGTAGGAAGAACAGTAGTCAAGCAGAGTTTTTATTATGCTTTAATAAATGCTTGAGTGCCTGTGAAACACTTTTCTTTAAGTAAATGTCATGCTCTTCATCTAATACATACGTGTCCAACCCACTAGTTTTGTTTTTGTTGCCCTCTTTTTTTGTTTTAATAAAATATGTGAAAAATAAGCTTTGTTACTTATATTCATTGACTATATTATATATTTTATATGTGACTCAAGACAACTCTTCTTCATTCAATGTGACCCAGGAAAGCCAAAATGTTGAACCCACATGGTCTAACAGAGTAGTCCTTGTCAACGCTATCATCATTGTTGCCATTCTCTGAAAATAGAGTTGATACCTGTGTTTTCATAAGGTAATAAATGATCACTCAGCTGTATACTTGATTTGATTAATTAAAGTATTTTGAGATAACCAAGGTGCTTAAAGTTGTTTCTTCTGGTTCACAAATAAACTGTTCAGAGAGCTGGCATGAAGTTTTTAATATAGTCATTATCTCATGAAATGCGTCTGCTTTTAGTAAGGTTTATGTTCATTTACACAAGTCATGAAGTTACAAACACTGCTGGGTTGGACAAACTGGTGCAGATTTCCAAGAAAATTCATCTCCTGAAGGGAGATATAGTCTCAAAGCTATAGCTGTTTAGCTTAAATTAAACTGTGTTAAGTAGATTATTGTGCTTTTCAGGAACTGTCAGTCCTCATTAAGTTGAATAGTTTTATTTAATTACATACTGGACATTAATCAATTCAGAAGTGTGTATGTGTGATCATGATATCCCTCATGAAATCTGTTCAGTCAAGGTATTTCCCAGATTTTGAGCTATGTTAAATTTAAGTTGGTACATGCTCTAATGAGGATACCATTATATACCCAAGTGTTCTTCCATATGGCTATGTGTTCATAGCTTCTTCTTTTTAATGGAGCATTTTCTCTTTTTTTCTCTCATAGCGTTTTCTCACTCCAATTGGATGGGTGCAAAAATAGTTCTGATTCCCTGTCTGTATGCTATTTTAAAATTGTTGTCTCTGGATTCTCTACATTGACATCATGCTGGTTGTGTTGATGTCAAACTGACCTGAAAGATGGATTAGACTTAAGCTGAATTTGTTTGCTTGTTTTCAAAAATGTAATGTTGATATCTCAAAAGAGATCCAGGCAGTACCCTTTTGTAGCAGGGAGTTGTGCTCTCCATCCGTTCACTGCTGCCTACGTAGCTCAGACAATGATGTGAGTTAACTTGGGGCTGATGAGCACATATCCAACCTGTATCAGAACTCTGATGTGGAGACAGCCCCTTCTTTTAAGGGACGAATATATTTTGATTGTTTGCAGGTACTGATTGTAGAGGCACATTAGTTAACCATTTTCATTTCTTTTTGAATTTCATTGGGATTTTGACAATTTATAAGTAAAAAAAAAAAGATTTGCTTGTAGGTCACCTTGTGGATAGACCAGAAATCAAAGGCATATGCTTAAGCTACTACCATAAAACCAAGTATTTGTCCCATGGCAAGAACCGAGGACTTCTTCCTGACAAATGACTAATAACCACAAGGCTGGGCCACTGTGTTCCATTGTGTCTACTTTTCTCTAGGTCTTAGAACCATTTCTTCTTTTCTGCAATTTGGCATCCTGTAACTAAGGGTCATGCCCTGGGATACCCTGGTGGTCAGAGCATTCCTATTAGATGTGAAAGATGACCCTTAGAGTTCTTCCATGTTGAAAAATGAAATTTAATCGAGTTTCTGATTTGTTGTGAGCATTTTGGGTACTTTGAGAATAAGCAGAAAGGAAGACAAGCTTAACTAGCCACTGATGAGTGGATTGGATGGGTTTTGCTTGCTGGCATGTGAAAAATATCTGAACTGTTACTTTGGGAATAGCACTATTGCTTCAGAGACAAGCAAGCATTACTAATCCCTGTGAGACAAGATAATATACTGTTAAAATTGAGGCTTTTTATTTGTGATTTTCTTATAGGAAACAAATTCGAGCTCTTCTAGGACAGTTTAGCCAGTCAGAGGCTTTGTTAATCTCATCTGGAGTTGAGCCAGGGACTCTCGATGGAGTTCTCTTGGATGCTGGATGTTCTTCTATGCAATTTGATACCCCTGAGAGAGGTTTTTCCCTGCAGAAGGATGGACCTTTGGACATGAGGATGGATGGTGACAGGTACCTGTTAATAAAATATTTATCCTTGTAACTCAAAAACTGTGCTCGATAACACTGTGCATTTCATTTCCTTTTAAGCTGAAGAATTCATGTCATAAATCTACATCAAATTTTGCTCAAATATACTGTCTGTTTTGCTACAAAACTTTTTTCATTCTTAATTAGAATCCTGGTTATGTTCTTCTTCTTTTTTTAATAAGAGAAATGTTTCAGTGATGAGTAATTGAACCAGTAACGTTTTTCTTAGCTACACCATGAAAATTTTACTCTTTTGGTGTGCATGGTATACAGTAAGGGGGACAGCTTTTGCTGTAAGGCTTAAAGATTCTGGTAACACTGTGAAAAGCAAAAGAAGCTGCCAAGTATGACTGTGTCGACAGGATACTGAGTTACCCAGAGCTTTGAGATGCATTTCCAAGATCTTTTTCTCTAGTGAATTCCACAAGGAAGATCAGAGATTTGTACAGAATTACAGGTGTTGAAAGGGACCTCTGGAGATGATTGAGATCAAAGCAGGTTCCCTACAGTAGATTATACAGGAAAGCGTCCAGGTGGGTTTTGAATATCTCCAGAGAAGGAGATTCTACAGCCTCTCTGGGCAGCTTGTTCCAGAGCTCTGTCACCCTCACAGTGAAGAGGTTTTCCTCGTGTTTGTGTGGAACTTCCTGTGTTTCAGCTTGTGCCCATTGCCCCTCCTTCTGTCGCTGGACAAAGTTGAAAAGAGCTTGGCCCCATTCAATTGACTCTTGCCCTTTAGATATTTATTAGCATTGGTAAGGTCTCCTCTCAATCTTGTGAGAGGAAAGAAAGGAGGAAAAAGCCAGATTTTATTAGAATGTTAGTTGGTTAGTAGGAAAGACAGATTTTTTTTTTCTTCTCTTCCTTTAAAATGAGAAGCTGGTCTGCCCTTCCCTATTGGTTCATGGTGAGATATCTATCCTTGGTTTCAGCCAACTCAATGACTGGCTGCATTGCAGCAAGGCCTGTACAGTCTGCATTGTCCCTAGGAAGCCTTCTGTGATTTTTTTTTTTTTT
>WBMW01004225.1:477292-524392 GCA_013396635.1 Penelope pileata
TTTTTTTTTTTTGCCATGCTCGCTGTTTGTAGAATGGTCATTTGACCACATTCAGTTGCTCCCTCAAGGAAAGATTAACCTCACTCCTAATTGCAATGGCCATCTGACCTGGTTACTTCTCTGTGAAAGGAATGTAACATAACTCCTAAAAATAAAATCCCATCTATGATATCCGACAATTAAAATCAGATAGCAAGATTGCTTTTAACATACTACCGTAATGTTATGTTATTGCAGTCGTGCTAGTTTTCTTTTGCGTTGTGGAGGAGGTATATCAAGCTTACTTACTTGTCAAATTAACAATTACAAAATGAATCACCTGTATTTAAATTATCAGAATCAGTGTAGAGTTCATTCAAGAGCATGAAATTCAATGATAGAATGATAATTTCTACTTACACAGCAGTTCTACTCTGCTAACAAATTCGCATATTCCTGTAGCATTGTGCTTTTTATGTGAAAGTGACAAAAGATCTATGTTGCGTAGATGATGGCAGTAATTGCATAATGTATTACTAGGAGAAAGAAAATTTCTTTGCCTTGTGTTTTGGTGAGCATCTAGTCTTAAGAAATGTTACTTGGTCTTTCATTGTTCACATAGAGCTTGTGGGAAACTTCTGTTTCTAAGCAATTGTCTTAACACAAAGACTTAACACAGCAAATTTTGTGATGCTCCCTTTCCCTAGTTTTGTGTAAAAAGCTTACATGATCCTGCTGGAATTAAGCCCTCTGATTTCAAGAGTCTTGTATTTGCATCGTGAAGATATACGTGTGTAACAGCATATAAGAGCAAAGGCTACTTGTGGCAGAACGAAAGCCTTCCACTACAGTTGTTGCTATGATACTCCTTGCCTCTGATATCTAAGTTTTGTTATCATTTCTAAGATTCTGCAGGAGAGTAATGAGTGCTTGAAAAATATCCTGCGTGCTAGTGTCTTTGTAGGAGAGAATTTATTAAGTAGGTTGCATGTTTTCTTCACGTTAGTAAACCTCTATATGATGATCAATTAATACTTTGAACTGTTTCAATAGCAAAGTGGCGCAGATAAAATGTGTGGCTTATATCTTTTCAATTGTAATAATTTCTTTCATATTAGTATTGAGTCATAATATTGAGTCATTTGTATTCTCTGAAAAAACAATATTTGGATATAAAATTTTATGCCTTACAGCGCAAAGTAAAGTTGAATTATTTTCATGAGCAAGTATTTTCACAGTGGGAGATGGGAAAGAAAAGATCCTTAAGATCAGTAACAACGTATAGTGCAAGGTAACTAAAACGAACCCGTAAGGAGCAAGTTTGTATTCCAAAGCTGTCTGAATAGGAACAGTCACACAGCATTTCCATTTTCATGTGTTACTGAGACATATTTATTCTTGTCAACTCATTAGGCATAGTTTATGATCATACTTGGAAGCTTCAGTTTTTTTAATTGATGTTCGGGAACAAACTCAATTTAAAGTAGCATGAAATAGGATTTAAAAGGTACGTTTTCATAGGATTGCTGTCTTACTTGAAAACCTCAAAGGCACTTGTGTGCAGTGTGTGTGTTTGACTTTGTCTCAATGCTATGAAGCTTCACCTCTTGTCAATGAAAACTGACGTCAGTGAACTAATTGGGCTCTTCTTGTGCGTAGGTACCCTGACATGCCCACTGCTGCTGATGTTGTGAATGCTTTAGATCAACAGGCACTTGCGTCCATCCTGAGAACATACGGGGAGGAGAGGCACGCCAAGAAAATCGCTTCAACCATCGTTCAGGCACGCAGCATATATCCCATCACCAGAACTCAGCAGCTTGCAAGCATTGTTGCAGGTACCCTCATTAATTCTTCACAGTGGCTGAGAGAGGAAAAAATATTAATCCCCTAAGTCCCAGAGGGATCTATTTGTACTTGAAATCATGCAAGATCTAATCCTGCCTGTTCTGCTCTGATGTCAGGTCTTTGTTTTTTTTTTCCCCTGTAAGCTCTCAATTCTTATACTGTATTTTGCTGATTAGTTTAATAATAGATTTTACATGAAGTGATTTATCATTTTGCCTACCAAAATGAAACACAGAATGACAGCAGCCTAGGGAATTCTTTGTCCCAGCTATTGATAAGCATTCAAATATCAGATACGTCATATGCATCTCTTAGTTTTAAATTGCTACATTTTAATATTTTGAGGAGAAGTACCGTGGCAGTTTCCAATTAGGAATGAAATTAGATTTGTTCTCTCTGCTCAAAGAATGAGAAAGCAAAAAGTCAAGCAATATGTAGCTTGCTTCACCTTGTGAATGCCAACTAGATCAGCCTGAAGCACCTATTGAAACACTTCATCTTACTTGTTCTTCACTGTAAACAACTTGAACAAAACGTAGTTAGGCAGGAGCTGTGCTCACATCAAGAACCTTCACGTTTGTGTTCTTGAATGAAAATTTCCAAGGAAAAGTGTGTGATAGAAATACTATGCCTTAACATTTCAGTATATAATATCAGATTTTTTTTTTAATTTAACCAAGGAATGAAAGTTACTGGGTCTTGTCACAAACAGCTAGTCAGCAACTGAATATAGACATTTAAAATGTCTATCCAAATTTAATATTAAAGAACAGTAAAGTCAATAGTAAAGAATATTGTTACCAGTTCTATCTGTATCCTGAAGACTTGGGGAAACAAAATGTATTTTGTTCATAAAACTGTGTATCGTTCCTGAGGAGAGGAAGCAGAGGGAGGTATTGATCTCTTCCCTGGGATCCAATGGCAGGATGCACACAATCGGCACGGAACTACCAGGAGAGGGTCAGGCTGAGCATTAAGAAAAAACATTTCTGAACTGTCAGGGTGGTCAAACACTGGTCCCAGGCTTCGTAGCAAAGAGCTTGATGCTCCATTTGGATAATGCCTGATTTAGTGGTTGGCAGCCCTGCCCGTGAAAGAGGACTGGGACTAGATGATCTTTAAGGGTCCCTTCCAAACCAAGCCATTCTATGAATGTTTGTAATAGTATGCTTCAACTTTTGATTAGCTGTTGTCATGCAGTTGGGCTTCATTATCTTTGTAGGGCACTTGAAACGGAGCTCTTCAATTCTACTTAAAATATAACTTTAATAATAATTACAGTTAATGATAACTAATAGAATAACGATTAACAATTAACAAATACATTAACAATTGAAAGTTATCTTCATCTAAGTTTAGTGAGGACTTTTAGTGACAAACAAATGAAGAAGTTTGTATTTGTATAATAAAGACACTTGGGCAAAACATCCGGTTTAAACCAGACCCCAAGTCTAATTTATAGGATAAAAGGACCCAAAGACACTCCTGGCTGTTTTAAGCCCCTGTTGTAGATGTGTAGTGGCAGTAGTGAATGTGGCGAACAAATAATCTTCAAGAACAAAGAGGTAAAACAATATAATTAAACTTGAGAAGTTACATTTTTAAAATGATTGTCATCAACATCATGAACTAATATTTTAGTTTTGTCACAAGGATCTTATGCTTTTTGAAAAGCTGTTGATTAAAAGTGTACCATTATTGAGATCAAAGCAGCCATATTGCTGAAGATGTAATGTGTTATATGCAGTAAATAAGCAACACAATAACTTTTGAAATAATTTTGCGCACTAGCTTGACTTTAGAAAATAAAATTATTAGTGCGTAAGAGACAAATATTGAAGATGGAATGGGATTTCAGCTGGCAAGGGGTATAAAGGAGAATAAGAAGGGTGGCTTGAAGTATATCAGGAGCAAAAAGAAGACTAGGGCCTGCTACTGAATTGGCATACAAATCTATTGTAAATCAGCCTGAGTCTGCCTACAGCAGCTTGAGGCTAGCCCAGGTATCAACACATTCATTACAGTCTTTTGTGGCGACTCAAAGAAAAGAATTCCTTCTAACTCTTGGTGTAGAGCCTTGAAGTAATCTCTTTACATACTTTGCCATTGAATAAGATTTTGCAAAAAAATAAAAATAAAAAATAAAAAAATTTTGCCCAAAAGGCTTTTGATCCATTCCAATAAGGAGGTCACTGAGTAAGGTATGGAGTCTGGAGTTTACATAGGGAAAAAAGATGAGCTCTTTGTTGTTTTCTTTTTCCATCACTGATGTGAACATCATCTTCTTTCCAGCACAATCGAACTGTACTGTTTACAGTTCTCACACAGCTGTCTGTAACAACGAATGCTATGTAAATATTCAAGATCAGTGCTTCTCAACTGAACGTATACAAATAGATGTGTGGAAGTCAGTGAAACGCTTCTGATGGCTATTGCTGAAGTTTTTTGATTTCTGTTTTGAAATTGTTCAATTAACTGGATGTACAGGAAAACTGGTTAGAACTCGGAAATTTTTTATATTGCAAATTTAATATGCTTTTTCTGTACTACTGCTCTGTTTTTGTTTTTAGTGGGTAAAGTAACTTATCTTTGTTTTCACAGTTATTTTTTCTCAATGACATTTAGGTTACCTATCAACAGGCCATTTTGAGATTATGTAAACATTTGGTCTTAACTTGAGAGGAACTGATGATGAGGTATTAAAGAAATCTGAGAAGTTTAAAAAGCTTTAATGGGTGAAGCCAGTCTCATTCAGATTGATCTACGTTTATCGATTTTATCAGTTTGGAGTCTGTGATATTGCCTGAATTTCAGAAGAGTGTGAATTAACATTGTACTGAGGGAGCCTTGACAAAAGGACACTAGTTGCGTCACAAACTTATTAAATGCAATGCTAATTCAACAGACGGATTCCTGCAAACAGGTGCACGATCTGAATTAATTTTTAAACTCTCCCACATTCATGCACTCTGGGGACTTCAATAGTTCATATTGACAGGCACAGCACGTTGCTAATTTCATTCACAAGCTTGAGAATTTCAATACATTTCAACTTGTGAATCTATTACATTTTTGAAAGCGTAAGTAGCATCAGGGCATCCCAAAACTAAAAATGATAATTTCTCTCACTGGGATTTCAAACCAGTCATCTAGCCAGGAGCGTGGTGTTTTCATGAATGAAATTCATTTTGCAAGCTTCCCATACAGTTTTATATATCTATATTTTTGTACATTGTACAGCCTGTTACCAGGAAGGATTTTCTTTTAGTGTCATGGTAATTGGAGGGGGCTGGGTGAGAGATTTTTGCCTCAGCAAAAAGCACAAGTAGATTTTTATTTAACAGTACCAGAGGGCTAAGAGTGAAGTAGAAAAAAAGTCACTCCTGGCACATAGATTATATCTACTGCCTTTAATAAAAGAGATGAAGGCCTATATGACGGAAATCCCTACCACAAATGACATTTATTAGTTGATAGCCGTCTCTAAAGAAAAGACAATAAGCCATTTAACTTGAAGATGTTTTGGTTTTAGTTAGGGTTTTTGTTTGCATAAAATTAAGTGGCTTTTTTTTTTTTTTTTTTTTTTACCAGTTTCCTGAGTTAGTATTCTGTACCATTATATATGTCCTGTGAATCTATTTGGACGTGTTCATCTGGGGCATGTAAGGTTTTATTATACTTACAGAATATATTGGAGTTTTAATTTATTTCTTTTCAGAGTTTCTCATAAATCTGCGTTGCAAGGAGTCGCTTTTCAAATTTACCTCATAGCTTATAGATATTTTGAAACAGTTAATTGACATAGAAGATAATTGAGGGAAGGTACTGCAGTCAACCATGGTAAGACAGCTGAAAAAGCCTTCTTAATACCTGTTAGTGTCCTAGTCATGCTGGTAACCTGAGTATTTCTTGAGGTTATCTTCTCAGTATTTCAATCGCAAAATATCAGTGTTTGGGGTTAGATCTACCAAAAAACCTGGCCAGAGATTAGCATTTATGTTTTACAAAACCATTTCCAACAGGTCTTTGTATCATCCTGTTCATTCAGAAAAATAAATGATACTTTGACATGGAGCCTAAAACTTTCAAATATTTTACTAACATTCCAGTGAAATCGACTGTGGAAATTTAAGGGATCTCATTCCAGGCTTCCAACCAGTAAGAAGAGTCAGTTTTGTACCAAAATTTCATGCTGTACTTTTGTGGATTGGTTTCATTTTTATCTGTGATACTTTTGGAAACTGGAATACTCTTAGGATATCAGAAATAGATTATTCATTAAACAGTATTTTTTAGAGAACGGTTAGACTGCTAAAATATAACAGTTAAAAATTCTGTGGATCTGCTTTGAGAGATGAACACCGGCTATGGATAGTAACAGCCCAAAATTGAAAGTGTAAAACTGATGCTCTTGATGTCACAGCTGTAAATTTTTCAGCAAGTGGCAAGAGAAAGGAGATTGTGCATGAAGTTGGCAGAATAGTACAGTTGGGGGATAAAAGCATACTGCTTTCAAAACCACTAGCTTGTTAGTAGGAAATATTTTATATGGAAGCAGTGCTGTTTCGTTCCAGTTGGAGTTATTTTCAGTAGAGTGAACTTGGTGGCAATAGGCTTGCTTTTGGAAGGGCAGAGGGGAAGTGTGAGGTATGTTTTCAATTTTTTTAAATGTGAGCTTGGAAGAAGAGAGAAATAGACTTGTTGCATGTTATAACTTTCAAGACTATTTCTTATTCAAAAACACATGATGTGTAGCTGAATTCAAAAGATACTCAAGTATCTGATGTGTTAATCTTAGATTCTGTTGAAGAAAAGTTCTGTTCCGACCGAAACTCAAGACAGGTCTTACGGAGAATGCAAAGCTATGTAAATTTAGTCATTTATTGAATACTATGGAAACATGAATGTCCTGAGCTATTTCTTGGGTACGTGACATGCTGGTTTTAAGCCCTGCAGTTTCGTTTAATAACTACTCAGGAGTTCTGAGCAAGCTACTTCTATTTGTATCTGTTAGTTGCCCATTTAAAGAAAATTGTTTATTTTCTCAGCATACCGTGTCTTTAAGACTTTAAGACTTTAATGACTTTAAGACTCAATTTTCTTCACACATAAATGACAATCAATGGCTATTTGAAGCATTCCATTTTCAAATCAGAGCTTGTTTTTAGGTACACAAAAATATGGAAATAGATATTGTGCCAGGTTGTACAAGCTTGGTGTGTCAGCTGGTTTCTTAGGGTGTCTTACCTTCTGAGACTGAGTTCTCATTTTGCCAAAACCCTTTCATTGAAACAGACTTTGTGACTCCTACAATGAGACTAAGTATTCCTTTTATGATTTGAAGTACAGAATATGGTGGTCTAGAAGACAGAAATGATACTAGGTAGCTAATATAACTTTCTGTATAGTCTGCAAGTGATAGAGGAGCCAAGTTCCCAGAGATTATACCTGTTTTTAAATGTGCTTGCTCTGGATCATGAAGCACAGTTTAAAACTACACATGTACTGAGTGTGTTGGGAGATGTGGATCCCATTGCCACTTCCTATCTCAAAGGATTCAGACAGCTGTAACAGGAGGAGCAATGGTAGGCCTTTTCAGTTACTACAGGCATTCTTGTCATTAGGGTCAGAGGAGGTAGTGAATGTAGTCAGGAAAATTGGGTATGCAGAAGCACATCTTGGATGCCTCGCATATGTTATAATAACTGAATGTTAATAATGACTGATTTTTTTTATAACCTGTTATTGGCTTCTGCCTTTGCTAAACAGTGGTGATCAATTACTTTTGTGGTTTATTTTCTGACATAAGTAGAATCTTTCCTTGAAAACTCCAAAAAATTTCGCGGGTACTATGTTGTGTACCAGCATACTGGTGCAAATATAGAAATATTATGGTACTTCAATTAAATCTTCAATCACTTTTATAAATGTGGATTTAGCTGATTTGTTTCAGAGGTACCGCTCTCCTTTCTCTTACTTCATTTTGTGGAATTTCAATTGCTTGGTAACGAACTGTGATTGCTTCAAACCCGTTGCTTTATTATGTTGTAGTTAAGTACTGGAATGGAATTAAGGCATTTTAATACATACATAGCAGATGTACTGCCTTATCTCTAATGGGCCCTCTTCTTGGGGAAAAAAATGATTTCCATTTATGTGCTACTGTGAGACTCCTGCATTTACTTACGTAACGGATTGTAAGTTTACTTAGGTTTCACAGATCGTGTAGGCTCTTGTACTTTCATTCCTTTGATCCTTCAAATCTCCAGTTTTTTGCTGTGTACTCCAATAATGAAGACGGAAGCCTAAAATACATTAATTAAGGCTATATCTTAGTTTCCATCAAAATTTCCATCTCTAAAAAGACTTGCCTAACTCATAAGAACTCTGGAGAAGGAGAAAGAGGGAGTTTAGTGCCACTGGTCAACATTCTTTAAGCCGGTGATTTTTCTAGCAAGAAACTCATACCTTGACACATGGTGCTGTCAAAAATTGACAATGTCAGTTGCATTTTCTGTATTTGTGAAGGTAGCTCTGTGAACATTAGAAGGAACACTGGGTTTAGCAGTAAAGAATGTTTGTCTCCAAACTAGGATGTCTCATTTAAGTTTTAATTCACTGAAAGATGTTTAACACTAGGTAAGCATTGTTTTCATTCAACCTCTGCATGTGAGTAAATGCATTACAGTCTAGAAGGCAACAGTTAAAATTGTGTCCATCTCTTTTTGTAACTTGCCTTAAAAGCACAAAACAAACCATCACAAACAAATAACAGATTGGTATTGACTATGCTGAGTGGTAAGGTGTAGGATTTATCTAGCCATCTTCATTTTTTCCCGATTTTGGTTTCAGCTATCGTTTTGCATTTTAACTTTGAAGCATTTGAGGAAGCAGTTCATATAAGTTGTTGTAGGAAAAACTATCGCTGAACTATAAGCCAGCTTGGTATAATAGGGTTTACTTCCAGAAAAGGGGACCCAAAGCAGAAAATAATAGATTTTAAAGAAAGAAGCTCACTCAGGGTTCTGTGGTAAGTATACTTCCTTTAAAGTTGTCATGCGTGAGTGGATTCATGTCAGAATAACAGTGCAGAAATAACAAAATGTTAACATACCTTTTTAAATGTATGACAGGTGCTTTTCCATCATCAGCGTTGCATGCACGAAAAGATCTGCTTCAGAGACCTACACATGTTGCTACCAAAACTTTCCAAGGCCTGCGAATATTTGTAAACGATGAGCTTCATCAACTCTTAATGGGGCTGAAGACAGCTGAGAAGTTCCTAAAACCTGGAGGTCGTCTTGTAGCCCTCTCCTTTCATTCACTAGAAGATCGTATCGTCAAACGTTTTCTACATGGAATAGACATGACAGAAAAGTACAATCTTGGCTCAAGGCAGAAGATAAGACGGGCTCTGAAAAATCGCTCTGAAGAAGACATACAAGAATTTCCTTCTGGAAAATCCAACTCAAAGTGGGCTCTTATACAGAAAAAAGTTCTCACGCCCCAGGCCAAGGATGTTCAAATAAACCCAAGAGCGAGGTCGGCCAAGCTGAGAGCTGCTGTTAAACTCTAAAACAAAGTGAATCATAATATGATTGTATAATTTCTCGCAATTTCGTTTTCCAGAGGGCTAACTGGTCAGATAATATCAAACTGAAAAAGAAAATGGAAAAGGCTGTTAGAAAGAATTTTCCTCATCATCATACTTCTTTTTAATTAGCATATAATGTAGAAAATCCAAAGGTAAAATAAGTTAGATGAGTGGGTAGTAGTAATTATACAAAAGTACATCTCTTCAAAAAGGACGTAAAAACTAAATATTTTATGCACTCCAGTTTTGATGTATTTAAAATATTTCCTTCAGACACAACTCAGAACTCCATCATTCTCTGACTTAATTGAATAGCTGATTGAGACGGACATGTTTTTGTGGCTGTTGTTTTTACGCAACTAAGTCAGCTGACTGTTTTATTCTGGAGTATGTTTTTAAACTGGCCTAAGAATTCATGATATATAAATCTGTCTGTTGATTTGTTGTATAAACATTTGTAGGAAAGTAGCTACTACTTTAACACATTGCCTTATAACTAAACCAAGAATTTATGAATGATCTCTTACCTCTGCTAATAAGCAAATACATGTGAGTGATAGCCTGGTTATTTAGTGTTTTTTGATATTTAAATAATGACTGTGTCTTTGGAAAAATGTGCTTTAAAAGGCTACTGTATTGCATTTGGATGTTATAAGAAGTGAGCAAGCACCAGGAAAATTTGTACTAGGTAATTTGGAATTCTTCCTGTAATCTTAACTTCTGTGCATAGATCCAGTACAACTTCTATGTGTTGATGGAATTATTATTAACCCATCAAACAGGGTATTGTGCAGCTTCCAAAGTGGCGTTCTTTGCAGGTGCTGTTTCATTAATCGGTGTTTTGGGTAAGTACTGACTTAACTTTGAGTGGACTACTAACATCTGTTTCCTATTTGGATGGCATACTAGCAGGTAAAAATTGGAATTTCTTTTTGAATAAGTCAAAATTAATTGGATTTACCTGTGGGTTTGTATTTTACCTTTAAAAAAGTTTTGTGAACTTTGCATGTTAATGATCAGAGAATAGCATAAGTTACAACTTTTTCTTCTTTCAACTGTGACTCATCTTTTTAGGAGACAAAAACAAGTCCTTATTTGAAAAATCAAATCTGTAGCAGAATTACATTTGTGATGAACCTGAAGATTGGCAGAGAGAATAAGAAAGTGTGAGTTTTGGCTTTGGGCTAAGTGACTACTTTACTATCTTTGAAAAGAACACTGGATCATTCCAGACTTGACTTGCATCAAACGTCCTTTTGACATTGATGGCTTCACTGGAGTTTTTTTGGGTTGTATTGACGCAAACAAATTGAAATTTAGATTCACCACCTGTAATATATGTTATATTGAAATACTGGAACATGGTTTAATTCTTTGGTAGAGCTAAGTCAAGATAGCGTGGATTAGTAATCTGAAATACCAGTTGAATGATGATGGATGCTTCTGAAATTTCAATGTTTTTCACTATTTTCATTATGCTTGATATTAAATATTAAATACAGCATTCCACTTCAAATAATATTAGTTACCGTTGACATCGTAGAGACAACAGACTGTACCTTAAATAGACATTTTTTCATACAAACATTAAATATAAATCGCTAAAGTTATTTTTAGCTAAGATTTCATATTGAAATGTACTGCAATTATAGGCTGGAAAAATTGTTTCTGCTGTAGGCCTAGAAGAGTTATAATGTGGTATTATGTGCTGTTCAGGAACATGCTTCAGCACAAAACTGTCTAGTTATATCTGGATCCTGGAAACAATATGAAAACATTAGAATTCCTTACACTTAAGACTGCTTAAAAATCATTTTTCGCCTCTAATTTCAAAGACACAGACCCTTATGATAGTTAAAATGCTGTTTAACGGTGGTCATAAACATGCTCCTTCAGTTGGAAGAGTGGGAGACTGCCTTCAGTGAAGGTTGTAATTCCTTTTACGCCAGAGTTGCACAGCCATGGAAATGCATCAGTCATTGAGCTCTCCTCTGTAGAGGACTGGTTTCATTCTTCTCAGGGTCTCTTCTCTTTCAGCCTTTAACTTGTGATATGGGGAGTCCTTGAATTTTCATTTCTGCGTGACAGAATATAGAAATTTATTTTTTCCCCTGAAGAACTTCTGGTTATTTTTAGTTGAAAGTATTCTTGTATCTTTAAGCTTCATTTCTGTTTTGTAAGTGAAGTTCTATTGCATGAAAGAACTACGTTTTAGCTCTTTGTTTGTTTCCAGGATACAGGTATACATAGCATATGTTAAACTTTCCTATCATGGTGTATGGGAAATTATAGCAGATCAAAACGTTTTTTTTTACTGTAATCAAAATTGGTATTCATGAAGGAGATTGTATCAGTCTCAATGAAAATTAAACCATGCTGTTAGATACAAGCTGTATGCAATTTCAGAAAAAAAAAAAAAAAAGCTGTTAATCACTTCAAAACAGCCGAACGCAAGACCGTATATCAAAAACGAGCAAGCCAACAAAAGGCTGTAGCCTATGTTCACCAAGCATGTGACAATACCCTGTGGTACTGTACATAGTGGGAAGAGCAGAAATGGCCATTATATTCAATACTTGCAGAAAGTCAAGTTCTATCAAGAAATATCAAGTAGAATATCAGGTAGTCGTGGAAAGATGGTGGTGTTGCTAAAGAATATATATGTACAGAGCATATTGCTAGAATATGTTTTCTTGTTAATACTTCAGAAGGATGTGGAGAAAAGTTTAAAAGATCAAAAATCAGCTATATTTTGAAAATTATTTTAAAAATCTCCTTCAATTAGTTAGTCCAAGACAACGCAAAGAGTTGATTAGTCTAAAGTACCTACCTAAAGAAGAGATTTGTGTAGAACAGTGACTTGAAAGCTAGACACAGTTACGCTGTGAGATTTTTATAGTGAAAATACCGTACTTCTTAAAAACATAATTTTCAAATTTATACTATTGGCTGTATTTAAAACGTAGGTAACTATAACGAAGGCCCACCGATGGTTATTACTTCACTATTCCTTCCAAAGAAAGATGTGTTTCATTGTTTCATAATATGAAGGTTTAATCATATTGTTTTCAAGTAATATAAGGAAAAAATATTCTTTTTACATGTATTACAGTTGAGTAATTTTTCAGCAGTTTTTTGTGGTCACATCTGTGGACATTGGCTCTTGACTGGGAAAAATGTCTGTCAGAAATGCTGGTGTTAGTATACATCTGTTGTGGTATTTGGCAGACAAACATCTGTAAGAGGAGTCTTAATGTACTGGAAAAAATGGAAAAAATAGTTATTTCAGTATATGCTATCAGCAAATGACTACCCTCTAGTAGCAGGTGTTGTATAAAGTTTTGCATGCTGCTTTCTAGCATTACATTTCAACTTATTAATGATACGTGTAATAATTGCTGTAATATTACTCTTTATATTGCAAAAGATATGGTATTAATCAGGGAGTTTAAAGAGCGTAACAGCATCGTCAGGCAGGAAGCTTGAGGACCTATGTCCTGAGGAAAGGAGACTTGCAGAGGTGAGTGCAACAAACGGTCATGGATGCAGGTTGTTGGTGTTTTTATTTGTTCAACTTAAATTAACTTAGATGTTAGTCTTGACTCGTTGTTTGGAGTATCGCTGTACAAAATTATTTGTGAAAAATGAGAAGAACTTGAAAAAAGCAAGAAGTAATGAAAGCCTATAAGCCAATTTGTTGCTGTCCAATCGACCTAAAGTTTTTATCTGTAGCAAAAATATTAAAGGGTTCAGACTTGTTTCTCTCATGCCCCCAAAATCTCTCTAGGAAGGGTTCTTCAGTAGAATTAGGGCTGCTTGCACAGGATCACAAATTCTGTCCAGTGGATTGTGGGTTTCTGTCTTTATATCCATGCATTTGTTATATTCATATAGCAGTTCCTTAAAAGTAATTGCTAACTTAGGATAATGTTCTATTATAAGTGTTTCTGAATTGTAAACAAGTGTGGAGGCTTTTTCACACCTGATGTATAATGCAAATAAAGTGGGATTTGGGGGATTAATTAAAACTGCAGTGTTATAGTGAATGTTACAAAAAAATTAATTGGAAGTAGAACAACTTCTGCCCTTCTTCTCACAGACCTTATGAAAGATAGAATTAAAAAAACATTCAATCAAAAGTTAAGAAATAAGATGTAAAGTTGAACAGGACAAAAAAATCTACTTTGTAGTGATGTAAGGTGAGTTAACAACTTTTTTAATACAATTTCATATACAGGTATGCAATATTCTGCTAGTTTTTTCTTTCTCTAATTCTGCCTGCTCTAGGATAAGCAGCAGTTGGAAGATAGCTGGCTCTCTTTACCCGTATGCTTGGTTTCTAGTACATAATCAAAAGTAATAGGGGGAAGGCATATATGCTTCTAAATCCAGCTCTGTGTAGTCTTCTCTTTGTCTCCTTTGCAGCTAGAATTGTGTCTGACTTTGTGAATCCAGTGTAAGCTTATTTCAGGATAAATGAGAGGGAAAGGCTTTCCTCTTTTCAGAAAGCTGTAATACCTATCCATCCAACTTGAAGGTTGTATTTAATACTTTTTGACATGCTTTGCTTATGACATACTGTGTTTTCCAAAACTTCTTTCATGTCACCAAAACAGGAAGTTATAAATCATAGAGTCCTTAGAAAAAAATATTTGTTCATGGGATATCTAAGCTAAAAAGACCTAACATAACAAATGATTGGTTACCTGCATTTTATTGGAATGAAGCTATGTTTATAAGAAATGTGATGTTTTCATTGTATCTTGTTCTTTAGGAAAACTACATTTTTCCTAATGCTTTTAAAGCCTAATTTGGTTGTAATATCCAGGCAAAATCAAGCTGGAGATTTGAAATTCTTTTTTACAATATTTGTAATTTTAGATTTGACACCTTGTCTATGACTGTCTCTTTAAAGAGTAAAACTGGAGATACAGCTCCCTCTGTCTGCCCTGGGAATACCTCTACTTTGTTCTTTTTGTAGTGCACCTGCAAATGATTATAGTAACAGCACATCTATAGTCAACATGGAGATAGACGACAGAAATAGGTGGATAACTTTTTTTAGCAGGTCAGTAGTTTTTTCCAATCATGCTAACTGCAGCTTTAAAAGAACAAAGGCTGTCAAAGGGTGAGCTCTTCTCTTATCTGAAAATACCTCAATCAAGATTCAAAAGGCAAAGTAAACAAACTTGTGCTCAAATGTATAAGTTATTATGAGAATAAAACATCTAGGAATAAAAATTCTAGATATTCTTTAGTGCCCGTGCAATGCCTATGGAAGTAGCCATGGCAAAGGTGCCTCATTTTTGTTGACATTCATAAAAAGTATTTGTGTTGGTGGGGAAAAAATCTACATAAACAGTAAAACGTTAGGGGATACGACAGATGCTGAAAGGAAAATAAATGATGCTATATAAATCACACTTATGTATGCCACAATACCTGAGTGAAGTGAAAACTGAGGTTTTGTCGTACTCCTTTGTCATTTGTTTACGTGTCACGTCAGTCTGAGTCTGTGGATGTGATTCTGGCAAAGAAAATGTAATCTGCCTTTCAGGTTTAGGTGTTTGTGGTTCATATTTGCAGTGAACACATAGTAGAGCTCAGAATAAGTCTTGTCTAGGTTTATGATGTTATTAGCATCTTATACTGGCTGTGTAGTCGTTTATATTAGCATCTTATATAAAGAACACCAGCAATATTATATCACATGTCAATTAACTATGAAAAGAAAACCGTGACAAACAAAGTCTTGAAGCATGGTGCTAAAACTTGTGTGCCAAAATATGTGAAATACTTAACTTACGCTAGAAAAGCTTCTTTTTTATTTCAAATTAGGTTTTATGCCCATTTCTACGCACCCTTTCTGTAAGTAGTTTATTTTTCTCCTTTTAATCAAAATTCATTTCATGTTTTACAACATCTCACTTCGCAAATAACCAAAATGACAGGCTTGGCTGATAAGAATTTGAAAATGAGGATCTAATAACTGTTTTATACAGTACAAAATGTTGTTCTCAGGAGTAGGAACCTGTAAGCCTGTCAATATATGCACGATCTGAGAACCTAATCTTGCATCCCTTACTTATGGGAACAGCTTTATTAAAAGCACGTGTTATTTCTACGTGTCCTGTTTATTCAAAGTCGTGATAGGAATGGGAGTTGAAATCTTGGGGTGTGCAATGGAAGATGACAGTGTGGAGATGATTCCAGCAGACCAGTAGGTGAGCTGCTTTTGGGTCCACTGAGTGTGGGGCAGCCCACACTAACCCTCTGGGTTAACGCAGTAGTAGCTAAATAGGTGCAATAATGATCAATTAGCAACGTTCTTGATGTAGAGACAGATCCACTGGTGCATCTTACATTTCATTTCACGAGAGCTTAATAGTGGTGGCAGTGGATTTTGGAGCAGGAAGAAAACTTAAATCCTTACAACTGAAGCTAGTATGTAGGTTGCTCTGAAAGTAATGCCTCCTATTTATTTCCACAGAAACTACAGCAGATAAAGAGTCCAATAACACTCTTTGATAGAGCAAATTCTCAGCTACAACACACTACTTTTGAACGTAGTCACCACCATTAGCTCTCCATTTTCACCAATGATGAACAAGAGCCTGCATGCTGCACTCATAAAAATTTGCACCAGCAGAGGTGACACAATGTCACTATTGCCACTGCTGCAATGCACTGCTCACCACCACCATTTGGTCTCCATAAACATTCAGCAAGTGTTGAACAATGTTGATGCTTTTTCCTACATGGAAGAATTCAATTGCACACCTTTGCTTCATCCACACTTCCATGTCAGATGCTGTTTTGTCAGACTGTCCCTCTGCCACCATCTGTCACATGGCAACAAAATGGAACGGGATATTGGTGAGAAGGTTCAACCTCTACTGCCATACCACCACCATCCACCTCTGATGTTGTGGGCCAACATAATAAAACAGGAGACATTGCTTTCAGAGCAGCCCTCCTATAGGAGGCTTTTGTGTCTCTTGTAAATGACAGGAGGTGGCAAATACTATTTGTAAGGAAGGAGAATTATGTCTGTACTTCTGCTACCCCTATTATAGGTAACAAAAATACTTCTGATTCAAAAATGTGGGGTCAAGACCTAAACTGTGCCCATACTGTAGTTACCATTATTAATCCATCTATTAAAAGCTAGTAGGTGATTTTAATTGAGCTTGGCAAATACCATGCTCTATAGCTGTATTGCAGTTAATAACATTCTATAACTAAAGTAATTAGGCTAATTAGGGATGTGTCACACTAGCCTTCACACCAAGACCCTGCCAATTTTTCTTGTGTGGGTAAACACTTTGGTACTGGGTGGCACCCTCTGCACCTGGGTGGAAGCACTGCTGTACGTGATTCGGTGTGGTGACTGATGCCTAGATTGAAATCTGAGCCTTCCCTTAAGATGTTACAGTATCTTACTTTTTAGAGCAATGATTTATTAGCTAATGCTTTTTTAATAGAGCTCTAATTATTTGGAAAACAACGCATTACAGGCAGATCATGGGGGTATTTTCTGGTTGCTGCTTGAGTTGGATAATTTGTGTGCGTTTGTGTTGTTTCAGCACTGGGCAAGCTACCTATTGTTTTAAAATTCAGTGAAGCTTTCCTGGAAGCAGCAGCAGTAAACATTTTTTAGACACAAAAAATAATCAATGGATTTAATTAGTCACCATTAGATCCATTTATATTCCAACGGGAAGAAATTCCTCCATAAATACCACAGTTCAGTTCAGTAATTCAGCAGCTTTCTGTAATTCTTTTGCAGTTTAGCCACTTCCATAGTTATTAGTTGAGTGTACATAGGCAAATATTTTGTTCAGCCTATTCAAGTCTTAGTTTAGTTTACAGGATTCTGCATCATCTGAACAACTTAAATTAAATTTTCTTTTCTTGGGAAAAAAAGAGGAGGATTGAGTTTATTCCTTTCTTAAAATATGTTCTTGTACCAAGAAAACATTACTTCTCTCTTTTTGTTTTTGTTGGTTTACATTTTAATTTTGATGAAGAAATACATATCTAATCTCTTCGGCCGTAATTTCTACTTCATTGTTTGTATTATGAGTAGGGTGCTAAGGCTGGCTGTTGAGCACAGCTATAGGCTGTTGTGCTCCCTTTTACATCGTATATCCCATTAACTGTCCTGATTTCTAATCATGTCCTATAGTGGCACTTCTCAGCACACCTTCAACCTGTGTTCCTCTTAATTTACTGATGAGGCTGTAAAATACCTATGCTCAAGTTGGATTTTATTTTCTAAAAATGTAATCTACACTACTATTACTTTTGCATATAATAACTAAGAAAAGTTTCCCCATTCAAGTCACCACATCAGAGCATGTTGACAGCTCTTATTAGACCTGTCGTGTTTTCTCATGGACATATCTCGACTTTGCTGAAATAAAGTCCATTTCCAGCCTCATGACTGCAGAGAAAACCATGTGGACTGGGATTCTGTATCTTTTCTATAAGCAAGCATGGTAACTTAATGTAATCTTTTTTTTTTTTTTTTTTTTTTTTTTTTTTTTTTTTTTTTTATTAAAGATGACTTTTTCATTTCTGGAGCCTTATTTCCTATTTTTGAAAATTTTGTTTTGATCATAGTAGAGATTTTAAAAAAATGATATTTGTGGATTTCTCCTTCATTGGATTATTTGGCTATTTTCAGCCCTGGTCCTTTTCTTTCCTCCACTCCATTTGCTACTGTCATGTATACTGAGTATGGAAAAGCATACAGGACTGATTGGATACTTGTCACCTTGCTTGTGTGCCATTGATGTTTCATGGTGCCAATGTACAGGCTCAATTACAGGAGGGTGCTGTTACCAGCTTACAAGGAATTGCTGTGGAATCATGCCTTTAAGTAAATGGATAGAACTCATCTGGGTATGCCATTATGCGCCTAAATGCTGTAGGAATGCATTTTACCTGTGTGGATTTTGTTTTTTCACACCGTTGTCTGGCTTTTGTTGAGTACTGCTCGTTGGATATAGCTGCAATTCTAGTTACTATCTAGCAAGCACAATAGGTAGGGATCACATGTCTGTGTTTTTTAAATTAATGCACCGAATTTGAGAACGTTGCTTAATATTTAGGGCTTCTGTTCAATGTTTAGCAAACTGAAACCTGAGCCAAACCTTTTTGTGTCAATGACTGTGTATCTTTAGTATCTATGAATTCCAGTCATGACTTAAGAAAATTGTACGACAGTGGTTTGATGAAGAAAAGGAGGCTTATGTGTGATTTATCGGATAGTGAGGTCGTCTTCAATGAATACATTTTTACGCTCTTGGAAGCAGAAAACATCTTGTAAATGGATCCTTAAAAGTACTTATTTTGCTTTATATCCTAGTAAGGTGGCACACTTCAATTCCTGAATAAAAATATTTATTAAAACAGCTTTGTAAATGCAGTCTTCCCCAATGAGCAACTTCCTTGATAGGTAGTACATTTCCAACAGGACTTTCTGTTGGAGTCACTTCCCTGAATGCGGGTGTGGGTGGTTTGAGGTTCCGAGGCTATTAACTGATCATTTGCTACCACAGGGTCATTTCTAGCATCTTTTTAGAGCAACATTTAGCTCAACTTTTTCAAAATGTAAAATTGAAATTCCTGTTCTTTGGAAAGTGTGATGTTGTGTTCGTTTATGAAATCTGCCGAATTTCTGTTAGAGTGTAACGTCCTGTATGGTAAACTTGTTCTACTGCATTGTGGAAGGCCCCAGTTGTGCAGCTGCCTCAACTTAGTGGACTTCAGCCAATTTTAAGCACGGAAAGTGAAGATGAGAGGCTAAAGGAAAACATTTTTATTGCATATTATGAATGTTAATATAAGGAAAATGGTAAACAATAGCTCTATCTTAAGGCCGTATGTGAACTACTTGAGTTTACCTTGATCGCGGTTCTTGCTGTCATCATGAGATAGAAAATATGCGCTCCTGTTCTTAGTTTGAGGTGAAGAATGAGGTGCCCAGCTTGTTTCAGTTTCAAGGAAAAGGTAATAATTTCAGTCACTTTGCTTTTGTGAGAGAACTGCCACGTTCTTTCTTTTTCAGGCCACAGTAAACTGATCACGAAAGACTAGCTAATAGTTCAAAAGTCTGCGGATGAAGAAGCAGAATGAACCTTACAGAAATATTTTGAAAGAGTATAATGTGAGTTCTTTATTTCCTTAAATAACGAATATATGCATAAGCTTTTTTCTCAACACCTAGTTCAAGCTTAAAGATGTTTTACCTTAATAGATAAACGTAAAGCTTGCAGGACCCTCTAAAGCAATCCTGAGTGATGAAGCAATAGGACGTCTGAATACGACTGTGTCTGACCTGACTACATCTGCAAGGATTGCTCCGTGGTATTGAGAGTGAGGAACACCTCTAGCAGCAAACAGGATGATTAGTTAGTGTGTAATTTAAAGTTCCTTTGGGTATGATCAAGATTGAGGGTTGTTAGCGGAGAATCATTTTATCCTTCTCAAAGAGAAGGATCCGGCATGTGGCTATTCTTGGGCAGGTTACATTTGAGGGGCGATGTTATATCTTCTACAGTGGGGAGGAGCATTTAATTTCAAAGATAGTTCTTCAGAGATATCACTTTCAATGATTAATTTCTACATAGAATTTAAATTGCCGGTATCGTGTTTGCATTTTTCCCCAAACTGTGCTATGCTGTTGGGTGATTAGCAAATAGATGGAGTTTGACCCAGTGTTGAAACCAGCAGTCTGACAAGTCCTAATGCTTTACAGCGTCGTCGTGAGAAAACTTAAACATTAGAATGTGTGACTAGTACCCAGTTTGCTACTGGATGCTCCCTTTAATAATAATTATTAGCTCTGTTAGCATTCACCGCAGCTACTGCTGCTTTTACTGAAGCCCAGCGGGGAAACAGGGAAAAGGGAATTGTGGTTCACTTGTAGCCTCTTCAGTGCATGCTGTAGCAGCATTTTGTGGCAAGAAGTGGCAACAGCCTAAAAAGTCTTTTTCCTTTGTTTCTGCTTTGCTAAGATGTCTGCAGGTGTGAAGAGTTGTTAGGTGCCTGAATGCTGCATGCAAAGCACAGGACTTGCATCAAAAGAGAATTGGGCCCTTGCTGCAATATTGCTTTGAATAAAGAAATAGCTTAAATGCAGGCTGTAATCACTTATGAATTATTTGTATTAACTAGTTTAATCCTGTTCAGATGACATGTTAGTCCTGGAAATGAAAGCGAGTTAAACAAGAACTGTTTATCGTTGTTGAACAGTATTAGCTTTATGCTGTTACAACGACTGTTGCATTTGGGACAAAACAGCTGTGTCTCTCATGCTGTCCTGCTCTTGAATGCACTAACTTGACTCTGCAGCAGCTTGGCTTTTTATCTGATGTTCTACTTTAATACCATTTCAACTAACTTAAAAGCATGTTTAAGTATCATTAAATCCTAGCTCATATTCTGTCTTTAACTTTTTTCTTTCCAATGTCTGTGATTATTATCTCTTTATAACTTTTTTTTTTTTTTTTACAATATCCTTCTCTGTAGAATTAAGATACCTTGTGATGAGCAGCAGTGGAGCAATATTGAACAAATTAAAAAAAAAAAAAAAAAAAAAAAAAAGATTGACATGTACAGTTTTGGCAAATAGTGTAGTGGTTGATTTCATCCAAGGAAGTTAAAGACTATTAGACTCCAGAGCTCTTTGACGGGAAATAGCAAAATAACCAATCTCCAGCAGCATGCCTACAACTATTTGTCATTTCTTCTGAGTTTAATCTACAGGAGGATTCATCATCTGTGGCAGATGTCTGTAAATACACAAATCTGTTGATCCAGGGCTCATTTTCTGAAGAAATGTAGCTGGCAAAGATGTTTACTTCTCTGTGCTGAATGTAAAACATGTTACTTTATCTTTTTCGATGGGGGGAAATGTTTAAGGGTTCTTCTGGTGTATTATTGCGTAGCAGAGGTTAATAGGCTGGATAGGATTTCGTTATTACCCTTGATTCTTTCCTATCATCTACTCTCATCAATAAATAACTTAATTAAAAAGCTGTTTCTGAGGGACAAAGTACAGATCCCTAAGGTGTATCAACATTTCTGGAAAGGGTCGAGCCTCTGGCTAAATACATAGAGTTATGGATGCTTGAAAGCTTCAATAGCTCTTACCTTTAGTATGAGCAGCACAGGTGGCAACAGTAAACAAATGGTAGATCTTCCCACCAGAAGCTGTTCAGCCAGAGCAGGTAAGATGAAAATCCTAGTTAGGGAAATGTCCAAAATTTCACTTGTGTTTAATAATAATCCTAATATCTTGGAAGCGTTCCAAATAATCAGGATTCATATAAAAATATTCAAATCTAATTAAATGTGCATAGGAAATTCTTTCTGATGTTCAGCGAGGAGCTTCTGAAGTGTATGTGTGCCCCCATGCAGAAATGAGTGTATTACTTAATATTTTCATACATAATTTAAAATATTTTACTTACCATGCACAGTTCTGTTTTTTATGACCGCGCGTTTCTGTGTTGCAGGCTCTCTGCAACTGTGCTGCTCACCCAAAGGTTCTTATCTGTTCTTTTGTTCCACCAAGGATATCCTTTGCTGACACAGCTGTTGGGGGGAGCTGCTGTTCTCTAAGGTAGACGGCCATTCTGAGCTTTCCCTGACCTGTGCCAGGTTGCTGTGCCAACAGGTGTATTTGTGCTCAGGTGCTCTGTTCAGGAGGTTGGGGTGTTAGTGGTCAGAGTCTGGACGATGCCATGCGAGTTGTGCGTTATGTTCAAAAATGGCTGGCACGTGTGGGTCTCCAGCTCTGATAGAAACAGAGGGTGCAAAACTGTTGTGCAAGGCGAGGCCAAGCGAGCAGGTGGGATGGGGCACCAGCCTCCTCCTGTGCCCTCACCTGATTCTGCTCTTCTGCTTGTAGAACGTGAGGCATACTGTGGCAGGTATTTTGTTTCTTGCTCCTTATTTATCAATAGGGGAATAAATGGAAAACTTCATCACAGTCAACATGTATTTTTGAAAGGGGCTTGTGAGAAAGTCCTAATTTTTCTCTATCTCTGCACAAATTATAAATGAAGTTAAATGTTTTCCTGACATCTCTAGGTGTGCTTTTATTATATTCAGTGCTGTTTACAGCCAGAGGGGTAGATTAGTAGGTGCTCATGTTCAAGTGCTGCCCGATGCTGTGGGTTGGCTTAATGAAATTAAATTTGTCTGTCTGTAGCTGGCTACAGCGGTTCTTACTAAACACAAAAATACATTTTGTGAACAATAAATTAGGAAAGGAAATAATATTAATTTATTAGCAAGCTCCACTAACCGAGGAATTGAAACTACTTGAAAGCTTAAACTTAAAATCTATTCAGATTGTTTTTGTTGGACATGTGTTTGATCATTTAGGATATTTAAGTCCATGCAAGGAATAAATACTAGCTAATATGAACAGCCGTGGAAAGAAGCTGCTATTTTTTTTCCCACAAGAGTCAACATGCACTCATTGAAAAGAGTGTAATTTTGCCTGCTTAGTTTCTTTAAAACAAACAAGAAAAGAATAAAAAAGCAGGAGCAGCCACAGAAGACAAAGACAGGGTGGTTGGTAACTGTTTTTCTTTTTAATATGAATATGAACATGAGCCCTGCAGATTTACGATTCAGTTTAATAATTTCCTCCCATTTAATTTAAGTGGCTCTTTCAGGAAAGATTGCTTCCCTTGAAGATTAGTTCATGAGTGGGTTTAATATATTGTTGCAAATATATACTACTGCTTTCTCTTATCTTGGCAGAGAACAAACACATTTCATCAATTACATCTTTCTTTCTTTCTTTAAGCTTTTCCAAGGCTTAAAAAGAGCAATGGTATCACCTGTTCCAACAGTCTGTTTTCTGTAAAGCTCAAGGTATCCCTATATAAATGAATTAAGTCTGTATTTAGAAATAGAGTTAAGGTTTCCCTGCTTGTATAAATATGTCTCATTAATAACAATTCATCTGCCATAGGTATTTCCAATATGTTGTAAGGAGGCTCATGCTCTTATCAAAAGGGAACTGCAGTTCTTGTCCGAAGGAGATACCTATTGAAAGGCAAACCATTCCTCAGAGTGGGTTCGGTTTATTCCACAGAGCTGGAGTTAGCAGAAAAAGTATGAACTTCATCTGCGCTGCACAGTTAACTGGTTACTTGACCTGAAATGGAAACGGGGAATTGCAGAATATCATGAAGTTGCTGTGAAGTTGCATGCTGATTAATATGAGAGTAAGTTCAGCGGTAACCAGACTGTTGTGACCAGAGGACAGGATGCCAGCTGGGCAGGGATCTAGTCTTGGTTCCCAGCTCAGATCCTGCCTCCTTGCTGCTTGGCAGCACATCAATTAAACTGATGCTAGAATTCAAGTGCCTAAATCCATATCTCATAAGGTGCTTGGCTTTGCAAAAATGCTGAACACCAAAACTTCAACTAAACTAAAATAGCTAATACAGTACTTTTAAGTTTCCTTGCCTTCCAGTGTTAGTTAAGGGACGAAGAGGCGGTTTATGTTGATCTTTTTAATTAAATGATAGTCATACTTTTTAGCCGTTTCTGACCAGGAAAAGGTGGATCATGATTATTTTGAGATTTAGGTATTTATGAATGCTTTATAAATAAGTAAAATCTGAATGGTGTGCATATAGAAAACGGACTGAAACTGAAGCTTTTGTTAGTGTAGCTGCAATACAATTTCTGCAGCAGAATTGTCATTGCACCGGCATAGTCTCAAAACAGGATCATAGTTCTGGCTGGGTCTTTATTGGCATGCTAGTTGTCTATAAAATAAAACATTCATCACATAACTAATAAAATCCTGGTTTACGTGAGTGTTAAATACCTTCTGTTGGGTGAAGTATCAATTAAGCAATGAATTACAAATGCGTGTAATTTGTTTGAAATGGTGCTAATTACCACTGTAAGGTCTTTATTGATGTTGAAATCTTTAGATGTAGACTGAAAGGGTAACCACCTCATGTTACAAAGATCAGCTTTCACAAGGTGGTGTCTTTCAGCTGCTGCTTACCAGGAGCTGAAGTATTTCTTCTCAACTTAAGTCTTTCCGTTGTCTAAATCCTATCCCCTTCTGCTCCTCAGGTTACTGAAATAATGTACAGCTTGTTGGAAACTACCTTACTCACAGTGAGTGTTACACCTCATCAAAATGATGCCTGTTGGAAAACAAAGCATTTTCACTCAAAATGCTAAAGGAATTAGAATACATTATGTGTTTGAAAACAAGCAAATCATTTTGGGTATTAAGTAGCACCAAAGAAGATTCAGTTGTTCCTCACACCAAAATGACAACATAGAGAAAATGAACACATCTTTGGCCATTTGTTCATCTTGACTGATGAGATGAACAATTTTTTTTTTGTTTTGCTGTTTCTTTTTAGATTTGGAGGCTAGGGCAAACTTTCCTTTTGAAGAGGTATTAATGACAATACAAAAAGCACTGCAATGCTAAATGACTCCTGAAGGCTGTGAATTTGCTTGCATTGAAGGTCTTATGCTGTAGGATTTTGGATGAGTTCTTTACCTCAGCACAACATTTACATAGCTATACCGTTTTAACAGTGTTGTGTAGATGCAGATGTGTGTAAGTGTACATACACACATTTTGTGTGTACATACACACAAGGAAATCGTGCTCCATTAATTAGCGTAACCATCCTTGTGGTATTTGGGAAAATAAATCCTGTAAGATCAATGGGAAGAATCCAGACCGATGAGGGCTGATATGTTCGTGTTGTCAGGGTGCCTGCATAAATACAACAGTCTTATCCCTACCATTTATCACACATTTTCCAAATGTATTTGCTTGTTCTGTATCTCACCAAAATCTAATCTTCACATCCTACTGCCTCAGGCTCTTAGCTATACAATGTTGTCAGCTGTAAGCATAACCTGAAAGAGACAAAAAAGCATACCTGAAAAACTGTGTAAAAAGGTGAGGTTTGCTGGTGTGAGAGCTACAGCTGTAGATTCAGACATCAGGTTTTAGACCATCAAATGTGAAAACCAATAGTGGATTGCGTTTGATAATCTATTTAAAATTCTGTCTTGCAACTGTCCACATCTGACAACTAAGTTGTTTGACTAATGAGTGTCTACTGCAAAGAACTGTGATATTTAACAGTAAATACCTGAAACATGGAAAAGAGCAAGAGGGAGAGGCATTTTGGATGTTTTGAAGGGGATGGAGGAAGTGAATAAATAGATCAAAAAAGAAAGTAAGGACAAATGTAATGGGAAACTTCATGCTAAAACGTAGTATCTTTCCAAAGTAGTTGTGGAGGTGGCTTTGCCAGAATATTTAAAATTAGACTGGAAGAAATGACAAATCTCATGTAAGAAATTACTCTGTACTGGCAGGGGAATGAATTGAACGAAATCCATGTCTCGCTTTTAGCTACTTGATTGTGTGAGAGCTACTTGATTAAGCTCTCATACTTCGTGTCTGAGATGGACAATGTTGGTAGAATCACTTGCTTTTGCCCTGCTCTGTTCTGTCTTTCTCTGATAGTTAAGGTAACCCATTTTCTTACCCAGAACAGCAGTACTTGCCGTCTATGTTGAATTAAGAAGAACAGCTGTTATGGCAGTACTTGTGTTGCTGCGTTATGTGAGCACTGTTTGAAGTAGTTCTGTATGAACAGGGAGGTATGGAAACAGGTGAACTTCAGCAGCGAAAATGACAATCGATGACGAATGAAGTTACTAAGTTCTGTTTACTTCCTGAGGGACCCTTAAAATATGTTTATTTTCTCTCTGAGTATGTTTTAGTTAATGTGGTTCTATTTTTGTGCTGTGTATACATATATTACAACAAAAGTAACACGTTGTTGTTTTTGAATTGTCTTCTATAATATGTGTAACTCATGTGACACGTGAGCGACGCTACTGGGAGACTTTCTGGGCTGTAGTAAATTACCAAAGAGAAGTCCCATGCTCTTCTCTCTAAGACCTCTGCTCCTTTTGGACCTGCAGAGAGCTGTTTGTCTGCAGTGCTGCTGCTGAGGAGCGCGTTGAGTCACACATCAAAAATGCAGGCTGTCCTCTCTTGGCTGACTAGGCTCCTATCAATTTTTCTTTCCTCCTGCATTACTTAATGATACACCAACTCTTTCCACAAAGCGTGCGTGACTCAAGGCTTCACCGTGCTGCTGCCCCTGAACTGTTCTTGTCTTTCTGAATCACAGCTTGGAGGGTTGGAAGGGATTTATTAGTGGAGATGTTTGTAAAGATCAAATTCTAAGGTCCTTGTAATATAAGATTCAGTTCTTAAAATGGTAGTTTGGTTTAAACGACTCTGTTATTAATACACTGAAAATTTTGTCTGGAAAGTTCCAGGGATTCAACTTAATGCCAAAGTGCAAAGTTTCTGTTGAACCACTTGAAACCGCAAGATTTGAGAATTGTATGGGATCTTTTCATCTTTTTAGTTCTTGTAAGTCCAGAAGCGCTGTGTAATAAGCCTTCCATTCATGACTTTTCAGCATTTCTAATTAGAACCAATATGTTGAAGCAAAATCAAGGAAAACTTCATTTCTGAAAATGTTTTTAATTCACAGAAGTTGAAAAAATCTGGGAATTAAACACCCTGAAAATCCCTTTGAGCTCTTATATTAATTTTTAGTTGCCTCAATACCAGACTTTTTTCTGGCATTTTGTTAGCTTTTGTTTTTATTCCGTCAATAAATAATTTTAGAAGGTGATTAAATGTGAATCACCAGGACTTTAAATAAGACAAATAAAACTTGTATCAACCCACATAGCTCATATGTTGCAAATTATTTTCCTGCAGGTTCTTGTCCTAGAAAGATAGTTTTCCTACCTTTATATAAGGAACAGGAAAAAAGAAAGAAAAACAGTGATTTAATTTAAATAAGTACTTTGGGGTTACTATCGCTTTAGATGCTGAACCCTTTAACAAGGAGGTTTACAAAGAAGGATACTGATCAGTTGTTTTCCTCTAGTGTGGCTTAGGAGATTTAAAGCTTCAGGATCTAAATACAACATGAACATTCCAACTTCAGTAATGCAAAAATGGGGCCACCTAAATTTTCTGGTTTTGTTTTTAAATTTTCCAAATGCTAACACAATTGTGGTATGGATTTGTCATAAGATCCTCTTGCATCTTGGCAAGGTTCTGCTAGTGCTAGTACTGTACTGTATTTCAAGTTAGATTTTAAAAGCCAAATTTTCCAGGTTTTTCACCTATCTTAATGTCAAGACCATCTCTGTAGCCTCTCAGCTTTGATGTCTGGAGGACAAACACATGAGCAGACTATATATTGGGAGCAAGAATGTGTCTGTGTTCTGTCCCAGTACTGAGGCTCTTTATCACCTAGCTGCAGCTTTGTAACCTACCTGTACTTATCTTGGCAGACAAGATGCCCAGAGTCCTTCTTAGACACTGCAGGCAATTTGAAGTTGCAGTCATCTGTAGGGGAGCAGCCTGGCCATACGGAGGTAGAGCATCTTGAGTGTTCTCCAGATCTGGTCAGCTATTGTCCAGGGGTTATAAATTTCTATCAATAAAGCATCCACCTGCAGAGTAATGATGCATGCAGAACATCTGCAGATTATTATTTTTATTATATCTATTTTATTGTCTTTATTCTATAAAGATGATAGACAAAAGGAAGCCTGATTACATGGCTGTTGAGAATAAATCTAACGGAAAGGAGAAGAGGAGGAGTGAGGTATGAAAAGGCAAGCTGTAATCTTCACTGTTTGTATTTACTGTTATGTGAACAACTACATTGCACATTGCTTTGGTGGTTATTCCATGGGATAGCCCATCCCTACTGAGATGCTGAAATATCCAGACAGCAGTAGCTTTCAGTCTGTATGTACCCAGGAGGCTGAGAATGCTCAGTTGATTTGTGTTGCCCATATTCAGTTGAGTGCATTAGCAGTGTATGATGGTATTTTCAGATCTTGGATATCTTCAGATTTTTGGGACTTTGAATTGCTTTAAATATCTGAGACACAAGCATTCCCAAAACCCCAGAGATTAACCAGCCATGGAATAAAAATTAATTCTGACATCTATCTAAGCCTCATTTAATTTTAATCTAAGCTTCTGTGGAATTTTTTAGTTAATTTTGGAATATGAGACTTTAAAAAAAAAATAGAAGTTGGACAAAAATTACTTTGGCTAAATTTGAAACTCTCCAGTCCTATTGAAATCTGAAATTCAGTATGAGGAGTAAAAAATAAAATAATTGCCTGAGTTCGTTTTAAGTCAATTATATTTCTAGCGGTTATGTTGACTTAATTTTTTCTTTAAAAAAGTTTATTCTCTGTTATACATAAGGAGAAGAGGGCAAAAATCTCACTGTTCTCTGACATTCTGTCAGCCATAGTACCATGCAGGAATGTGCCCAGAGACGCTCTTTAACAGGAAGTCTTATTCATGGAGGGATGACTAAGTGTACAGCAAGATGCATAGACACGTAATATTACACTTGAAGAGAATATTCCACTTTTAGTTCACCTCTTCAGTCAGATCTAGAGTTATGCAGTCGCTCAGAAGGCTGTTCTAGTGCACAAGAAAATTGAAGAAACCATTCAGGAATTCTCCAGCCCTAAGCAAGACTGAATCCAGGTAACAGCTTCACAAACAAATGCCTTGTCTGCCCAGAGAGGCTGGAACAATCATAACTGGCTTGTCAAAAACGAAATTTACCTGTTTCTGGGTACACTGAGAGTGATGTCAGCACGGATTCAGCTTTACAGTCTTGCTGGCAGTGCTAGAACCTCATAAGGAAGATTCTGAAGATAAAAAGAATATTCAGAGGTTTTTATGAGTCTTTCAAAGAAGGCACAAACTAATTGAGTTACGCTAAAGACTTAGTACCATGTAGCTTTGTGTAATCGTGCTACAACAGATTTCCCCAGTTTTATCTTGTTGCCCAACTCTACCTAGGACCAGCTTGTGTAGCAAAGTAGGATCCTAGCTCATCTGAAATCTCCTGTGTTTTCCGTATTTTGCTTGCTACATCGCCCTGATGTTTTGTATTTTGTTACATTATGCTGTTCTGAAGATGCAACGACTGTGCTGACCTCTTTATCCCTTTAGTCTGCTGCCATGCTCCTGAGAGCCTGGCGGCTTTGTCTAGACTCGACAATGCTGTGTCCTGCACAGACACTGCAGCTTGGGTCTTTCTCTCAACCCTTCGCTGTGCTCCTCTTTAGATGCTTACTTGCACGTGGCAAAATGTATTCCTGCATTTCATGCTTATCTTTACTGGGTCTTCCTCAGGTCAAATCCTTTTTCTAATGCATTCAGGGTTTTTCAACTCGGTGCTTATTTCCTGTTCAAATTATAGCAAGTTTTATGGTCTGACACTCCTTTCAGCTGCACACATTCATATGTATATTTCTGGTAGTGTTGCAAGGTGTTCCTGGTGTTTTTTGAAGTCTATGCAGTTTTAGAAACTTCTACCTCATCTGTTAGTATTGGGCTATTAAACTGTATTTTCATAATGATTTTTTTTTCTGTTATTTTGCATCTTGGCACACCTGCTCGCTATGATTTATGACATCAACTATTTCTCAAGATTTTTTTGAAAATCAGAAAATCTGTTTCTAATAGTTGAACAATGCCATTGTTCACCCTTAATATTTGCTTTTGTATTTTCTTCAAAAATTCAGGAATAAGATTGCCATGTGGTAAAGGCGTTGAATTGTTGCTCTGGAGAACTGAACTCCTATTCATCGGAAAGTTTTCAATGTAGTCCGGGGAAACTGTTTAATCTCACTCCATCTTATTTTCCAGACTGTAGAATGGAGACTGTAAGAGTTCACCTCTCTGTAAAAATTTCTTATGGTTTGTAGACTAAGGAAAAAAGTACCCACGTTCTCTCAGTACCCAAACTAAGAATTACTCAGGGATTGTTAGATAGGCTGAAGCTAAGGGAAGGAACTATCGTGTTAAACATAGTGATGTCTGTGCCAACGAACACCCTAAAGTAGGCAAGAACTTCCCACTCCACATAGTCCTGCTGGCCTTGGCAGGCAGGCAAGTTGAAGTCATCTGTAATGGAAGATGCATGTGAAACGGCAAGGCTTAAGTGCTTGTAAATATGGAATTTCTTCTCATCTCAATATTTTTTCGTTATTTTTGTTACCCCAAAATAGAGGATCTCTCAAAAGAGGATAAAATATTTATTCTGCTGTTGCCCTGATGTGAGGAGGTACCTCATGGCTGACTTCAGAATTAAGCACTTTTCGTTGATGCAAACCTGAAAAGCGGAAGTACAAAGTTGTCAATGAGAAGGCATGAAAACACTATGAAAACATTACCCTAAGCGTAAACATACTTGTGTTTAAGTTCTTTCCAGGAATTTGTTCCAGGTGAGCAAAATGTATCTTCCCATAGTTAATCTCTAAAAATATAGGCACTTTACCATGGGGCTTCCTTCCCTATTTGCTTTTGTTTATTAATCTTAGAACAAGCTGTGTCTAGGTGTTACATCTCCTTGCAAAAATTTACCTTACCCAAACTGGCATTTCATTTATACCAGTATTGGCAAGCCAATGCGTACTGTTCTGAAAGAATTCATTAAATAGGGACATGTTAGTTTACAGGTTTAATCCATATGATATTTATTGGCAGTCGTACAGGCTATGACAGGCAGCCAACACACTATTCAGTAGACTTTTCCACCCATCTGTTTATCCATCTGTTACTTGAAAAATAGATTGCTTTTTTTTTTCCAAAAAAAGCATTGTTCTCGGAGGCCAGTGAGTTACAGATACTTTCATGTATAGAACTCACTGTAACAGGACCATCTGAAACATCCTGTGGTATCTTGATATGAAATAACTGATGTGCCTCCAGTCCCCAACATCTGTACACAAGCTACTGTGTACCACAACAACAAGCTTGAAATTCACAAGTTGGACTTCCTCTTTTGTTGTTGAGAGGAGAGAGAAGATGGCTTTTTGACCATGTTCATGAGTTATATGTTGCTGGCCACACGTTGGCTTGTTAAGATCAGAACGTTCTATAAAAGTTGAAAAATCTGATTTTTAATCAGAATGCTAGTATTAACCTGTGCACTATATTGACACAGTAAGAACACCTCTGAAAGAGAATCAAGTTATTAAATTTCAGTCAGGAGCTTTAACATTTCATTAATATTATGTAAACTGTTTTTATACTACAGATTTTTGAAGCCTACACTTGTAAATATTGCCATTTTATTCTTTTAAAATGTATTTTTACTCAGGAACAAAAAATTATGAATATACTTTCAAGAGAAAAACTTTCAAGAAAAAAAACCACAATTAAAAAACAAGACCACAAAACCTCTTCAACTCAATAGCTTCACATACATACAGCTGTACAGCCTCCCACCAGAAATATCACTGGAATCCCAAAACTGAGGAAAATTAGCTATGCAGTTTCTTTTGTGCATTTGCCCTTTGTTTTAAATTTGTGTCAAATAAATTCCAAAAGAAAGAAAGTTCAGGAACATTAGACATTTCAGATATCTGTCCTGTTGTTGTGTTGTGCTGTGAAAAAAGCTTGCATGGTCACAAAGTGACGATGTCCCCAATTCTGTTAAGCATTACAAAATGTGCGTTACAGTTTGTTTTCATGGTTGATGGATTGACTGAATTCATCCTGAAAATACTTTAGTGGAAGATCTGATACAATTTGTTTTTGCAATGCGGTATTCAAGATGTGTTATCAATGGCAATGTTTGATGAAATTTTGTGTTGAGAGATCTGCTTTCGTTTTGGTAACATTTTTAGCGTAAGAAATATATAAGCTGAGACGTGTATTGATAAATAATTTCCAGAATATTAAGGGATAGAGCCTTGTGCCTAAAAAAAACCAAACAATCAAACAAAACAAACCAACCAACCAAAAAAAAACCACAAAGCCCACGAAACTCCTGCGGATATTTCTGCTGATTCAAAGGAAGTGTCACAAATGACTTGTCCGTGAATGCTGGAACACATGAGCTGGTCTGATCTCCAGTGTTACTGGGCTGTCCCTCAGCAGAGGGAGTGGAAGGAACCTGTTCCTTCCATTTAAGAATGTGCACCCAGCAGCATAGAGAAGGATCGGAGAACTAATGGGGAGGGCTAAGTATTTTTATTTGGATTTTTCAGCATGCCTCTCTAGTTAGAGTGGGAAGGTTTCAGAAGCTGGAAGATGATGATGACAGCTTAGTAAGGACATTGTTGCTGTTATTTGCCCAACAGGCAAACAGCGTACAAGCATGACTTTTTTCTTCAATTTAATTTAGTTGAAAGCATTAATAATAATTTACCAAATTTGATCAATTTATAATATTTCCTAAGGGAGTTTTTTCGCAGATTTCATGATTATATATAATCTTGTTAGGAAGCTAAGGTACTGTAGGATGTTTCCCTGACTCTCCCTTTTGGGTTAGCAGTAAGATTACTTGTAGGTCATTGTACAACACAAAATTCTGTGAAGAGAGCATTTTTAATCTGAAAACCACATCCTATTTTCTATGACACAAAACCAATGGTATAAAAAGGAAAAACCAAGTGTAAAACAAAATAGCCATTTTTTTTGTTCTTTTATTTTCTAGGGGAGGCATTCTACTGGAAAAACCCTACAGAACATAATTTACAAAGGGGTCATTGTGAAGGTAGTGCTCATTTTCCTTGAAAGTAATGAGTAAATTCAAAATTTTAGGGTGTTATAACCCCAGTCTTTACAAACATGTTCCAAGAGTATTCAAAATGATGTATAACATGGTATGAATATAATGAAATATACAAACCTGGAAAGCTTTTGGGAGACTCATCAAGGGAAGACTTTCCTGGCATGCAGTTCAGTTTATAAGCTAGTTTAATTAATGTAAGGAAATAATTAGTGTTTTACTCCTGAGAAATATGTCCCTAAGGTGTAACAATATGTATGCATACAGAAGATGAAGTAAAGTCACATGGGAATTTGCATGAATTTGTGTGCTAGCTCCCCATGCTGACATACTTGGTTTGCAACTCATGCAGAGTAAATTAACCCACCTGAAAGAGACTATTTCTTGCTCATTTTGTCATTTAGGCTCTAAATGTTCAAAAATCTCATGCTTACTCTGAGCCAAGAGTGATTAAAGAGTAATTTACACGGACGTGCTCTTTAAATTGTTATCCTACATTCTTAGACAACAAGCCCTCAGTATTTCCACCTCTGTGAGGATTTCTTAGTTCCTAGAAATTGCTCAAAGAAGGATGCAAGCAGGGAAGCAAAATGCTCTAAATGGCACTTAAGTATTCTATGAAATATAATAATATATCTCAATTTTTGCACAGTAGAGAGAACATCAGATGTTTGTGCTCGTTAAGGACTTCTTGAGAAATATGGAAGGAACTTACTATGATCCTTCTTTGACTGCAGTTACAGTTTGACTTTAAAGAAATGTATGTGCGTGTGTGTGTGCCACTTCATGCATGAGTGGTGTTCATTGACAGGCTGTTCCAACAGAAAGCTCCAGCAAATACAGTGGGGTCTATCTTGGCTCATTACAGACTCCTGCATGTCTACTAATTACCTTTAAAGTGCGTCACATAATTTTGTGTCCACTGTACTGAGTTCTAGTGGTAACTCAAAAGCTCACACTTCTGTGTTCATTCTTCCATGAATGCAGCAATTTGAGGATTAGCACAGAGAAAGAGAGGCAGTGCTTGGTAGTGAGGGGACTGCTGTAAGCAGAAAGGGGAAGCTAGAAGCAGTTTAAAGAAAAAATAAGAATGAAAGCTAAAATAAAGGTAAGAGAAAGATGAGAGCTTTCAGATAGTTTGTCTGGATGCTGGATTCTTTTATCTATCACATAGCAGTTACCCAAGTAATTTACTCAAGTGTTACCCAAGCAAGAATACTTGAAGCAATTTTCCCTTTTTTCCTTTGTGTATCCATAGTACAGGTTAAAGCCTAGATTACAGGCTAGAAGAGATTTAAAAAAAAAAAAAAAGGGCAACAGTTAGTTGAAAAATAATGTAGATATTTGAAGGAAATCTTGTAACAAGCCTTCTAACCTGTACAATATAGTAGATTCCAGTGTGCTTTCTCATGCATTTGCTCCTTCCCCAGATGCAATGGAAACTGGAGAAAACGTAAGGCTCTTTGTTATGAAGTAATGCATTACCCAACACATGAAAAATGGCCCAGGTCTGTGTTACTTCTTTACATTACTTCCACTCCTGTACTCAAGAATACAATTGTATTCTTAGAATACGTTTTTAATTGAATTTGTGATAATTTTATCTCAGCTTCATTGACAAACTCTTATTTTTAACACATTGTCAGTCAAATACCATTTATCAAACAGAATATATATGTATTGTTGCTTCCTCAGGATTTTTGTTAGCTCTTTTCTATTCTTTTTTTTTCCTTTCCTTTTGCTGATTGTAGGAAAAAATGAATTTAACCGTCTTCTCGTATCCGGATTCTCTCCCACCTTCTTCATTGTGGTCTGTGACCACAAAAGTGAATTACAGCATCACTGTGTATTCCTATTCATATTTTAATGTCTTTCCTGGAAATGTTTTTTCTTACACATGCACTTATAGGAAAATTCCCGTAAGATCTAAAAGCACAGAACTGCTTTTAGTGTATCTGGATTTGCAACTACTAGACCAGAAGGATGTTCTTCCAACGCTTCCCTGCAGAAAACATAAAAATCTGAATCCTAGTAAGCACACAACTCCAGTTCAACTCACACCTCAGCCAACCGGAGCACCTGCAAGCTGAGAACTGTTTTTTCTGAAGGAGAAAGCAATTTTCATGGTGATGTTTTTAAAATATCAGCAAGACAGTGAGATTTAGACAGTCACTTTGAAGGTACGTAACAAAATGTTAATTTTATGCTTTGTTCAGGCATAATTCAGAGTCCTAGATAAATTCTGCTGTCTCTGAAAACCTCTGATCATCATCCCAATACAAAGTTCAAACACTATGACCACTTTGTGCTCTGGACTGGGAAACATGACAGAGCAGAAAATGAAGTATTCTCGACAAACAGCCTTGTCAGCTGTCCTGGAAGTGTTATGGAGAGTTCAGCACTGCCCACTGTCTGGCAGCTGCACTTTTCTCTGTGTCCTGCAAGATCTACTTCTATGCTTGGGTTGTCTGCGCAGTTACAGGCATCATGATTACTCTTTTTTTTTTCCTGTTGGTTTGTATTTTGCATCTGTACCCATAGGTTTTGATGATAAATGCATTTATGTATACGCTTACTGCGGTAACTTTAAACAGTACTTTTAGAGATGTAACAGTCCTGAAAATATCTGTAATTTCTTTCAGTGCGTGGGGTCACAGAGCTTGCATAGCACTGAGCAGCAGCTGGGGCATTGCTGCTTATGGGGATTTGCTGCCATCATGCTACCCAAGACTGGCATCTGCGTAGGACCCGAGCATATCACATCCGTGGTGTTCCGTGGGTTGAAATCTGAGTAAATTGAGAGATAAGTCTTACAGCTAAACTCTTAACTTTTATTAAAATGTATAAAATAGTATATAATGGGATTCAAAAGCAAATGTCAGAGAAGTTCAAGCGTGGAGGCTTTTAAAAGTCCAGGAAACAATCTTTCAGCTTTTCTCATGGTTACTTTTCATCAGCCAACACCTGGATCTCACTTAGCCTTAAACCTCTGTGATATTAATAGTTGGCCTTTGACATTTAGTTGTTCATTTATTCCACCTACTGTCTAAGAAAAATGCATACAAACCTTTATCTTATGTATTAGTCTTAAGGGAATTTCAGAAGGGTGTTGGTAAAATTCAAGGAATTCAGAATTGTGTTAGGAAATAATTACACTGTCACTGAGAGGTGGGTAGTTTATCAATTACCAGATGAATTACTGTTTAGGATTTAAACATGACTGTTTCTACTTCTCTTCGGCACTGGTAGCTTTGAGTAAAATGGTAAAAGAGATTTAAAACTGTTTCCTTGCTGTGCAGACCTGCCTTAGAGCATTTGCAAAGCTATTTTTCTGCTCATAGTGACATACTGGGAGAAACCTTTGCATATAGAATACCACTGAATGAAATTTCCTGAGACAGAACTGGTCTGCAAGGTTACGGGGTTGTTAATTAATCATACAAATAGGTTCAGTCACTGCATGTATCTCTGGTTTCCCATACATTCCAGGAGAGTGGAACAGCAGTAAGCATTGGTCTACAGCCTTCTCTGGGACTAGGTGAATTTCCCCCATCTCACCCCTAGAAAGAAATTGCCTTGGCTTTTTCTACTACCATGAGATTTGACAATCTCATGCTAAATTTTCCTAATTCTAAAAAAAAAGAAAAAAAAAAAAGATAATTACTGTTTCTCCTCTGGAATAATTTTTATCCTTCAAATCCAAGTAGTATTTGGAATTATTTCTTTACTTGACTCTGGTCATGCTATTGATAGTTGAGTTAGAAAGGTAGAAGGAAAAATAATTGCATTCATTGTCAGCTGGCTCGTTGGGTGCTTGTTAGATGAAGAGAGGAAAGAAAGGTGCTACAGAACAGAGATTTCAACTTTATTGTAGCAGAAATGCATCCACTTAAAGTCATGATGATTCATTGTTTGTAAAAGATCTATTTTTAGCTGGCCTGAATTATATGGAGATTAAAGAGAATCATTAGCATAAAATTCCCCTTGATGCTTCTGCAGTTGGTATAAGACAGAAGACTTTGATAAGATTTCTTCAGCCTAGATAACTTTGGTGAATCCCAAAGTGTGTGCAAAAAGCTGATTGGTAACCATACAGAAGCTTTTGTGGGTCAGTGATCTATTCCTCTGAGCCCAATGCAACTTTCCATACATATTCCAAAATAAATCTTTTTAAAATCGAAGTGTCAGAAGAAATAGACAGATGAAGAGGGGGAAGGGTATATTTACAGCTGTGGAGAGAACGCAGATATCTTCAGGTAAAGCATTGGTGTTTGGATTTTGCTGTTTGCTCTGATCTCTTAATGCAGAATGAATGCTTCTTTCACTTCATTGCATCCATCCACGCTGTTGCTTCCTGTCATATAAAAGTGCATGCAGCTAGTGCGATCGCTACGTGGTGTAACAGCGGTGAGGATGGTGACCGGCTAACTTCAGTCATGGATGAGTAATTGTGTGAGCATCGCTCTCCGTGTGTCATCATACCATAGCAACGTGACTCTAAAGGCATCTGTTAAAGTACCTCATTGCAACAAGTATGAAATACAATGAAGGTGGCAGAATATATAACAGTTATAAAGCACATTTAAGCAGTACAACACCCACATCAATATATATTACATTTGTGTAATGACCAACTGTATTTGACATCCTAGGATAAAATGTCTTTGGAAGAAAGCCTAAAAGGTGCTAACATTGTGTTTTTGAAGAATAAACTAACAGCAAACTTAAGAAATAATGTATAGAAACATAAATAAATGAACTCCATATTTAACTAGACAACTGCAAACCTACGTTACATACCTTCCCTTAATATGGTGAAATCTAGTGCCTCAGTATATGCCACGATGAGTTTGGCCAATCAGCTTACCTTTTAATGATTAAGTCAAATTATGGTAACACCAGATACTCTACAGACATCATCTCTGAAATGCTCTTATCCTTTTGTCCTGAACAGACTCGCTTCTCCTTCGGGTCCTTAAATAAATTTGCTGGTAGGGGACGAGAATAACAATAAAAGTGAAATCAAAGACGAATCAGGAAGAATATGAGGGCATAAGCAATTGTTTTGAAAGAGAAGATTTTATGTGAGTTTTTATTACAAAGAGCTGAGATTCATTGGAAATTTATGTATGTGGAGAGAATACTTAGAGAAAGAATAAATCCATTGCAGTAATTCTCACTGTTACTGGAGAGACTGTTAATATGTCTTTTCACATTATGCAAAACCGGCAAACAAAAATAAGGGTCACAGCTTTAAGAAGAGTTGTTTGTAATATCTGTTAGAGCAAAATGTCACAACATGTAGTCTTCTGGAAAAAGCAAATAGGTCATTAAATCTCAGATGAATAAAGCATGTTTCCAAACTGCTAGGGATTTTTGTCTTTTCAGAATCACCGCAGCAGTGCTTGGGCTGTGGCTACGATTATGTGAAGACAATGGGTTTTAGTGGGACTAAAATTTGCCCCACAGTAACAAAATGAAGGGCTGCTTGGAAGACTGTTCCATGCAAAGAAAGAGACCCACTAGCTGCAAAACAGGTGGTAATCCACCAGGGGCAGGCATGTATGAAATAACTGCACCTTAATTAGCTTACAGTGAAAGGAAAAAGGAAAGGATTAAAGATAGAAGAGCTGGTTCAGAGCAGCCTCCTGTCTTGTTATTAGGGCTTTCTTAAGTGAAATTGTGATTAGGCTATGCACTGGGGAAATGGAGATTGCAAACATTTTAACATGCAACTTGTAACGTGTGCCTGTGAGATACATTAAAAAATCTCATTGGATGTGGCTTTCTGTGATCTGTTTATATCTTTTATGTAGCTGTTTCTTTAGTGAGAGGAGCTTATGCTGTTACTACATTCAAGGAGCTGGTGGGGTTGACATTCAGTCCCCAGTGGCTCCATTGTGAAACACTGTTGGTCTCTTTAGAGGACTCGGAACTGAAGAGCTGGAACAACCTGCCCTGCTACAAGAATAGCACAAGGCTGCCAACAGCAAATCTGAAGTTATTTCAGATCTGTCCTAAGTTCTAGCCTCGAGAAAAGTCGATTTTAAAAGAAAATTCCTTTTTATTTGTTTATTGCCATGTTAATGAAAGAGAGTATTGCATGCAGCCTTTTTGCAGGAGAGGGGAAAAGAACAAGAGCTTTTATCAGAACCTCAAATACTCAGTGTATATCTAGCATTGCACTAAATAGGGTTTTATGGTTTATAGGCAGTGCCGTGTTGTAATTTCTGTCCAAGAGTAACAGGGAATATTTCCCAGCACTGAATCTTGATTGCCTCTGCTGTTTCCTGTTACAATAGGCCTTGCCTCTTCTGTTTGGCCTGGTCAGAGTTTTTTCTGATAGTTTCTTGGACACGTAGTAGCTGATTTGGGCCAGGGTTCACTCCCAGCTGACAGCTGGGAGCAATCCATTTTTAGAAAAAACCATTTAGTCTTATAAATGCAGAAAGATCTGTGGCTATGGGACAGACAATGAGCTCTGATAATAGTTTAACTAGTTGTGGAAGACTTGTATAAAAGTCCCATTTTTAAGCGGAGTTCAATGCTTTCAACGGTTCCTGGGATTGGGCAGTTTTTTCTGATAAGAAATGCAACTGATAAATTTAGGCTAAAATTGATACCGTGTAGTAAGCACAGAGTTCAAAAAAAAAAAAAATCCAGTCCATAGCATAGAAAAGATCCTAAGATTAATGTAGTTAATGTAGTTGTATTCTATAGGGAGATAGGATAAGTAATAGGAAGGCAGAAATGAAAAAACTGATCATCTTAGCTTGCAGGGAAAACTAAAGCTTTCCAAGATGCTGAGGTTTCACGTGGCATTAGCTTGAGCAGTGCAGGAGCATGGTGCTTGTTTAGAGGAGACTTTTATGGTCAGAAGATATGAGATTAAGAAGGGATTTGTGAGATTGTGTCTTCACGGTGCGTGAAAGCAAATACCATGGATACTTGGTAGACTGAAATGTGGATGGTTCCGCTGTTGACGTGGGCTGCCTGTGGCTGAAGATTAAAATGTGAGTTCAGTTCTTTACTGAAGTAGTTAGTTAAATAGGTATGAGAGGGTATATGCGATTAGGTGTCCAGAATCTCCCAGGACAGCTAAAGTGAGCTGTACATACACAGTGTACGTTAGTGATCTTCCAAGAGAACATCAAGCCATCATTGTTGAGCAAAAGAAAATTTTCACTATATTGAGATAGATTTTACTACAGACTTATGGTAGGCATCTTCTTGCAACTAAGAGGAAGTGCTGCTTTTGAATTTGCTGTTAGGACAGGCATTTTATAATGTCATAAATAAGACTTAATATTTCAGTCATCATATTTTATTAATTCACAAGATTTTAACTTGCATTTGTAGAATTTGCCGGATTGCTTCTCTTTAGAGTTTTGTTCATTCAACATGATATATTTACTGCTTCCTGGCAGCATTATGTGGAATCCTTTCCTAGTCTGAGTTACTTAAAAGCTATTCTAAAATCCTCAGATTTCTTTTTTTAAGCACTTTTCATAGCTATGTTTTTAAAAAGTAAATAAAATCTGTCTGATGTGTTTCAAATCAGTCTGCAGAAGATAACGAAAAAATGAAATTGGTCCTAAATGTATAAGAAAGGGCAGGAATCTGACTGAACACTGTGCTAAAAAGAAAACAGCTCATTCTTTGCGTAAAGAGGGGGAAAAAAGAACTTCCCGGTGAACCACTTTCACACTGGAGTTATTTGAATATATATATTTTTTTCTGAATGACGTAACACTGAGCTCATGACAGTCTAGATCAAATCCAGATGAAGAGTAGAGGCAGGAGTCTAGCTGAGAGTCTTCATTCAATGATTCATAACAAAAATGTTGATAAAATGTGAATCTTCCGAAGTCCAGGCAAGGTAAAGCAATTTAAATTGAGACAAAGAATAAAGTATTTCTAACTATTAAAGCCTGTTGCTGATAACAACCAATGCTTAGTAACAGAATATATTTTAAATTTATATTTCATTGTTTGTTCATACCTTTGAACTGGGATGATACTTCTTGTATATCACTGTCACTGTGGTTCATTTTGCTCCGTCTTAATTGTTTATTAAAAAACTAACAAACAGCAGCTGGGAACACAGTCATGAAGTTCCAAAGCACTATTGGTGTCAATGGAAATTGAAGGTCGAATTGTTGCTGACTTCAGTAGATACTGAATTCTAAAATAGTAAGGGGTACCCTGATGTTTTTATCTCTGCTTTGCTTAAAAATAATTCTTTCCTAGTGCTTCAGCTGTAAATTACTAAAATGTTACTCTACTGATATTTTAGAACATGTATTTATCACTTCAGGCTTGTCCTATTTGCACATAGCTGAGCTAAATATATTTTTTTTCAGTCTGGTTTAAAAACCTCAAGAGAACAGTTGTAGTAAATTTAAACTATTGGAACTACAGTGGGTATATTCACTTATCAGTTGATTCACTTTTCAGAAGCATAATTTTGCCCACAAGTTTTAGTATGAAGCAATAAGAGGGTCTTTTTATAATCCTCTGTACACATATAGTTGTCCTTCTGTTTGCATAACAGAAGAATTGCTCAAAAGAAAGTTTTCAAAAAAGAAATTTTATCTTCACAGATGCTAGATCCAATGGCATACTTGTACAAGGCACTGAATTGCATGTATTCATAGGTGGGGATGTGTAAAAAGTCGTAGAACTAGGACATTGCATACTCAGAAAGGAAGAACTGTACAGGTCACTAAACCTGGTACTTAAAATTAGAAGAAATTCATGTTACTTCCTGGTATTCCTGCTGAAAAAAGGAGCGATAAATCTTTTTATGCACAATTATAGCAAATTTGCGTCCCCTCCGTGTTCCCCAGCATTACAGTTCGAGCTATGTCCTGTACTCTGGTACTTCAGTTGCGGACAGCTAGAAGAAAATGAAGACTCTGCGCAGGAATGCACTGTATGTTAAAGGTGACTTTTGGAGAATGGAGTCTCTCCATTTATCCTTTCTCCTTTGCCAGGGACAGAGCAATCCAGTTCTCTGCTTTGTGGTCTTCCTAGAGGCTGCCATGGACCTTAATGGGTCCAGTGAGTGAGACTGCAGTTCTTGGCTCTTTCCCAGGTGTTTCTAGGAGCATTCTCACTGCCCTGATGGTAGCTTGGTGTGGCAGAGGCATAATACTCGCCTATGTCACTTGTCAAAGGTCAGTCTTCAAACCAAGGTAGTCACAAAAGCCCATTAGGAAATCCCTTCACCATGAAGCAGCCAGCAGTGCTCTTGTCTAGAGAGCAATGCTGACAATGAGTTGATTCTGCATTTCCATACCAAGGGGGTAAGGCAAGCAACCTGCACTTGCACCACAGAAGCACGTGCAACAAGGGTGGATCTTACCAAGGTCTGCCAGTATCTTACAGCTATAGCAGTTCTGAAGGGGGTGTGACAGACTTTGCTGAAGCTGCTTGATTTTACGGGATTGAACTGGCTTTAGCAACCTCTAGCGTTGTGCAAGTTTCACATTGAGTTCTTAATGACTGCAACTTGTCGCAATTTTTATTGATTGTATAATCAGGTCCAAGCAGTGTCTTCCACAGTACAGGGGGCACTGACGCCAAGCAGAAGTTTACGGGTGAGAGTCACAGTAGTTCGTTCTCCTCTTCCTATTTTCTGTCAGCTTGACTTTGTTGATTAATTTATTTAATTTTTCAGTGTAAAAAATGATAAATCTAATGACCACTGACATAAGTAAAGCTCATTTATATGAAGATATGGTATATAGACAAGATACAAGACAAGTGTATACTGTAATGTTTCTGTATATTGTATTTAGTGGATAAAAGTGGTAAGTATGGCAGTTATTATTAAGATAATTGTGAGAAGGAAGTCTCTAGCTCTTGTGTTAATGCAAAAATTCTATAATGATGGGAATTGAGGTCAGATTATAATTATTAATTAAGATAGCTGGCTCTGCAGATATGTCTAGCACAATGCTAGATACTGAACAGAAGGTTATTTCATAAGCAGTTTTATTTTACTAGCTAATGTTGCTTATGAGTATCATTGGAATTATGCAATTAATTATATTTAATAAAGAATAGCATTAAGCTACCTAAGTGATTCACTTATAATTGTCTTGATGATGACTGAAGATTTCTTTGTGCATTTCCAGGTGTCAGCTTTTGGAAATAGATGGTTTTGTTGTCATTCATTTACAAAAAAAACTGTGGTCCTTCATGTTAATCTGTAATGGTTCTTCCACGTGTGCTATGAAAGTATTGCGAGATATCTCTATACCTTTGCCTATTTAAATTTAGGGATATAAATATACTTTGATGTAGTTGGTTTGCATTTTTGATCATTTCATACTGGTTAACCCTCTTTCTAATGCAGTGAATAAGTATTTATAATGCAACAATTGTCTGCAAACCTTTTGTTTTTAAGGCAATGACTTTCTCAAGTGGCAGGCTCAAAGTTGCATTGAAATGGTGGTGTTTATGTGTTATTTTTAGAAAAGCTGTATAAATAAAGGAAACGTATAGACTGCATTACTGCTTGCAGAAGATTTGTGATGTGTGACTCTGTCGAATTTTAAACCCTCCAAATTGTATTTTATGACAGTGATAAATAATGTGACGATACCGGTACGTTGCTTTCTGGTTGCACAGAAGTGGTGGCCTCTTGTAATGGTCTCAAGTCATGTCTAGAAGTTCATTTCATTCTGGTAGAGCTTTTCTATATAGTTTGTATGTGTCTCTGCGTTACCTTGAGGCAGCTGGAGAGATAGAATGTATCACTTCTCAGTACATCAGATGCTGTGAAACATTCAAAATAATTCAACATAATTCATTGCTCTACTATTGACTCTAAAATAGCTGTGTGTGTGTGTAATTTTGCTTAAAGCAACAGAAATGTGTCAGGAAACTTCACGTTCACGAGCAAAATCTTGCCTGGCTCCTTCTGTGTCTGGTGACTTTGAACCTTCGTCAAATGGACACTGATGATTTGGTGCTTCCTGTATGTTGGTAGTTAACCCAGCTTTTCTCGCCCTAGGAGTTATTATTTCTTCAACTATTGCACATACCTTTCGTCAGGGGTTAGGGAATGCCTGTTTTCACCTTCATTGTAGTACATTATTCAGGTACTTGTATCCCTTTCCTCAGTGAATTCTTGGTGTGCAAACCATTAAAGGCAGTTAAAGGCCCCTGTCTGTTATCTGTGCATACGGCAGGTTGTGCTGCGCTGCAGTTCCAATTTCTAATTTGGGTATTCAGCTTGAAGTCTATTAGAGATAGAAGTGGTACCATCAAGTAACTAATACATTCATTTCAAACTGTGTAATTAACTACACTTCAATTCTGTTTGATTATTGGACAGTACTGAGTATCTGAAAACCACTGAACTCTTTAAAAGACAAGGTATGCAAGTTTCTTTCTGAATGTATTCTGAGGACAAACCTATTAAGTTTTTCTGCCTACTCACATTCTGGCTTTGCAAATTTCTGTTTTATTTCAAGCCAGAATCAAACCTACAGCTTCTATATAATAAACTTCTTCAGACTTAAATGCTGCAATTTGAATGGACCCACCAGTCCATGCATGCTTTTTTTAGCTGTCCGTATTTTTTTTTTTCATGGTTAAGCCAAAAATGCAGCCTTTAACAGGTTTGCCTTCCATTTTGGTACTTTCTTTCTCACAACAAATATCATCCTACTTGAGTTTAGTTCTGTGTACACCTGTTACTACTAGTCCTTTAGAACAGTTGCAGCCAAGAATACAGATGAAGATGAAATCCAATCTACTGTGTTTTATATCAGTAGTAAAATGATAGTGTGTGTCTGAAGTCCAAGATCCCAGAAGAATCATTTGAGAAGACAGTGATGAAGTAATGATAGACTACCAAAATAGGAGTATAGTTTTTTTTTTTCTTAAAGTTAACATCGGGATTTTTGTTTTGATTTGACTTTTTTTTTTTTTTTTTCCCCCTCCCTTGCTTTCTCGGGGCAAAGTTGCAAAGTAGACAGGGTTTATAGACAAAGAGAAGGCAAGAAAACTGAAATGTGTATTTCCTCCTATGAGTGAGAGAAGTGCGGTCAATGAACCAGCAGCAGCCTCTGCTTTCGGCACATGCCTGACCATCGTTAAGTGACCACAGTAGCTTCAAAGTAGGACTTAGTAGTGAGGGAAGACTTGAAGAAGGCTAAGGGCTGGTTGTTTTCTGCAGGGAAGATGTTTCTAGTGCTAAGTGAGGAAGAAAATACACAGATGCCTCAGGGAAAGCGAATAAGCAGTTAACAAAACCTGATATCACTGGGAAAATAGAGGAGAGCTGCCTTGGGAGCACTGGAGAAGAGCTGATTTCTCAAGCAAAGTGTTTATGACAAAGCTGGGGATTCCTGTGGCTTTGCAACAAGTTGTACAGGCTGTGTTGTGAAACAGTGCTCTTCCTTCCCTAGTCTTGCTGAAACTACAGGCATAACTGCCTATGTCCTCTTCACATCTGAGAATCATTTTTTGAAAGATATTTTACAAATAGGGGAATTAGATTTATTTTGATGTTCAGAGATGTTACTGCTGCTTAGTAGTACAAATAATAGCCAAGCACACACACGTGGCCATGGAGAGACTGAGAAGAGACTTGGTTGTTCACTTCCCTGTCTCCTGTTCTAGTGACTTGGCTCTGATTGTTCACCACAGTTACTCAGTTCCCGTTCTTCTCAACACTCCTTCATAAGTTCAGAGGTTTAAAAATTTTATCAACTTCATCTTTATCTGCCCTATCACCTAGGTTTCATCAGAACCTGAAACAGCCCACCTATATGCAGATTTTTTTTTCATTTTCCTTCACTAGTTTAACATGTCTATTATGTTAGATTCATTTACAGAAGTGGTGTATTAGCAGTAAAGACTTCTGTATTCCTCAGAATTGATGTTTTCATTCTACAAAAGTAGTCTTTGAAAACAAGCAAGTGGTCAGAGACAGGAAGAGCCAAACGTGTAACATGCCTACCTTTAAGAGCAAGTACGGGCAAGTATTTTCATTTGTCATCCTGGGTTTCTTTTTTGTGTTGCATTAAATGACTGTAGGCTATCTCTGCCGCTAAATTCTTAATTAAGGACTTGTCTGTGCCTAAAGGTAAGACTTTGGAGTGCTACAGTGTACACGACAGTGAGGAATACTTGAGATTAAGACTCTATTTAAAAAGACTTTGTTATCTGATCTCACGTTTAGCCTTTTTTTCCCATGTGCCAAATGAAAAATTACAGCTGAATTTCATCAGCAGCTAAACTTTAGAGACTGAAACATGTTCAGTATAGAAACAGCATTACAATTTCTTACAGTAAGCATTCTGAGCATCCAAGTGAGCATGTGCAGGAGGTAAATGAGGAAAGTAGGAGACAGATCACAGTTCCTCAAAGCAAATGTCAGCTTCAAAGGATATTGACTCTTCAGAATAGATGAAAATTTTCACCCTAGTTTTATAGTACGTGCTTATCATTTTCCTTTCTTCATGATCTTATTCCTGGAAATCTGAGTTGGTTTTGCTTTCTGTTTGTGTGTTGATTGTCTGAAGGAGCACATATTGAAGAACTTAGAGTCCAGTCTGAATCTAAATTGTGCTTAAAAGAAAAACTGAAAAAGCTTGCTACCAGCTGTGGTTAAAGCTGTATTCTGCTGGAGTGCTTAAGGATTTGTGTCATCATTCATACCTGCTTGCTTCTTTAAACTTGCAGATGTTTGAATGAGAGAGGAGATGATACATGCAAGCTTAAGTCAGTCTTCATAGTGTTGGCAGAAATAGTCATGAAAATTGCTCTATTTTCACATCTGGTTCACTAATGCTGAAATTACAAAAGTTACTGAAGATATATTTCTCAGTTCTACGGTTTGGTATCTGCTCAGGATTAAATATAACATTTTTTCTCCCCCGGACAATTTGCTGGATAAGTTGTTACCCTGATGGCTCTCAAATGTCTAGTATGCTCTGAATGCGAAGTGCTGAGATTAAAAAAAAAAAAAAA
>WBMW01004225.1:524425-568027 GCA_013396635.1 Penelope pileata
AAAAGTGATTTTTATCTGTGCTAACGTTAGTTTTTGTGTTATATACAGCTAGATGCAGCCACAGCATCAGTTCCAGAGATTAAACATTCTGACAATACATATAAGAAAAATGATGAGATTAATTTCTTTATCAAACTGAATTGATTCAGAGCAAGGAATGGAAACCATCTGATGTATTTTACAGATCAAAGCTAATTCTCCATTGACACACATGCACTTGAGTAGGCGCATCTGTGAGACAGCTAAATTATAGGAGTGCTTTACACACACATTTTCTTGTCACAACATAAGAACATCCTACTGTGCTAAAATACCTCTTCCAGAAGAAACAAGTAATTTACCTATAGTGTTGGGGAAGATGCTGAGCAACTTCTTTCCTTTTACTTCTTGTTTATTTTCACCTTTTACAGGCAGAGATGAGTGAAAGTTTTAAACAGATTTGAAAACTATTCATTTTATTTTATCTGTTATATCTGTTGCTTTGCCCTCTCTTCGCCTTTTGTCTAATGAAATGTGTTGGTAGCTGTGGCTGGAAGGAAAACAGTGATTTTGGTTTAGAGCTTAGTTGCTTATTTAAAGGTACTGATTATAGGGATTTTTGCCATTTAAGTTTTAGGGTGGGTGAATATGTCAATATTTGTCAAAGCACATCTCTGCACCACAGCTCTGTGGTGCAGCATTCACACCCCTGGCATCCCTGGGCAGCCTGAGACAAGGGGCAGCTCAACCCAGGGGTCTGAAAACTCAATCCAAATTAAACCATTGTGCTATAAACTGAGATCAGCTTCTCCCAACTTGCCATTAGACCATTTAGCAGACAGGACCTCAATTTGCAACAGAAACAATAGTAACTGGTGCTGCTTGTGCCAGGGCTTTCTTTATTTTTGGCCCATGGAAAAGGAAAAGGAAAATTGCAGAATTAAAATAATCCACATTTCTCTCTTGGAACAGTTTTCCTGTCTTGTGGTGCTTATCCCAGGCTTCTGGTCCTGGAGACCCCCACAAAAAATAAAAAAAATAAAAACTAAAAAATAATATTTATCTTCTACAAATGCATGCCCCTACATGTGCATGTACTAAAATCAAAACCAAACAAACCAAACACCACACATAAACCCCTCAAAAATGAGCCATGAGGAAAGCCCACCTGCTCCACCTGCCAGGTGCCCAGTGGGGCTGTGTGCAGAGCTGGGGCAGCTGCCGGGCGCCATCTTAGGGGCCTCAGCACCTGTCCTGGGGTGGGTGTCCTGGGGCTGGTGGCACACAGCAACCTTCTGTGACACTGCAGCTAGCAAGATTTTGTCCTGAGGAACTGCTGTGGTGGTAACATTTGTAGAATAATTCAAGAATTTTTAATTATTTTGTATTTTAATTTTGTTCGCTGGGTTGGCTTGCTGCTGTGTGGAACACCAATCATGCACCCTAAAAGGCAGCTAAAGGTAAGTGAATTTTGCTGCATATCTAACAGTTCAGCATGCTCCTTTCTGTTGGGTGGCTGTTAATTTCAATAGTTTATCCAGCAGTGTTTATCAGTGGTGTGGATTTAGCAGCTTTTCTTCAGGTTTGTTTTAGTTTGTTGCATTGTTACTGCTTCCAGAAGAGCTCAAAATGGCAGCGCTGCCCTCTGGGTTTGCTCTCGGCTTGTAGCATGTGCACACCCAGGCGGGCCCTGCTCACGTAAAAGCTACTGGAGGAGAAACTGGGTTTTCAGGAGTAGCTGGAAAGCCTCAATTTTCCCTGGTTTTGTTGTGGTGTGTTAGATGTGACCGTCTGTTGGATGTAAGCCTCTGTGCACACAGGGACTTTCTGTTTGCTAAAGGTGTCTTGAAATGTTTGTGTGGCTTCCACTTGTGTAAAGTAGTTTTACGTGCAGCTTGATTTTTAATGCTGACTGAAATGACACCACAGGAAAATGTATGTCAGATTTCCTTATGTTCTCGTAGCTGGGCAATGGGTTTCTGTTTTCGTATATTGTGCTTTGGTTTGTTATGTGAAGAATGAATATGAGAGAAGTATCTTTTATTTCTCAATTTACCAAAGCCAATATTTTACAGAATTTCATAGCAATTTTAGGGGACTGGACAAAACCTATGCCCTCTTCTCTTTCTCTGCTCCTGTTCACCTGACATTGAGCTCACACATCTTGAATCTCTCACATGAATGTTGGTTGCCATGGAAAGAATTGTGTTCCTGTAAATTAATATATTCTATATAAGAAAAATCTAAGCATAAATCTGATACTATTCTAATAATGTGGAGAAAAACATGTGAAGGAAAGGAAGTGAATTATGTAAAAATCCATGTATATTTCTTATTCGTGTATAATCACGATGATAATGTTGTACTATTTCATCATATGTTGTGCATACTCTGAAATATGGATTATCCTATCTGAAATAGATATACAATACTGCACTTATACTAAGTAGTTTGAATTACTAATTCATTAAATAGTGCTAGGGTCGTACATTCTCAGCAAGTGAAACCTTTTTTTTTCCTTCTATCATAGTCTTGTGTATATGTAATACAAAAATATTTTGGTATGCTTTTTCCCAACAGGTTTCTTTCAGTTTGGACATGCCAAAACTATTGAACAAAACTGTTATGTAATTGACTTTACATGACTGTGGTGAGAGAATGTGACATGATTTTGAAATGGTTGCAGACTGATGCTTTCACCATTTTCTCATAAGAAATGTGATCCTTATCTCTCAAGTTAGTGGTAGATTTTGAAAAAATCATGTGCTTTATCATATTCAGTTAGTGTTATGACTGATTCACGTGAAGTCTGATGAACTTTAATCCTTTTTTTTTTTTTTTTTTTTGCTTCCGCAACTAGACTATCACTTGTTTAGCAGAATACATTTAATGATGTTATGCTCCAAATCCCTATTTGTGCCCTTCATTAGTATGTGCATAGTTCACCACATGGCATGTGCTTAGTGGTTATGTGCTTGGAATTCTGCTGTGAAATGGCAGTTTTGCTTTCCTGTCTTTTATTTCCTTGCTTTCCTTCTCAATCCGTTCTTTTCTTTTGATATTGTTGGCTACAACCATAGCATTGCAGTGCATTTCACAGGACGCTGGCGGACAAGGTGAAGATTCATGGGGCGCTATCCTTGGTGTGTAGTAAAAGCTCTGCTTTTCTGTTTGGAAATTTAGAGTTAGGAGAGGTGAACATTGAGAGAGAAAGAATGTGTTTATGGTAGAGTACTGTAAATGGCTTTGTTCCAGTACTAGTGTAAAACCTTAAATGAATACAAAATAAACCCATGCTGCTATTATCTTGACCGTGATTTGACTATTGGATCAAGATTAAGGAATGTTCACACGTTGTTGAGCTGTTAAGTTCAGCGTTGCTATTTAAGTAACTCTTCAGTTTACTCCCACGTAAGCTTATAGTCAAAGGTCTCTGCAAAGCATTTGATGGTAGAATTGTGAAATTGTGAATGTTCTTATCTGTTTGTATCTTTGTAAGTGGAATTCCAGGAAACAAACAAATATTGTAATTGTGTGATCCTTAATTTTAGGCATTTTGAGTTTGACTCTCTTGGATGGAAAGCAGTCCGAATGCGCCCAGTGCTGTTCTTGTATTTCAACTATTGTTAAATATATATTCTGTAGTGGTTTATTTTGGCTGTGAGCTTTGAAAAGTGAGAACCGTGCGTCAATGATTAAAGGCACTACCACAGCCGAAGGTTCAGTGAGTTATGTTTTTACTACCATGGTATCCCATGAGTCAAGCAAAGCTATGACGTCAGTATGAAGGAGATTATTTTAGAAATGTCTCCAATAAAATGCATGAGTGTTGCAATACAGCTTGAGTTTCTGTACTGTTACAAAGTCTCTTTTTGTCACCTCTGTATTTTTATTATTAGATGCTATTATCCTGTGACACAATCATCCCTTGCTAGAACTGTGTGTTAGGGAAGCACTGTCTTGGTTTTGGTGAGTTTGTGTAAGGATGATGATCAGCGTTGCCTTCTTTAATAGAGTACTGAGTGCTACCCCAGAAAGTCCCTAAGTTTATACCCAAGTTTGCCACAGACGCATTGAGTGACCTCATAAAAGAGATGATATTCCCTTTCCTCATCTTGATTTTCCATCTGTGAAATGAGGATAATAATTCTGACTTACTGAAGAAAAGCTGATTAAAGCCATATATGCATTAGTGATTGAAATTTGAACCTCACTTTGCTGTGTAATGCAATATGTATAGTGAATGTTGTTGACATATTTTCTTTAAGATAGTCTGATCAGTATTAATACAGGGAGAAGAAAGCTTTGAACGGAAGACAGTTCCTTCTTTGAAGTGAACAGGCGTACACTGCATGCTGAGAAAGGGACATATTGTTCTATTTTACGCACGAGTTACCCAAGCTGTGTGTCTAGGATTACATAGGAAAATAATGCAGAACCAAGGACCTAACTCAACTTCAAATGGCTTATCAAGAAAACAATCTTCTTTATCTGGCTTCTGTTTGTACTCATTTGGGTGCATCCTGCGTATCTAGTGATAAGAACTATTTGAAATAATAGAAAAAAAGTTGAAACTCTTGGCAAAGACCCCAGTGAGTAATACATTTCATAGTTTTTCAGGACAGGTATACTTTACTGACCAGGAAACATCTCTCCTGACAGGTATCTGAAAACCTAAATGTTAAAATTATAAAAGAGCTAGAGACATCTCGAGATTTAAGTCCTACCTCAGCATATTGCACAAAGATGTTTTGGGGACTGGCAGATTACCAGACCGGAGACGATGCTTGCTCTGCTCGGTTTGTGACAGAACTGTTTGTGAAGCAACAGTAATTAGGTACGTAATTCTGATCCGGGCCCACGCGTAGCATTTAAATGCAGCTACCTTTAGGGAATGTAAACAGGCCTACTGAAATGCACTGCATTGAAAAAATACTTCCCCTACTTCTCATGAACATTTATGTCAAAAGTATTTGTAAATCCCAAAGCAGTCAAAAGAAAGAAGAGCTCTGCTCTGAAAGTAATGTCTCCTCTTTTACTATGCTGGCCTACAATGTCAGAGGCGGATGCTGGTGGTATGGCAGCAGAGGTTGAACCTTCCTGCCCATATTCCATTCCATGTTGTTGCCATGTGACAGATGGCAGTGGAGAGGCACTCTGACACAATGGCATCTGGCGCGGATGTGTGTGTGAAGCAAAGGTGTGGCCCTGGATTCCTCCATGTGGAAAACATGGCATCCACTGACATTCATTGATGCTTGCTGAACATTTACAGAGACCAAACGGTGGATGTGAGTACAGTGAGGCGGTGGTGGTGTGTTTCAGCAGTGGCAATAGTGACAGTGGGTCACCTCTGCTGGTGCAGATTTTTATGTTCGCGATATTCAGGCTCTTGTTCAATGCTGGTGAAAATGCATAGCTAATGGTGGTGACTATGCTGAAAACTGGCATTTTGTAGCTGAGAATTTGCTCTATCAAGCAGTGTTATTTTGCTCTTTGTATCTGTTGTAGTTTCCATGGAAAGAAGTATGAGATATTACTTTCAGAGCAACCTACATAGATGGATTCAGTGTGATGAAGGTACCGGTAGACGCGCATTGCACTGTTTATACAGAACACAAGCAAAGCAGGTAGTTTAAATCCAAATCTCCCATGCAACATCTAACTCCTGGTGGCTAATAATTGCTAGTGACTCTCATAAACTGAAAGAGTTTGAAGCCTCCTAGACGCCTCACAGTGCATTAAATTCATAGAAAATAAATTCTGTAAAGGCTTTTGTCCAAGATTTAGTCTGTGTGTTTTAACGAACAATAGGTTTGCGCCGAGATTATTCTTTATTTGAATATTGACAACATGCGTGTACCTCATGTTTGCACAGAGAAATAAAGCTGCTTGGGTGCTATTTAGATATTTTTAGGTTTTTTATTCTGTATAAATCAATTTAGAGAAATTACTGTTGCTTCAACAATAGATACAGTAATTGGATGCGCTCAGTCCATTCACTGGTGCTTAATTCGACTTTTTGTAAGCCACGTTCCATTTATCTCCTTCGAGTAGCTATTATACTAAGCTTTCATAGAATAAAATTACATGCTGAATTTTTTGGTGTGGTAATATTTATGCTAGAGTGTCACACTAGAGTGTCCAGATGCTTAGGTACAAAATAAGTACCTAAGACAATTTGAATGCATTTATGTATTTCTTACATGATAATTCATACCCATAACTCTAATTCAAACCCACATTTATCTGATTGATCAACGAGGATGTTGTGCGGGACAGTGTCAAACACCTTGCAAAAGTCCAGGATAATTATCCTTCCTAAGTAAAATTTAGCAGACTTACTGCCAAGTCTATCAACAGTATCTCTGAAAGCGATAAAGATAACAGTCACTTAATGGCATGCGTCACCCCCTGTGCGAGACATGCTGCATCATATGGGTTTTGAGTACATTTGTGGTTAACATAAAGAATTCTGCAAATTCTTTGAGCTATTTATAGCTTTTTACTGACTTGCTACAATGTGTTAAGTACCTTTAACAGTGTGTACAGTGCTTTTTGTAACAGGATTTTGTGGAATCTGGGGCCTTGCATTACGCTGTGACACCATGAGCCAACAATAAGTGTTTATACATAATATTTTATTACTGGAAAACATCCTAAAGGATGATAATGGAACTATCCAACTTGACTAACTTTGGTTCTAGAAATAGCAGAGCAAAGACAAAGCAAAGAAATGAAAGTAGTAGTCTTTCATGTTTATATATGAAGAAGAGAGGCAGACTGAGATAAATGCTTTTGCCTGAAGTCAATGGAAATGAAGTGGCTGACTTGGGGACGCACAAAAGCTTTATGGCATACCTGGGAAATGACCAAAGATCTCTCGAATCTTCATTCAGTAACTTGACTTTGAGGCAATACTCCCTCTTCTGTTTGTGAATTCTTAAGTTTATTAGTAAATGGTGCAAAGAGGAGAGAAGTGCAGAGAAACCGTGTTGACATTTTTAACCTCCTAAAAGTTCTGGAGGATTTTTTTTTCCTCTTTTAAGATAAAGACATCTAAATTGCTTCTAAGTTTGCTAATTGGCTATATGTGAGGACAGGGCTGTATTTTATTTATTTAAAGGACCTTCCACTTGGCCCAAAAGTATTTGTGTTCATACTTTTCTCATTACTGGTCTAATCCATAAGTGCTGTTGTTCGTCAGTGTAAGCTGAGCATCTGACAATTTAGGTGACACGGTAAATATTTAGGAGAGAAATTACAGATTCGCTTTTTGCAAATGGTCCTTCTGTGAAGCAGCCCTGTCTGAGTGAATGCAACTGAACTGAATTCGTGCAGCAAAACCTTTTCAAAAACCATCTTTATTCTTTGTAAAATTCACATTTGCTCCTTAGTCCAAGAAGGGCCTCCGCACATATGGAAGCCATACTGTCCCTAATTTCACCTCGAAGGTCATCTCAGTAGAGAGGGCTACAGCATGAGCAAACACAGAGACACATCCTGTCCCACACTAAGAACTGATCTCTTCAGATCTCTTTGGCTGTGTTGAGGTGCTAGTGCTGCTTTTTGTACCGTTCCAGCCTGGAAAGCGTGGATTTTTCTATGTTGTTAGCTCACGTGCTAGAAGTCACTTCAGTCTTAGTTTGTGTTTTTATTTATTGATTATAGTGTTGCTAATCATTCTTTAGTTATTTTAGGTATGGACTACGTTATGTATATCATGCTATCTATATTACAAAGGCAAATGTCCAGTTAAATAGTTAATAGAATCTTTAAAAGTACATTCCGGTAGTCCAGTTCACCAAGATTAATGTTTATCAAATACTCTGCAGGGACTTATTTGCTTTCTGCCTGACATGACAATCTGCCTCTCTCTCTCCTAGCGTTCTGGTGTTTAAAAACCATCACAAATGTTGGCAGTGCGTTCCTTTACTGTGCCTTCCTAAATGCCTCACTTGCCAGCTTACAGGTGTAACTGTGTGCAAGAATTTATGTGAAGACTAGGTGAAAATACTATAATATAGGGAAGTGAAGAGTGAGGACAGAAGTGAGTTGGGAAAATGCTAGAAGGTCAAATTCAGTTCTTTCTTTGTCCTTTCGTACCAAATATTTGAGTCTGAAGTACCCTGTAAGACCTGAGAGTTAGCAGAAGGAGATGAGAGCAACTGAAATGAAATGAAAAATTTTCATTTGACCTATCTAGTTTTGTGAAGTTTTGTCCTGGTTTTTAATTGGCAGCAGCTTTTACTTTGAAGGTATACTCTCCCAACCAGACAAAGCAAAAAGCTTCAAGCTTCTCCCAAGTGGAGACTAACAAGGCAGAGCCAGAAATGAACTCATTTTGTTCATTTTCACACCACTTCAGCCCTGGAATAGAACAAGGATATGTAGAGATGTATGCCACCGAGGGGAAAAAGTTTGACGTCCCGGCAGTTTCATGTTGCGATCTATTGGAGGGTCACAGAAAATGTGAGCTGATTCATATTTCTGTGATAGTTAATTAAGCTTATTGTGGAAATGGTACCACTGTGTCAGAGAAATGTAAGTTGGAAAATATATGTTTTTGCTTAACTAGTTAAATAACTGTGGCTGTTCTGTTCCTTGTCTTCAGATGTATTGCATACTCTTCATGTCTGGCTTCTTGGTGTCCTGCCTTGAGTTTCCCGTCACTGATTTGCTTTGATTCTGTTCTCTGCCTAAATATGAGTCCCGAAAAGACAGATTGATATTTTCCCTTCCCTTTCAAAGACTTTACTCGTTACTTTTTCTTGTATGGAGAGGAAGAAAAATCTTTGTCAAAGTAAGAGTACTAGAGGCTAACATTTTGGAAAATAAATGAGATCTGAAAATTATTCCTACCATGGAATATTTAAATTGCTTTGGCAATGTTTGTGGACTGACATTCGTGTTAGACATAAAATCCTCAAACTGTAAATCACAGCAGTGTTTTTAATATTTCTCCATTAAAAAAAAAACCATGAATATTTTCTAGTGATATCCTAACTATGTTCATGTATGAGATACTCTTTCCTAAATTAAGTACTAGGCTGGAATAGCATTAAAATCATAGGAACAAGAATGTACAGCTATCCTTTGAATTAAAGTCATGTGGAGATCACTTTTATTCTTTGTCAAAAAGTTTATTTGAGAACAACTTAACTACTAAAGCTAGAACAAGAATTAAAAAAAAAAGTGATCAGTAAAAGCCCTTGTATTTCTACAGACATGTTCATGTTTGAAAATTCATTTTCCAATGAAAATGTACGGAAAAATTATTTTACTTTCTATATATAAAGGCTAACCTTAATTTATTTTTGATGCAATAACAAAACCCACAGATTTCAATAGATATTTGGTTTTTAATATAATGCTTTGGCATTTGTTGTTATATCTTTTAAGAAGGTGTTTCAAGAGCAGGGTGTATTCTATTCTAGTTTTCTTTTAAATGAAAGGCTAGAAGTTACCATTGAAACAAAAGTTCTTTCAAGTTTTCAATAGTCAAGGCTCGTCTCAAGGTAGATTTATATTGTTTTTATTTCGTGTTTATTTGTTCAAGCACTTCTCTAAAGATAGAAAATTTAATTCTCACAATAAACCTAACTAAAGTGTGATGCTTTTATTTAAGTACTAGCATTGGTAGTGGTGCCTATACTCCAAATGTGATTAGTGATTGTAAATGTATTCAGTTTGTGAAACAGAAAGAGAATTTCATTTTTCAAAAAGTGTTGATTTCCTACATCATAAGAGGAAGTCTTGTTTAAGGTGACCCAAGTGAAATACCCACTATCTCAAGTAGAGCTTTTAATTTTTTGTCTATCTCTGCAGGTGGAAGAAGAGACCTGAAAGGAAGTGTCCAGCTTTCCCAGTTTTGCCAAAGACATCTGAGGTGAGAGCTTTGACATTGCACATGATTTGGAATGTCCATCGGGCAGAAAAGGTAAGGGCTTCACGCAATGATTTATTCATTAGCTCTGTATTTTAAATGCAGTTGCCAGTTCCTTCGCATTTTTGTCCTTAAGAACATCAGGCTGTGTTTGACCATGCAAAACAATAGAGTAGCTCTTTGCTGTGCAATTCTACACTGCCTGCAAACTTGTATCACTGTTGGTCAAGCTTTGAGCACTCTTAGATTTTGAAAATATTTCAGAGTAAACCTGATCTTTGTAGAGAAAGCAGTCGTTAAGGTCACGAGGTATAACATCTAAAAGAATGTTTTAAATGTTCTGACATAGTTTTTTTGGCTATTGTAAGGGATTTGAATCCAGTATTTGGATCATATCTTTGTATTACACTCAGGACACAACTTAGTCCCGAGTCAGTAATTACCTAAATTAAATGAGTGTTTTTCCTTTCACAAGGCAGTAAACTCATATTTAAAGCTACATTTGCTGGGGTTTAGGGAGTTTGCTGATGACACCAAGCTGAGTGGCGCAGTTGATATGACAGAAGGAAGGGTTGCCGTCCAGAGGGACCTTGACAAACTCAAAAGGTGGTCCCATGTGAACCCAGTGAGGTTCAACACAGCAAAGTGCAAGGTTGTACACTTGGGTCAGAGTAATTCCAGATATATATATACAGTCTGGGAGAAGAACTCCTTGAGAGTAGCCCTGCTGCGAAAGACCTGGGGGGTCCTGGTGGACGAAAAACTGAATATGAGCCAGCAGTGTGCTCTTGCAGCTCGGAAGGCCAATGGTATCCTGGGCTCCATCAGGAGAGGGGTGGCAGCAGGGACAGGGAAGTGATTGTCCCTCTCTAGTCTGCCCTCGTGAGGCCCCATCTGGAGCACTGTGTCTAGGTCTGGGGCCCCCAATACAGGAAAGATGTGAAGCTTTTGGACAGGGTCCAGAGCAGGGCTGCAAAGATGCTCAGAGGGCTGGAGCACCTCCCCTGCGGGTATAGACTGAGGGAGCTGGGCTTGTTCAGCCTAGAGAAGAGAAGGGGAGACCTCATTGCAGCCTTCAGTATTAAAAGGGAGATTATAAACAGGAGGGAGATAAACTTTTTACAAGGGTTGACAGTGACGGGACGAGGGGGAATGATTTTAAGCTGAAGGAGGGAAGGTTTAGATTAGACAACAGGGGGAAGTTCTGTATCGAGAGAGTGGTGAGGTGCTGGCACAGACTGCCCAGAGAGGTTGTGGATGCCCTGACCCTGGAGGTATTCAAGGCCAGGTTGGAAGGGGCCCTGGGCAACCTGATCTAGTACCAGATCTGGAGGTTGGTGGCCTTGCCTGTGGCAGGGGGGTTGGAATGTGATGATCCTTGGGGTCCCTTCCAACTCAGGCCGTTCTATGATTCTTCTAACAATTGGAGTACCTGTGCTACTGAGACTGTTTGTGTAGTTAGATTAGAATTGGGAACCCTGAGAGGGCATAAACAGCTATGGTGGTTGTTGTTTTAATCCGGAATATTATGGCGGCCTTAGAGAATGGATTAAACTGGTTCTTCACTGCTTTGTAACTATAGGAAAAAGTCTGGTAAGCTAACACAAATGCATTAATTAAATAATTAGGATTTTTGCAACATCACACCTTGTAATGAAAATAGCACACACAAACTGCAAAATTCATGTTCCAAAGTAGACTACTGTAGTATGGTTCCTTTCCTTAGGAAAGGCTTCCTCTTTTGCCAGCACATGTTGTGGTTTGCCAGTGTTATTAAATACTCATTAGTACTGAAACCGTGCTTTGCAAGCGTTTCCCATGCTTGGACTGAGATTCAAGACTCTGGACAATAAAAAAGGAGAGGTAACACTTTCTCTGTGATGTTGCTACACTGGAAATGTTTGTTTCAGACATTGTGATTTAACTAACCTTAGTATGTAGAAGTTAACTCTGTTTTCAAGTGATCTATTATTAATAGAATGTTCCTTAACAGTCAGGAGTACTGGTCACCTGTTTCAGCGCTTTCCCATGATAAAGCAGATTTCTCATCAGAAATAATATTACAGATTGGCACTAATCAAATATTCTCCATGTCTTATGTTCTTCTTGCTGCGTGCAAACTGAACACAGATGTGAACTGTAGGAAGGTGGCCAGTTTTTCTATAAATTTGGCAGGCAGTTTATGGAAAGCCTTACAGTAGCTGGCAATTTTGGGGACTGTGAAAAGGTCAGCCATGCTTTTATTATATAAATGTGGATAGCATTACCCTTAATAAGATTTTTCTTTTTTTCTCTTCCCTCCTCAACTACTGTTTTAATTTGTAGTGAAGAGTGGAGACTTCTGTGCTATTTTATTGTCTTTTTTTTTTTTGGTTTGTTTTTGTTGCTTTTTTTTATGTTTGTTTTGCTCTTTTTAGTGTATGCATCACTTCTAATGAGTTATAAATGATATTTTATGTACATTGTAATAAAACAAGCAAATCTGATATTCTGCCATTTACTGAGAATACATGAACAGAATTGGAATGTAAATTAGCACAAAACATTGAGAAATATGCTGAAGAGTTTAATGGCATATTTATCACAATAAAATCATGTAATGTATATAGATTTGCAATGTAGCAAAATGTTCTGCACAAATTAGATGTACACAAAGCCATCTGCATGGAGTTACATGTCTGCACATCTTTAATAATTTTTTTTAATTCAGTAATGATAGTAGTAAACATTTGAAGGTGCTACATTTTACTTCAGGGAAGATTTGGGGATAAAAGATTGTGGGTTAACATGCCAAGAGTTAAGTGTAGAAAGCAGCGGTCTCTTAAAATCAATAAACAGCACTTAGTTTAAACCACTCATGATCTACATACGTTTTGGGAAAGTTTGTTATGTTTTAGCAAAATGTTGGAACAACTTGTGGCTAAGCCTGCATGCACAGTAGACCACAGTCTTGTTATTTTTCTGTTTTTCAAAGCGGAGCACACAGCAGTATATAAATGTTTAAATAACATCGAAACAAATTTGCACAGAAAAGAATGCCTCTCATTTTTTCTTCTTTATAACTGATTCCCATTGAAAGGGCCAGAAAAAAGGAATAGTTACAGGCAAATATCTAAAACATACTGATCCAAAAGATACATGTTTGTACTTCAGTTCTTGATGCATATGACGCTGGTTAGATTGCATGGGGAGCTATTGCCAGTGAAACATGAGCAGTGTTTGAGATACTAGATAAAATGTTGAAATTTTTATCTCAAACCTTCCATGAATTTATTTCACCAAAAAGCCCACCATCAGCACAAGGGAAAAAAAAAAAAAAAAAAGACCCCCAAATACCGCCAAACCTTCCCTATTTAATTCTGTGCTTGAATCAGTTTCTTGATACTTCATAGCTCTAATGTCCACCTTTAACCATCCTCAACTCCAAAGTGTGTAAGATTTTTTTGTGTGGATAAATGTGGACTAAAAAATAAAGACCAACTATTTCAAAGAGATAAGCAATAAGAAGCAAGAGGGACTGTTTGTCAAGATGAGTAGGGCTATAAGTAATGACATAAAAATGGAAAGAAAAAAGATTGAGTGCCAGAAAAAAAAATATTAAAAAAAATTCTCAAGTTTTGCAAACTGGAGAATATTTCCTAGTTCAGGGTATTTAGAACTAAACAGTCCTAGATATTAGTAAAAGATCTTCAGGAAACAGTTCAGCCATGGAGGAGGACGAATTTTGGTGATGTCATTAACATCTCATGTGTTCCCAGCACATTTCTTTCACAGTTTTCTGAAGCATCTCTTCTTTGGACTGCACTTGTGTAGGTCTTCATTGGCTGTAGGCACAGGAACTGATGATTTCTGACTTCTGACCAGGCTCATTTTTCTTCTTCACATTGCTGTTTTGTTAATCTTTTCCATTTCAGTGGTAAGAAGCTAAAGATTATTCTATGCCTCCAAAGAACTTTGTTACTCCTACTGCAGTTTATACATGTTAGAGCTTGATCTGAAATTTCTTCTAGGAACATGACCGTTCGTATATTATTATTATTTTTAGAGCTAAGATGAATTTCTCAGCAATTATTCATAACAGTAGAGTTCTGCCATCCCATTAATGGTCCCACTGAAGCTATGTAGTTACTCATAGAAGAGTAGCAGCCATAAACTGTAAATTTTTTTCCTCTCCAAAAATATAGTTAAAATGTGGCATTTTATTTTGTTGAACAAAGTCTGGAACAGTCCTTGTTTTCTTGAAAAATCTTTAATTAAGACTGATTTGAATTGAAACTTGCATCTGTATCTTGCTTATTAAAATATATCTGATGACCTTTCTCATTTCTATACCAAGTGAATTTTAAGCAAATTATCTTGTGAGCTTCCACAGGTTGCTGTTGCACGTAATGGAACAATATGAGCTCCCTCCTGTGGTCGAAAGTCACTTCTCGTTCACAAAACTGAATCAGTACTATGTGGCTAAAATGTTTTGAGAGGTTTTTCTTAAAGAGTAATTTCTTGATGTCACTCAGTATTTAGGAGAGATTAAATTTAGAAGCGTAGCAGAAAGACCGATAGGACTGAGGGTCATTCTCACCATAAAGCAAAAGCTTGTCTAATTACATCATGTTTAAAATCCTGCATAACCATGTCAGATATGTAAGTGGAGAGTCCTTAGTCTAGCAGAATATGCCTCTTGGCCATTAGTAACAAGATAAGAAGCATGTTTTCATTAAGATGGGAAGGGTATTTAAACAACTTCTGGAATGACAGATGCTGCAAAATAAGCTGCTCATTGTAGGCACTTAATAAAGACTGAAAATTCTTAGAAAACTTTGGAGAAAAACCATCTTACCACACAAAAATAACAGTTAAGTGACGACTCCATCAGTAGGACTATTTTATAGGATTGCAGCCCAGAGACTGCTTATAGTTGTTGCTTGTTTACCAAGATTACTTTTGTTCCTATTAATGAATCAAATAGAAAACAAGGATAACAATGCTGAAACTGTGGTTTGTTTAGCCTGTACTTGATGCTCTTTCTTGAGGAAGTTAATTTCATGTGGTTCTTGTCCTAGGTTTCCAAAACACTATAAAACTAGGAACTCTATACTTACTTGAATTAAAATAGCATAGGAAGGCATGGACTATGTCAAACAGATACTTTGCTTTCTAATCTGTGATTTTTATTTTTCAATGGCTAAGTTTATTTTTAGAAAAACGTTTGTCATCAAGGGGACCAATTGTGAGACATTGTTCTGTTTTGACTTGTGCAATGATCATAGATGTAATAGTTAAAATGATGCCTCAAATGATTTATTTTGGACAATCTTTTTAACAGTTTTAGATCACAATGAGAAATGCCATACATCAGCTTTTGCATGATATTATCAGGCTGTTGTAAAGGATCCACCCTACTCTTGTCAAGGAGTTAAGAGATCACAGTTCTGCACACTAGCCTTAGTTTATCTGGGAAGTGCTCTGTGGAAAATCAGGTCAGAAGGTAAACTTGGAGCAGACACATTTTCCTGAAAGGAGGTGTGTGTAGACAAGGTGACAATACACTTCCTCAGCGTTGAATAAGAGATGGATTGGGATCATTCATTAATCTTTTATCAAATATCATTTCTTTGGCAGAAGATGAAAATTACGGAAGAATTAGAGACCTTAGAAAGAACCGAAGAATAGTCTGTGTGGGGGAAGGGATTTGGAAGACTTTATCTAGAAAATTTAATTTATACCCTTTTATAATTCAGTTGAAAACATGATCATATAACTTTTTTCTAGAATAGATTCTCTTGCATGTGAACATGCATTTGATTATATTTAGGAATAATTCAAGCCATACTTTCAAAAGTTACCTGCTGGTTTTTTTTTTTTGTTTTCTTTTGGTGAGAAGTCTTTTAACAGCAGTGTCTGCATGGAGGTTAAAAGAACAGTAGCATGTATTTATATTTAAAAAAAAAGAACAAAACCTGGGAATGTCTATTTATAGAGATAAACATGTTATCATCATCTGAGAATTAACCTTAAACAGGGAAAAGGTGAGGACTGATGAACAACTTTGTTTTCCAGAGAGCAAATAACTTGTCAGGCTGCGGAAGAAAACGTTTTGACCATTTATCAGATTGTTCTGTTCTTTGAGATGCTTAAACCTTCTGTCAATCACTTTTGATCCCGCTTTTCTAATTTTCAAACATTCTCTAGCCTACCTGCAGGAGAACAGCTTTAAGAAATAGTGATTTCCTTTAAAGCATAGTTTACTACAAGAAGCGTTGTTTGATCTGTATGTTATTATAAACTTCAGAGGAAAATAGGATGATAAAAGTTTAGCTGGAGAGATCCATTGGTAAACATATTGATTTTTATGACTTTTTAATTAGAAAATGATAACAATATGGCTTTCCTAGAAAAACAATTTTGATATTCTGTAATTACCTTATTAATTCACACTTATTTTTCCTGCTTTCACATTTTTTTTTCTTTCTTTCTCACAATGCTCAGTTCTTTTGGTTGTTTTTGTCTTTCTTTTCCTGCTCTTTCTTCCTTAACTACCACACCGTATGAAACCAGAGAAAACCTCACTAGCTCATAGCGTTGCTTAGCAATGTCATGCATCTCTTGTTGTCTGTTGTGAAGCCATGGTATCCTGGTCTTTCAACAAAGATTGCTACATCACTGCTTTGCTATAGGTGCAATTTTTTCCCTGAGATTTCTGATAAGAAATGATGTGTCTAGACAGCATACATAAGCGATTACCTTCTAACCATTGTAATATAATTAGACCAAGCCATACCAAAGCTCACCAAGATTTTACGTTTGAAAGGTCAACAGCTTTTATTCCATATTTCAAAGATAAGCACCTTTCATTGTGCTTAATATGTAGAGTGCTGTGCCTGAAAGAAAAGGAACTTCAAAAGACTTCTCCTTCTATTATATCATTCAAAATAGACATTTGATACTCTAATACGTCCATTTTAACTTCTGTGGTTCACGGAACCAGAGATAAAAATAGGTCAGCTATGCCCCTACTGGTGCAGAATTATTCCCTGAAATATATGTTTTTAAGTCCAGACTAGATTTAACTATCTCAAGTGAGGATTTACATTTATTAAGCTGGAGGACTGTTCTTTGGTGGTCTAATACATTATCATTTATTATTTGTATTATGGCAGCAATTGGAAAGCTCATCTGAAATTAGGATCCCACTGTGCAAAGTGAACACATGGCAAGAAGTAATTTTTCCCCTGAAGGGTTTACAGTTTAAGTGAAACAAAGGATGAGAAAGTGGCTGTGTCAATATCCCTGTTTTAGTAAAGCACAACTTGAGCAATACGAGATGAGCCACTCCTGGACTTGCTGGTAACATGTATAACAGACCTGATAAGTGAGTACAAAACTGCTGTGTTCTACCCTTGTGCATTACCTATAAACATATCTTTGAATTGTTTGAAATCAGCTGTCCTTGAAAGATTTGACAACCAGACTTTTTTTTCTCTAATCAGTTGTCTCTTTTGGGATTTATAAATTTCACCAGATAACTCTGAATTATGCAATTCCTAGTAATAAATAACCGTAACCATTAACTACAGCAGTCAAACATCTGAAGACACTTGTCAGATAACACACAGTTTCAGATTTCCTCACATTTTCCACCGAACTTTCTGAGATTTATTTTCCCCTTTATCTACCAGCCCCTTTCTCAGTCTTTGCTGAGTTGATTATGTCTTTCACTAGCTTTCTAATTCCAAGTTCCCAGAATCAAAAGCAATGTCACTGAACAGTTTTGCCAAAGTTCTACAAAGAGTGAACTTTTTTTTATTATTTGCAAGTAATCATTGCCTAGCATATTCTATAACTGGAAATATTTCTCTTTGCAAATATTTCTTTGCCTTGTAAAGATCAGTAAGGCAAATCAATGCTAAAATAATACATCATGATTCCAAACATCTTAGTACTATGACTCTAGCATGTCAAGTTTGCAGACCTTTTTTTTGTTTTGTTTTGTTTGTTAGGCTTTTCTAACAGGATGCTGCTGCATTCTGGGACATAGTGGTCTGTATCATCACTTGCCTGACACTGGATTTGAGACGTGTACGAGTTTCCTCATTAAACGTGTTTGAAAATATAGTTTCAATAACAAGCAGGCAGTGTTTTGCGTGTTCTTTCTGTTGCAACTGATGCAGAACTAAGGATTTACCAACCTCATGCTCCTTATTCCATTTGGAAAAGCAGGATAAAAACTGAATTGGGAATATAAACCGAGAACCCATTTTGTATGCTGAATGTCATCAGACCCAAACTAGGAAAAAATTGAGCCATGTCTATTCAAATTTGGCTCTTCTATTGTCATTTCACGTTGTGCTTGATCCCTTCAGTTGACCACTGTATGAGGTTGTTGAACATGCTTTTCCTCAAGGAGAGATGGCCTGCCATGTACAGACCTGAAATGACAGCAGCCATAGGGGACAGTTCCTGTTGCTGTCACTAGTGGTCACAGAATTAACCATTTCAGAGGCTAATTCTGACTATAATTAAGTTTGTCCAAGCGGAGAGAACTAAAACAGACATTTCACTGATCATTATTCTTTTTATTTGAAGAAATGCCATCAGTCAATGAAATAATTTTTCCTTCTCCTAAACAATGTTTTTAAATATTATAATAAAAAGACTTTAATGTATACTACCCAGCTGTTTTTATCTTTCAGTCATCTACACTCTTCCTTCCCTTTCTTCCAAAGGATTTTGCAAACCTTCTCTTCACAGTTCCTAAGCTTTCAGAATGGAACCAAGGACTTATCTTGATTAGACCTGATATAAAAATTACACTTGCCATGGTTTTGGGTTTTTTTTCACATTATGAAATCTCAATAAACAAAATTAATTGCTAGTAGACACAGTTTTCTGCACACAAAAAATGTGGGAAGGAATCATAATTATTTAGAAAGAAAATCAGAGGAGTATATGCCCAAGAGGAACTTTTGACATCCAAATTTTTCTAAGTAGCTTTAGCAGTAACAAAAGAAACTAGCAGGACATGGAACAGAACATCTCTTCTGATGTATTCCTGACTCCATAACACGCACTTACTACGCATTATCCTTTTTTTCCTCCTTGACTCCTGAAAATACTTCCAGCATCCTCTCCCACAGTGTATTCTTTTAGAGGTGGCAATGCTCTGAAAGGGAAGCTATTCATGTCTTTTTTTTTTTTTTTTTTAAATCTCTTCTTAATTTGGAATAATACATCTACCCTCTCTCACCCAACCAACAATGTATTTTCTCATTTAACATTGAGACAACAGGAGAGAAAATGGCAGCAGATTTCAATATGTTAGCAGCAGAAAGAATGCTAACAGCTCACTATTTAGGGGAAAAATAGAAGCTAGTGTCTTCAGGCTCAGACATCTGTTTCATGCAATTTGCCAAGAAATGCCGTAGCTGTGAGCTCTAGTAACAATAATTAACATAATATAGCTAGTATTGGAGAGAAGTGATTGTTTTAAAAGACTGTAGAGAATAAATATTGTATGTATATTTTGTGTTCTCATTTTTCTCTTTCACAATTTCCATTGTTTATTTAATCATTTGTTTGATTTGCTCAAAACTGATGATGTTATCATGATGCTATTCGCGCATCCTCTTCTTCTGTAACAAACTATTGAAAGGCGATTAATGCTGTCAGACACTAATGCAAACTTTGGTTCCACAACATACCTGTTTTTTTCGTCAGCTTTGTCTAAGACGGCCAACAGTGAATCAGTAATTAACAAAACGCGATTGTTGTATCAGCTATGCAAACTAAATAAGGAAGTGACAGGAGGGAGATAAATTTTTTACATGGGCAGATAGTGATAGGACAAGGGGGAATCGTTTTAAGCTGAAGAAGGGAATATTTAGATTGGATGTCAGGGGGACATTCTTTACTGAGAGAGTGGTGAGGTGCTGGAGCAGGCTACCCAGAGAGGTTGTGGATGCCCCATCCTTGGAGGCATTCAAGGACAGGCTGCATGGAGCCCTGGGCAGCTTGATCTAGTAGCAGATCTGGAGCTTGGTGGCCCTGCCTGCAGCACGGGAGTTAGAACTTGATGATCCTTAGGGTCCCTTCCAACCCAGGCCATTCTATGATTCTAAGTGATTACTTTTGACTGCGTTTTAGTTCCTTATACATTTTGCTCTGCCTCCAGTAGAAGCTTCAAATTTTAGGATGATCCTGAAACAGCTGCTATGTCAGTTTGGCCACTGAACAGGAAAAAAAAGGAATGTTCAATATTTATTATGAATTGGCTTTTATTCTTAGAGTGCCTAGTTTTCCTGCTCTTCTCATTCTTGGAGTAGTAGCTCATGTGCAAAACGAAGATAGTTGAGATGTGCACCACAGAGACCATCAAGACTTGCTCTTGCCACGTTATTTTCTTGTCTTCCTTTTCCATCCCTCACATGTGGGTATGTAGTAGTCTACTTACTTCAGTCAGTCTATATATCTGCCATACATCATCCCCCCAAATCTTGTTTATAGGTTAGTCAGATTTTAAGGGTTAGTTTGAAATTTAATGTGGTAACTGACTTTGGTACTATTTTCCTAAGCACATTGCTGGTACATAAAGTTCATAATGACGAAACCATCTTCAACCTGTACTGAGGCCCTGAAAATCTGAAGAACCTGTATTTATTGAAACTAATAGAAAAAATGTTTTATTTCTTTTAATCTTGTATTTTATACTCTGTTTTAATTTGAATGTGAAAAATTTATGAAATAATTATTTCCTATAGGCAGCAACAACAAAGCCTTACCTGATAATCTTACTGGATAGGTTTTTTTTGCTTACAGTAATCCCTCATTTTTTGTTAATTATTACTTCTCAGGTTTAGCTAGGTCCTTATATTACCGCTTTATCTCACCTAGAATGTGAGAAACTGCCAATAATTCTCGAATTAAATTCAAATCAAAAGGGAGATATATATATTCTGAATGGGATTACAAAACATACATGATCTGTCATAGCTGATAAAAGTTACACCATGTAACAATGTTACCTAAGGACCAATATTTATTTTTTTAACACCTGTATCATGATTTTTAAGCTGATTATGCAAGTTTACAATGCTCCACCTGCCTTTGTAGACACTCAAGATTACAGCTTTGTGTTACCACTGAGCTGACATAAAATTGTGCTGTTATCAAAATGATGAGTGGATTCACCTATCTACTGCTTGATCAAGTGGAAGGAAAACAGAGAGAAGTGCAAGGTGAGGGCTGAGCTGAAGCAGAACATCCTTTCTTAACCATCATGTGCATTAGATAAGTTGAACTGTAACATGGATCTTCTTATTCTGACGTGAGGGTGCTTATGTTCATTTTGTTTGTTAATCAGAAACCTTCCTGTGTGGCACAGAAAGAACAGTCCTTGGACAGAATTATAGTTATCTGATTTCATGTCTCTGTTTGTAAGAATAACAATTCCTCCTTGGCAGGCTAAGGCTTGACATTACTTAGAACTGTTTATTCACAGAACTAAGAATTGGTACTGGGTAGCAGAGGTGATAATAACATTTCTTGTAGCCACCAAAATGAGAGAGAAAAAATTCTCCTAAGACTAGGGATGCGGGAGATCCTGCCTCAATGTTGGCCATACTACAGATTTGCTGGGTTGTCCTGTACAAATATGCTGTATTTTTCTTCATTTCTGTATTTCTGACAATTTTGTTAAACGTCACATAATGGGACACCTCAGCAGGTGAGCTGATAATAACCAAACTAAAGAGAAAATTGTCTAGGTTGTTTTTCTGAATTCTTAGAAAGTAAAGTGTTGTCTTTCCAAGTTTGAGTCTATGTAAGTTATGTGTGCGTAACCATGTCCTTTAACACAAATAGTGAAGATGTGTGAAATGCATTGGAAAAATAAACCATAGGGCGTGTTAGCTACATTAACAAGTTTGAAAGAAAAAAATAACATAGAGAGACAGTGTATATTTTTGAGATGAATTGAAATCTGTAGTTCATTTTGTACATAGTAGTTCTAGTGGAAATATTGGCCTTGGTGTCATAATGGTTGGACTATAAATTATAAGATAGAATTTTCCATTCTCACTAATAGAATTAGGTTGCATTTGAACACCTTCTTACATGAAGACATGCAACTGAGTGAGATTCATCAAGAGTTTTTGCAGTTAGCTCACACAAAGAAGTTCTTTCTTTTGTCCCATCATCAGGCCCCGAGTATAGTATCAGCTATCTGATTAACACAGAAAATCATAGGCTGGCTGAATCATTTGATATTTCTTGGAGAATAAAGGGAGCTATAAAGTAGAATATGAATAATTTATATACAGGACTATCCAAAGTCATTTTCTGATGATGTGATTTCTCTTCCTTTTCAGAACTGAACTTTTCTTTTAAAAGCCAATGTGATAAAAGTGCATTTCTGTAGTGCAGAGACGTCTTCCTTTTCAAATGTTTATCTTATAAAGTAGAAGTGTCACAAATGTTGAAAATAGGCAGAAGAGAGACAAAAATAAATTGGAGTTTCTTTACCACAGAGAACTGTAGGGTGTGAAAATAAACTGACTTGTTATTTTAGGAGATTTAGTCATGACAGCAGAAAACTATACTTTCAGTGGAGGGTACAGCTAGTGTTTAAGAGCACCACCCTGTCACAAAATGTAAACTGAGAACTTGGCACCGTATTTCCTTCCGTGAAGAGCTTGGGAGGAGATGAAAAATAGAATCCTCCCCAGTCTGCTTCATTGCCATGGCTCCGTTTAATGGGCTGTGCTGGGGTGCTAAGAAATACAGTCTGGAAAATTTTGCTCTAGTGGTTTAACATGTTGTAGTCTCGAGTACGTTTTCTGCTGATTATCTCATCTCTAGGTTACCATTTCCATTTCAGTTTTAGCAGACAAAAAAACTTAAGCAGATTAAGTCTGTTACTATCCTTACAATTCCCGTTTTCCAGGCTTCTCCAGATTTTTGGATTGATACAACCTCTTTCCAACACTTTTTGCAGTTATCATGCAAGGTGCTCGTGCACAATAGAGGCTTGAGCCTCCTGAACCTGGTTCCTGGCAACCAACAGAAATAATCTCTGCAGAGAAATTATAAACTTGTTTGATGATACCTAATCTGATGGTATAGGTCTTTATGATGAAATAACTGAGTAATCTGGGACTACCAGAGGATGATGGAGTGAATCTGCAGCTTCACCTCTCTTCAATAGGGCTGTAGGCAGAAAAAGGTGCCAGCTTGACTTTTGGAATATTGCAACATCTGGTGAGGATCAGTGATGGAAAAACAGAAGACATAAAACAGTGAGAACATCATTTTGGACAACTACCCTTGAAATTTTCAGAAAGATGGTGTGTAAACACCCCATGAGTGGGTCGCACTCGTACCTGTTACACATTGCTTGTAGGTGCTGAATGGGTTTGTTAGCTTGTTTTCTTTGAAACATAGGATTTGAGTGCTTTATTTTTGTCATCCTATATAAAATAATTGTTTCTTACTGATGCTTTCTCTGCACACAAATGTTATACCACTTTGCAGTATAAATGCAAGTTGTACTCATTCTGTTCTCATAATATTGTTTCTGTTAATGTTAGAATAAACATTTTTTGTAGTACAGATTATTCCCACATGGAAAGGGGAAAAAAACACTGATCAACCTTGGGGACCATTAATGCAACACAACAGTATATGCTTTGGGGCTGGACTACATTTTGCCTCTTTCATTAAGGGATGTAATGCTTTAACCTAACAGTCACACTAAAAATGATGACTAACTCATGGAATCCAATTTAAAGAAATCAGCAACAGTATAACACTTAAGTGAGCGATAATAGTGACTTGGAAGGGGCTTGAGTCAAAGGCATTGCAACTGGCAATGCGTGCAGCACTTCCTACTAAAGTGATGGTACAAAAAGCAAGTGAGAAGGCGGCACATCACGCTGTGAAAAGTGAGTGGAAACAGGTGTGTAGGTATAAGAAACTGTTTAGGTTGACTTGTGGTTCATTTGTTTCTAAAAGTAACAAAAGGTTTCTCTAGTAACTTTCCTGAAACTGGATCCTCACATAAAACCTGGGAGTTTTATATCTATGTTTGTATTTCATCTTGCATTATTAGTCAGAAGCCTCTGGAAAGAGTCAGAAACCATAAAACAACTTTTGCTGTGATCAGGAGAATTTTAACCCTATGGGGAAAACAGCACATAACAGAAAGGCAAGTCCTGATTTCAGGGGAAAAAAAAAAAGATAAACAAGAGAACAGGAGGTACTAAAGTTTTTTGTTTTATTGTCTTTTTCTTCTTTTTTTTTCATTAGGTCTATTGATAAAAAGCTCAAAGGCTGCTTGGCAGTGACCTCAGTCCTTTTCATAGGACCAGGGGAATGCAGGCGGGAAGCTAAAGCTTGCGTTTAGTCAGTGATCTGTGAATAACCCGCAGTCCCTTAATGACGTGAGAGGAGCCTCCAAAGGGAGGCAGTGAGTCAGAGAGAAGGAGGCACAGAGATTGCTTCGACAACCGTTAGCACGTCACTGGTAATCCCAGCGCCACCTTTCACATCCCTGGCATTTGTCTCAATGCACTCTACTGGAGGCTGGTACTATGTTTTATTTAAGGCTTTCTCACTGCCTTCTGGAGAAGTGTGTGTTACTGTAGCCCAAGTGATTGGTTGTCTGTTATGTTTACTAACACTCTGAGATCCTGCAAGAGAGGGGAATCTGTGGAATTTCTACCACGGCTGAATACCTCAGGAATGAATCTGCATTCTGTATCAGACACAAGGAACTGAGGCAGTATCCACACTATATGCAAATGAGTCTTTTATAGAACATTTAAGTTGCCACGCTGCAGAACAAAAAGTTACCTTGATGTGATGTGACCCAGCTATTCTTCTGCCTGTTTGTTGTCATCTGGAAAGATTCTTATGATAATATGTATGTGTATAATGATGAGGAATGCTAATCTTTTATGCTTACATCTCTGCTGAGCATTTGCATTCATCTAAATAGCTGCCTAGAAGCTGGACAAAGGAAAGAACGAACCAAAAGCTTTTCAAAGGAATAAAAACACTTTAGGCATAATGCTTCTCTCTTGTTCAGAAGAAATATATTGTTTGGCATTTGTGGGTAAAAAGTGACAACAGCAAGAAAAGTTGCCGCAATCTGAGCAGAGGTCAGGTGGCTGTTTCTAGAGGTGAAGTTTATGACGTGATTTCATCACTGTTTAAGGTCAGTCAGGGATGCGGCTCCCACAGTCCTTTCCGCTCCCCAGTCCTCCATCCCTCACTGGCGCTTCCGACTTGATTCAGCTTTCCATGTCATCACTGTATCCGTGGCTGACCCTGAGGATGTACTCTTCTTAACTACTCAGTTTCTTCTTTTGTCAAATACCATGTTAGTAATCAAAGTTATAGCATGACTACCATTCATCTTCATGAAGTTATTTTCACCTCTTAGCTTTTTCAGACTGTCTCAGAACTCCATCTGAAATCCTTAGATTTCTTTCGCAATAGAGAATGAATGGACACCCACAGCATTTCAGCCGAATCCTTTGCTTGTGGACACTTTTAATTTTTATGTTGATCTTCTGCTGTAGCGTCTCCAAGGAGATATTTGCTGTCCTTAGCTAACTTTCCCTTGGTCTGCAGTTCCTGTGATCCTTGACAGGTGACGATTCTCATCATACACTGGTCTTCTAATGTTTGGGAGTGGCTGGGTTACATAGAAGGAGGGAACATCTGAGCTGGGAAGTATAAGGCACTGTAGTAGCATTAGCAAATAAAACATTCAAATTCATGCAACAAAATCTGAATTTTTAGAAGAAAAATGTTCTGTTTTCCAGTCAAAGAAGGTAAATATAACTGTGATACCTTCTCTAAGAGAAATAACTGAGCATTTCCTCCCCAAAGGGAGCAAACACCAGAATTTCTGCTAATAAAAGCTGGAGAAGTTTGGAGGTATGGAAGTCTTCATAAGGAATAACATTAAGCATGTCTGCTCTTTCCCTAAGGGACTATTCTGACAGTTGGATATCAACCTGCGTGTTTCCTTTCTGCAGTTTCAGTATTCAGAATATTAGGATAATGTAGGGATAACTGCAGCAGCTATGTGCTACCTAAGGATTCCTCTGTGCTGAACGACGGAATAACTTTAGTGATAACATTGGTGGTACAAAACTAGAAAAAGTATCTTGCTTGCTATGTTAAGGAGGCATCTTTTCCTGTAAGTTTTTATCACTCTTGCATGACACACGTTTTTCCTCTTATAGTTGAAAGAGAGTCTAATTTTTTTTTCTTTTTATCGTGAGTCAAAATAGCTAATTTAATGTGTATGAAGAACTTGGATTATCCAGCGTGTGCTAAACATAGCTACTGAACATTTGCCACATGTCAGAACTTTGCAAATGTTGTTTGTGGAATTATTTATATTGACTACTTTGGAAACATGGGTGATTAGCAATGATTACCACAGTAGTTAGCTAAGACTTACAGATGGAACTCCCACCATCCTTTATGGACAGAATTTCTTGATATGTATAAGCTTACGCTTGGCATTCAGCAAGTCCTTAAAGGGGGACAACAAAGGACGGCAACCGAGGAAAGCAAAAGTGGGCATAGCGTGACGTTCAGAACAGCAGGTATAAATCTGGCCTGATGAAGAAACGAGACTGTCATTTGGTGTGCATAGGCTTCCATCAACTTCTAGAGACTCTTTTCCAAATACGAGTATGGCACCTTTGTTTCTTTTGCCAAGTGAAACAATGATTATGATTCTCTTTCTGAACTGGGGAAATTCATTATTTCATGTTAACATTTGGCTGATGAAAAACCTCAACGATTATGTATGTTCTTAAAATAGTTCTGGTACACTGAATTCTACAGTATTCTGTAATAACTTTAGGGAAAGAGCCTATCTAAAATGCAATCAGCATTTCTGATCGTATGCTGTGATTGTACCTTGAAGTGTTCCAGGATGTACATGAACTTTGTGATGCCAAGACAAAGTTCAAAATGTTTCAACAGAAAATAGCCTGTGTTACACTGTGGCAGAAGTATCATTCTGTAAAACAATGGCTTCCTTGGTTTTGTCTTCAGCTATGATTTGTGAAGCCTACCTTTCCTGCCCTTTGTCATTACAGCCACTCAAATAAGGGAAGTTATTTGTTTAAATTAGAATGAACCCTTTTGCCTAAAACTGAACCGATATCATTGTCTAAAGGTGAACAAAGTGCCATTATTTACTATTTTACACTGCAATGTTTCCTTTGTTCAGAAAGAATGACTTTTAATTGTCAAGAGGCCTTGATCCTTTTATACATAAATACATCTGAAACAAATGTCCATGTTAACTAAATCCTGCTTCTAGCCTACTGAGGATAATGCAACTGAATATCAATTGCACTTAATTAATTAGTTTAACTTTACTGCAGTTTACAAATAATCCCCATGAGTTTTGTTGCTGCCTACTTGCTTGTCTCTACTTATTATTATGCTCGCTGAAAAGCATAAACATAATTAAAATGCTTTCCTAGACTTTTTTGCCTCCTACGTTGAAATGCATACTTTGTTTTCATGCCACTTCGTAAGAAAATCTGTATTAAGACTCAGGCTCAGATCTTTGGGAAAAAAAAAACAACAACACTGGTTTAATCAGAGCTGGTATCCTGTAGGCCTATGCTTGGACCCCTACAAATGGAAGGTAATTAGTAGATCTCTAAGGAGAAGGAGGGGAGAGAATTAATGAATATTTTTTCTTGTTTTACTGAAGATACAGTGTTTTTAGAGTCACATTACATTTTCCTTGTTTTCTTGCCAATTTCTAATACCTAGAAGCTTAACACCTAAGAACCCCAAACAAAAGCTTTATTAGAGGCTCTCTGATTGGGAACAAGGTTTTGGTGAGTAATAGGAGAACACAACTAATCGTTGATGGATATGGAAATCTAGGTGTCTCATGTTCAGTTGTACAGTACTGATGACTCTTTAGGGGTAGAGACATATGATGGCTGCTCCAAGAGTAATGCCTTCTGTTTTGTTATGTTGGCTCACAACGTCAGGGGCAGATGGTGGCATGGCAGCAGGAGTTGAACCTTCCTGCCAATATTCCATTACTTTTTGTTGCCATACAACAGTTGGCAGCAGAGGGATAGTCTGACAAAATGGTGTCTGACAAGGAAGTGTGCATGAAGGCAAGATGTGTCATTGAATTCCTCCATGAGGAAAAAATCACACCCATTGACATTCATCAGTGCTTGCTGAATGTTTATGGAGATCAAACAGTGGATATGAGTACAGTGAGGGGTGGGTGGTGCATTGCAGCATTGGCGACAGCGGGTCACCTCCACTGGTGCAGATTTTTCTGTGTGCAGCAAACAGGGTCTTGTTGCTGGTGAAAATGCGTAACTAATGGTGCTGAGTGTGTTGAAAGATAGGATTTTGTAGCAGAGAATTTGTTTTATCAAACAATGTGATTGTGCTCTTTCCATGGGAAGAGTTTCAATGGAAATAAATAGGAGGCATTACTTTCAGAATGACCTACGTAGTGGTATCACCTCAGTACAGTTCTCAGGAAGCATCTAAATACTTTCAAGTTGTTAGGTATACTGTGTCAAAAGTTTAAGCATAATTTGGCTTGCAAAGGGTCATTCGTTCAAGGAGTGGTTGCTGCCTGGAATATTTTGTATGCCAAGTCGTAAACTACCAATAAAACCAATAAGCAAATCAACAACCACATTAGGAGCAAGTTCTCTGCTGCCCCCTGGCAAATGCCAACATGTTTCTGCCACCTAGCAGAATTATTAATGTTTAATTCTTGGAAACCTGCAGTCTGGAGTGTGAATTTAAAGCCTCCAGAAATATTCTGGATACTCGTTAGGTACTGTGGGGATCCAAAAAAGGTGTTCTAGACTTAAATGAGAGGGAGAGCATCTCCTGATGTGTTCATCTGACAGTCAATCAGGCAAGTAGCAATTGCTATTCCATCAATCGTAGGGAGTTTATTGAAACAACTAAATCCACGTTATACAGAAGTGATGTAGTCCACATGCATTTGCAAACTTTTCTGAGAGAATCTCATTTCTAATTCACACTGAGAATTTGCTGTTACTCTTCATGTGTGTAGTTACACCCCATGAGCATCTTTCAAATCCATAAGGATTGCGAGTGGTTAACTCTCTGAGTTGAAGGAAAGGAGTACCCTCTATACCCTGATGCATTAGGCCCTAATTCAGCTCAGTAGAGAGAACTAAGGCAATTGACTGACCACAAAAAGAAATTGTTCTGTGTAACTTGACCAATTAAAAAGTATGGAGGAGAAAGGTTATGTTATTTGTTAACGTGCATCTGAAAAGGGCAAATACCAAGATAGGGGAATTTTTATTTTAGAATGGTTGGAATAGTGTAACAGGATGAAAGTTAGCAACAAAAATAAGTCTGAATCATGAAATACTTTTTATGGTGAAATCAGGCAAAATGCAGTTGAAGAGCCTCACAATAAAATCAGGAGAAAAATGAGTATTTGCATCATATGAGAATCATCCCATGATAGGTTTGGAATGTATCTGCACTGTACTGGGAGTGAGTAGATGGCATAGTAACACTAGGAATTCCTAACTGTCGTTTCATTTGGCCACCGATGCAGAATATGTATCAGAGCAAGTAATCAGAAGAGTCTTCCCACACCTGAATGCATTCGCTCTTTTAAGTAAAATAAAACATCATTGTGTTCATTTTTCCTAACATGTAATGGTAATTCAGAATTATCAAGGATTTAATTATCATGCTAACAAAAATATTTTTGCCTACATAAATATAGCTTCTTTTAGTCTGTGGTATACGCTTTTTCGTAACTAGATGAATTGCAAGGACTTACATGTATGTGTAAATGTATCACATAATAAGGTGTAAAAAAACTCCAGCATCACAGTGAGTCTGAAATGCATTGTAACTCTTGCAAAAAAGATGTTATCTTTACTTTGCAGAAGGGTTTTATCATGCTCATAAATATATATAGCTGTGAGTATGTCGAAAGCAGCTAGCACAGGATTGCTTAGCTGAGTGGGAGGTGATGCAGGACTATGCTATTAGTGAGCAGGAGGTGGGAGGTGACTGGGGCTGATGGGCAGGTGGGATACAGTATTTATATACATAAGTTTGCAGGTATTTTTAGATGAGATATAAATACGCAAATGTTAATGAGATAACTTGCCTCAAGGTTGAGTAGAATGATGTAATAACTCAGTAAGGCAGCAAGATAGACTGGACTGAGGTTGGCAGTTGTGGGTCAGGAACACGTGTTTTTTGTCCTGGTTTCTAACTGGTAGTACTTCTCAGTATTTCCCCCAGCCCATATATTCTGTACTAGTTTTGACTGGTCATATATATTCAGATAGAAAGGGTATGTAGTACATTTTATATATACTTGAAGCTTTGTATGGCACAGTTAAAAACTGGCATCTGTAGTGACTAGTGATGCAGGGAGGTGGGCAGTATTAGTGATGAAAGAGAAAACTGTACGAAGTTCTTACACATTTTTTTGTCTTAGCTTTTTTTTCCCTATTTTCCTGGTCAAATTGATGTTCCTTTTATAATTTCTGTTATTGGATACACTCATACAGTCTTCTCTTCAATTCCTAACTAAACTAGACCTATGAATCTTTTCATCATAAGATTTTTTTCTTTTTATGGACATGCACAGATTTTTCCCCAAGGTGGATCACCTGAGTGTTGTCAATCTCTTTCCAAATTATCTAGTTATCTGTTAGCTTCAATAGGCCGGATGATATGTTCCCTATTACACACAACGAACAGTAATTTGAACACATAGTTTCCATTCCCTGCCTAACCTCCCTAATATGTTCTCTTCTTCTCTGCTTCTGTCCGTGCAACAGCTGCTGTTGGATCCTTTCACAGACTATGTATATCTAGTCTGGATGTGCTGAACTACTTTCTTGCCTGTCCCTATTTCAGCTGCTAGGGAACCCTTCTAATTAAAGGTAGCTGTCAAATAGTCCAGTCTCGCTGACTCCCCCTTTTCTTTAGTTTCAGTCAACAAACAACCAGGATGAACGTATGGGGCTGTTTTGCAAATGAAGAAACAGAATTGTTTCAGACAGATTCTTTGTGGTCCCAGGCAAAGCATTATACATTTTGACAACAGACATACACAAAGTTTCTGCATGAGCTTTGACTAATCCAAGTGGTGAAGGGGATCTCCCGCTATGCAACACTCCTTTTCAGGAAGCATCCTAGGTCCAAGAGATGTTCTCCAGTGGCTGGCCCTTATATGAGCCCAGGGTGGCTTCACCCTGGGTCCGCCCCTTCCGGTCACATGGGGAGCACAGGTACAAACAAGTCACCTGCACTCCCTGGGCCAGCCACAGCCCTTCACCAGGTGCTCAACCACTAGTTCAAGCCATGACCTAACAGTTCCCCTACAGGGGTGTATCTGTTTTTTCTTATATTTGCAGTTTTAATTGGGAATCTGGCTGGAATTTTGGGAAAGACTTATCCTGCTCTGTGTTTGAATTGAAAAACAGTTGTCCCTGGTAGGACTTATACATGGTGTAGCTATGTCCTTTGAGACAGATGCACAAAAACTGAACTACACCAAGTCATTACTGGTACGATGATAAATTACCTGCATTTGTGACAGATGCTGTAGAGATGGCCAAGAAACAGCACTCTTTAGTTCTAAATGCCTCTAATGAAATTGAGATCCTGAAGATATGTTAAATGAAGTGGAAAAGTGTTCAGACATTTAAGCTCTGTTTATGCTGCTGAACAAGGGTAAAAGTCCAGTTAATATGTATCCATATGTATCCAATGCTATCATATATATCATAGATATAGTACTTAGTAACAGTTGCCTTATCATACATATCATGGTACAAAAGGTACCAAAAGTGGTACGAAAGGACAAAAATTGTTGCACGGAGAGATACAGGTAGTGGTCTAGCTAGAGTGAATTTGTTATCAAGGCTGTATGGCAGCCCACAGACCTACTTGAGGTTTTTCAAGTATCATCCATCAAATCCAGACCAACATTTGGCTTAACAAATTTTCCTTGGCCTGTTCACTATGTTTCTCTACCACTAATTAGGACAGCATAGTTGGGGTCGCTACTGACAGCTAGATCAGAAAACAGAGCCTCTACAAGTTCTGACAGTTCATCTTCAGCAAGGTTTTTCTCATGAGTGTAACTTTCAACTGAGCTCTAGCAATGTGCCTCTTTTTGAAGTGCAAAGGCCCAAAAAAACCTTTTATGAAACATGTACATTCTGCTTCTTCCTGATACTTTCATGATCCTGACAAGGGACTTGTCTTACTACAGAATTCTCAATTAAAGGAAGCTAGCAGCCCAACATCAGGCTGTCTCCTAAATGTGAAGCCAGCACCACCAGTATTTGTATTCATCCCATGGTAAAGAACATTTTATAGTCCCTGTATAATTCCACACCTCGGTACTAAACCCAGACCTTACACCTGTAGAACAAGAAGGTAGAGAAGTACACCCAATGCAAGTCACTGCAGATTTTGACTGCTAGTCAATACTCAGAATGACTATGCCTATTCATTTCAGATTTATTATATGCCTTTTGCCATGTATATGTTGTAAAAAGACTTCAGAGTCTGTTCAAAATCCTTTTTCATCTTCCCCCAACCAGTTCCTATCAAAATCTAGCTCTTTTGGTATGAAATAATGACTGACATGGTATTGTATCTCATGTGTCATCTTAGATGGAGATGCTTTTAAAAATGAAGGTGGCAATTAAATCCCCAGGCTACTTCAGTTTGTGTACAGCTTGTTTTTAAGTAACTGGTAAAGAATAAGAAAAGTTTTCAATGAAGCTGCCAGTCCCTCTTCAGTGTCCTTAATGTAATGTGTGCCTTCCTTTGCATTGTCTTTGTCACAGAGAGAGAGTTTATTTCTACCAATAGAGTGGGATCGCTTTGCTGAGATCCATGACAATCAGGGTTTTCAGATGATTCACTGGTATTTCTGCTTAAGAAAGAAATGTTTTCCAGCTTGTCTCTTACACCCTATTGTTGCTAAGGGTATAGGTGCAAGTGCTGAGATTTCACGACTCCTTGACACAATGCGATCTATCAACTAAGAATAGTCTATCATTTTTATGGTATGTCTCTACTAAGCAATACTAATTTGTGAGGAGAAAGATTGGAAAGTGGACCCAGCTTGAGCTCCAGTGGCAGCTGCAGACCAGCACTCCGTAGTAATTGATACTTTTAGGTCATGTTAACTGCGAGCCTGGTGTGACCAGTGCACAGGCAAGCAGTCAGTGGAGACTATCCTTGGTTTATCTCAGGGCATGAGACCTGATGGTAAATAGTTCTGGCTCAAGTGTTAATAAAGGCAACGTTACCTTTGTTTTACTTGTACTTAGGTTACCTGCTCCCTAGCTTCGCAGTTGGAGGCCAGGCAACACCTTCTTGCCACTGTATTCCATGTGGTGGGTGTGTCTAATTAAATTACACATGATTTTTGCATAGTGAATCCCACCAGACTGCAACCCCCACATCTGCATTCCAGCCTTTCCTGATCATCTCTTCCTGTGAGCCTGTCTCCCCTTGTACTTTTGTGCTGGGTTCTATGGGAGGATTGTGGGTTCAGACCTGACCACTCAGCTGCTACTGGTTACTTTATGCTGCCAGAGAACACTGGAAAAAGTTCTGAGAAACACCAGGCTAGGGCCTGGCAGATGGGGCCTGCTTTAGCAAGTGGTTGGACACAAGTGAAAGGAATGTCCCCTTGCAAGTCATTTTGTGAGGAAACAGGTGGCACATGGTTATTACAATGCACAGAGAAGAACTTTTGGAGTAAAACTGGAAATAATTCAAAAGACAACAGTGATTCCATTGTAAATAAAAACCAGGGTATGATGTAACTAGCTTGTGATAAGCTATAGAAAAGCAGGGGTACCCTGCGGGCAGCCAAGGATGTGATGCTTTGTTCTTGTCTGTAAGCCCTGAGCAGTGCTGAGGAAGTGAACAGCTACAGCCTAGGCAAGAGAGATTATTTACCACACATCTGATGGCAGTCGGCATGCCGTGTACCTGCTGGGCCGCCCTCCAGCAGCCTTCTGTTCCTGGCCTGCGAGGAGGAGCGTATCCTCAGCTTCTCTCAAAAGCCATCCAATCGTATTTGCTGAAGAGATTAAGGAGTCTCCTCATAAATGCTGGGGAAGGTCATTTACAGTCCAGCTGGCGGGGCAAAACATATCTGAACATAAGTGTTTTCCTGCCATCAATAGATGACATCTCCTCCTTCTCAGCTATATGGAAAAGTCAGGTATAAACCTGAAAGGGCAGAAATAAACACTCATCTTCCTGATATTTTTAGATATTGTCAGCTGACAGGACAGATTGTGAAGGACTGAAAAATGACGAACATAACTACATGACTCCCTTCCTGCCTTCTTCCTCCGAAAAAAGGAAAGTTGGAGCTTGGGGGAGAGAGAGTAAGAAAGGAGGCTCTCCTGGCAGCTTTGGGCTAGCTGGTTTAAAAAGCAGGTGTGGGGGAAAATATGAGAAACAATCTTGTGGGATTCAGTGAGGAAACACTTCAAAAATACAATTTGATTAGGACACAGCCTGTATGATTCAACGAGGGGGAGGAGGTATTGCCTGGAATATGCATCTGACAAACTTTCACATCAAAAATTACTAAATTGCTGTCATGCAGCCATGTATGGGCCAAAACAGCTTGTGAAATAGACAACTTTTTTTGTCTTTTTTTTTTTTTTTTTTTTAACAAACGCATTTACTGCAAGTTTTTCAGTCGTTGGCAACTATGAAAGGAGTGTGCATCATGGTTTACGTTTGTTGCTTGTTCCATTGATGTATTCCGCTGACTTATTTTTAGTACTGTATCATGAGCTGCATACCCTTTCTAAGCTCTCTGTTGGACCGGAGAGCAGGTAAGGAAAATGAATACTTTACTACAATGGGGAAGAGAATACCGTATTTCATATTTAATATGAAGGTGATTCAGGCTTTGTGCCTGATCAGGTAGGCTTTGGCATTGTTACAGACCACCATTCATTCATTGATAACTATTGTTACATTTATCTGCTTTGTAACAGTTCCTATTGCAATGAACTTGTAGTAATGGTCAATGCCTGACCCAAAAAAGTTATGTAAGTAGAGTTAGCAAAGATAAAGAGTAACGGGCAGACAGTTGTTTGCAGATGGACAATTGAAAAACGAAGTATATGAACATTTAATGACTGCAGCCCTTAATCTTCAGGCATAAATGGTGTGCAGATTGCTGTATTTTGCAGGACATCAGGAGAATGAATCAATGGAATCATAATGTGGGATCTGCTCCAGCTAACAGAGAAAATATGGAGGACAGTGAAGGTTCTGAGATCTCCTTTTTCAGCAGCGTTTCTCTCAGGGCATCATGGAGAAATTCATGCCTTGTGAAGCTTTTCAAATAGTAAAATGCTGGCCTTCTTTCCCTTACTGAACGGAGCCTTTTTCACAGCTTTTCCTCCATTTTCACTGATGATCCTCTCTTATAAACAAGTCCGTTGTTTTGTACTTTCATTCAGCTGTAAAGATGCCTAGGTGTAATTCTTATTTCACATCTAGGTGTGCAGCTTCGGGAAAGCAGGCAGCCAGAACTTGACTACTGTTTTTGGTCATCTGCATCGTGCTAATGACCTGTACTTGAAGATCCGTCTTGCTTTGAGAGAAAATGAGAGAGAATAAGGATTCAAAAAGCAGATTGCTTAGTGCAGTGGCTGGGTGCCGTATGTGCTTTCAGGACAAATTCTCTAGTGACATGAAACAGAGAATGTGCCTAAAATACAAAATCGGTTCTAGGAGCAACGAATCAAAAACGTCTGTTGGCAAAGTGTATGCTAGTACCATGGTATCATGAGTCATTGGATCTCCATTATTACTGTTTTGGTTACATTTCACACAGAGCAGAAGTGAACCACCCCGAACTAGTAGGCTCTGGCTCTTGAGAGGCTTGGGGTACAGGAATATGTTGTTTCTGAACACAAGTCAGGCATATATGCAACCCCTCAAACTGTGTAGCTCAGGATTTATGATATAATTATATGTAATTACTAAGAAATAGTTTAATACCAAGCAATTTCTTCAATTTCCAGCCTTCTTGCAGTAAAGTAGAGAAGAACACTGAGTAATACAGTAGTCATTTTGATTTGGGAGAAGACAGTAGATGTACAAATGCATCTGAAAAGATGAAGACAGTACTTTCATTTCATAGCTTGCTGTCACCAGAGCAAAATTCTCAAAGGGGAAATAAATAGTGTATTCTTGATAAGCATATTGATACTACTGTATTCTGTGATTCAGAAATAATCAACTTTCTTAGCACAGTTTTATCCCACTTTTTAAGAAAGAATTATCATTTTAATCTATTGGAAAGATGGTAATGTATTTTTTTTTGGTTTTGTTTTTATTTTGTCCTGGCAGTTTTTAGGAAATTTGAGGCTTGCTACAGAGCTAATTGAAGCCAAGGGTAAAGAAGTGCATTTGCACCACATTAATTTTGATATATTGAATGAAACTATATATGAAAATGGAAAATTTCTTTTGCAGGTGTGAATAGCTTGTTTGGCATTAGCATGATAATCTCTTTTATGGTCTATTTCACATAACAAATTTGTTAGAGATTAAATAGAGAGTTATTTAGCTAAACTAGTTTGAACGTACTTTTCTTCAACGAACCATTCCTGTTATAATTGGACAGAACTGCTCATCTTTTATTTTTATTTTCAGGCCCCAATTCAGCAATGCATGCTTAAGCTTAATCACATTTCATTCCTTCAATGAAAGTTCTATATAACACATGAAATCCATGGGACACTTTCTACTGAGTGCAGGTAGAGGTGAACTGAGCTAGAAAAAATCAACCAAAATTCTAGTAATATTCTGTCTTACAGTATGCCATTTAAAATCAACTGGATATGTAATTGCTGGATCTGCTTTTTTGTCTTAGTGAAATAATAGCCATTAATTAGACCAAAATTATTTTCATGTAAAAAGTTTCCCTAGTGTTACACAAAACTGTAGATTTTCACCCACACTTTTTCGCGACAATTTTTTAGCTCAGAAGTCTTTTCTTTTGAATGGTGTAATAACTAAGAAGTTACAAAATTTGAAAAGTTTCAGGTCTAGATATTTAAAATCTATTTTGCCTTGACAAAAGCTTAACATAAAGAACATATTTTTCAGTTCCATGTGAGACCAAAGATTTGGCTCTATAAATAAGTGGGATGATGTTGCCCTATTCATTACGTTAAGGTTCATTTAAAAAACAACCGTGTGAATTTAAGTAGAGTTTGAGTGGCTCATATAACTCGATCTGGGAAAAGGAAATTTAATTTGCTGAAACATTCACTAATATATTTAGTGAAAACAAAGAGTATCCCTAACAGTAGTAATTACTATAAGACTAGAAACATCAAAATAACAAGTTGCAGGTGCATTTCACGTATTAAATGTGAGGAGCGCTGTACAACTTCCGATTCTCTTCCTAGAAGAAATAATATTCATGTTGTCCAAACAACAAAATAATCTTTTTGGTGATTTGATGAAATTTACTGATCTGTATTTTTTCCTTTATTTTTAAATAATGAAAAAATAATAAGCATTCCAGATAGACTATTGAAACAGCTGAAATTTCAGTTCCCTAAAAAACCAAAGCCCTGTGAAAAAATGATGTATATGTAGCAAACAGCTTTTATTTGATATATCTTGAAAGCTATTTGCAAAGGATTGTGTTATCTGTGGCACAGGTAGGGTCAGTGGAAAGCATACCGTTTCTAAGGACTTTATTAAAATTCATCTTGAATATTTATTCCAGCTGAATCACTGAAAAAAAAAAAAAACACATCACCCTTCACTGGAGTTCTCAATCATTCCTTGGATTTCTGAAAATAATGAAGAGATTATTATCTTTGTGCAACTCTGTTGAAGTACAAAAGGAAATTCAAAGAAAGGATACTTTGAATGTGTAATTTGAAAAGCGTGTAGTGTTCTTTTGATTCTTCATTTGGCACAGGAGATACATTGGGAAGAAATCTTCCTAGACACATACAAGAATATTCCTGTATCATGTTTCTCCATTTTTGTTTTCATTACGCAGAAATAAGAAATTCCACGGGACTGCTCTTATGTCCAGGTAGATGCATTTTGCCTACGGCTTCACTGAATTTTTATCTTAATCTCTGGATAAATGTATTTATTTCAAACACAGAAGTACAAATGATGAGTTTTAAGCCTTTATTTCAGGGAACAGAAGGCAGTTTTGGGAAGCAAAAATAGTTGCTAACTTGAACACAGGAACTTGTTTATGTGCAGTAAAACTTTTCAAGTGCCAGTCTTAGATGTGGATGCTTAAGGTTGAGAAGTTAAACCTTGGGGCCATCATCAAGTTCCAGTGTGATGCCCTTTGTTTCCTTTCCTATGAAAAAGAAATGCCAAGATAATGTTGTTCTCTAAGTATTCCGACCATGTTCATGGGGGAAGAAAAGTTGAATATCTTTTAGATACTACCGCTTATACTGTCTTTTTCTTAGGAAAGTAACTGGTTATTTCTAACCTTTGTTTAAAACAGGTTTCCTTTTTCAGTTTTGTGAATACATATTTTAAATCTTTTTGGAAATAAACGACAGCTAAGTAACTAGCTTTATTGGTGGAAGCCTCAAATGCAGTTGTAATTATTGCAGGCAGAGACTAGAGCTCTATCAGAGTAAGTAGAAATTGTGTCACAGAATCATAATGCTGTTTCTCACAAATAATAATCAGATTCTCTCATTTTGTAGTTATCTTTTATTTCATTAAGTGGGAATCCTCTTGTCTGCATCTACTTGTCTAGAAGTAAAATCTAAATAAGCTGTATAGAAAGCAACTAGAAAAAGACATTTCCTGAGTGTGGCTCATCCCACATATTTAATACCTGTTTCTGACAACTTTCTGAAATGAACAACTTCATACTTTAATTGTTCAACTATTCCTCCTCCTCAATTTCATTTCCTATCAGTTTCAAATATAGTCTCAGATTATTACATGGTTGGTGGAAAACAGGACTTGCAAAGGCACTATAGGAAACAGCATTTAGGATCAGTGAACTTTCTCGCTTTTACAGGCATACCGCATTGGGAACTAATTTAGCTCATTTTCCTAACCACAGAGTACAACTCAAGCGTTTGGAGAACAGTTTTTCAAAGTGAAATTTGCGTGATTCATAGTCGCATCCAAGCCTCTCCTCTATTGCCATATCCACTTAAACTTCAAAACAAGTTCTTAATGACTTTAATCATATTTAAAATCGTAATCTTTTTCAACATTATTACAATTGCCTTTGGCAAAAATCAGTAGTACACTGAGCTCCACATGACTCAGACTCAAACCAGGTTTTGTGTATTCAATTCTTTGTGAATCACCATTTCTTTAGACAAGCCTTTAATTTTTCAGTGTTTTTGCACCTTTAATTACGTTATTCTGCATGTGATTAAAGAGAATATCCAAGAAATGTTAGTGACTGTTACAGAAGTATTTTCCATCTAGTCAGGATGGAATTGAAATATATCTTCTCTCTTTCTTTCCCTCTGCAGGCTCACACAAAAGATGAGTGAGTTTCAGGGGCTCTTTCTTGAGAATATCTCTATATTCTTGCTGGGCTGCATAGTCCAAAGTGGAGATTGTGGCCTGTTTTATCACAAATAATAGATTTCTTGATTTTCAAAGGTCTTCCTTTAGCTCAGCTTCATAACAAGTAAAGTGATAATTCTTGACTTTGAGATCATCACTAGCATCACTGTGATAGTGTCTTTTATTCTTTGTTCCTTGTACATTCCTCACATAAACCTGTGAGAGATTTGAAAACGATTCTGCATAGCTTAATACAAGAATGCCTTGTAAAAATGCAAGTTCTCTTTTCTGGAATACAGGCCTACAAAGTAGTCACCTTCCCTCAACTATGGTGGTTCTAGAGTATTCTAAAAGTATATGGGGATTTAATATCGTTTTCCACTTTCCACAATTTGTAAAATTCTGACAGAACCAGTCAGAATTTTCAGTTCTGTTGTGGATTACTTATTTGAGTTTTTCAAATATGAAAAATGAGAATGTCATACATTGTCTATAGATGCCTTTCCTGAGATGGTTTTTCACCATCAGTAAGTCTTGAGCGGGTACAAGTTGATTTGCTGTTTGTAACCCATAAATTGTTGTGAAGAAACCTTAAAACAAAACAAAACAAAATACTGTGCAAACCTATGCTGAGGTACAGTATGTTTTATATTTCTGAGATCCTACATCACCCAGAAACAAAAAATGGCCTTTAGGAATGTGAGTTAACTCCTGCCATCTCACTGAAGTGGAATGATGGCAGTTTAAACAAGAATCAATAACAAATAACAAATTCTGTTGTTTTTTGTTTTTTTTTTTTCATTTTTCCAGAATGCCAACAGATGTGTACAGTCATGCATTGCTTTTATCCCTTCTTGTATTTCACTACTTCATTGCTTTATTTAGAAGCTCCAGTTAATTCTTTGATACAAGCAACAAGACAGGTAGATATACTGTACCTACAGAAATATGTGGAAATCACTCCTGAAGAGCACCAAAAAGCTATTTTTAGATGCATATCTTCCCTTTATGTTCACCTGCATCTTTAATGCTCATTGGAATTTAAGCTAATGCCTTATGCCACATTTACTAGGTTGCATTATGCAACAAAATGTGTATGCGTGTCTCAGAGTGTGCACAGTCATATTTGCATTTATAAACATCAAACTTTGCTACAAGTCCTGGGGCAGAAAGAAAAGCCCTCTACCTGTATCATACAAACAAAATGAAGTGGGCTACAGCTTTCTTATCTTTGTTTCCTGTATGCAGTGATCAAGCATGTATATACAGCTGGGCTCAATGGGCACAGAGTGATGGAAAAAGGAATTATAATATTGAAGTTAGGCTTGAACTCAAACACTTCAATCTGCAGCTTAGAGAGGAATCATCATTAGATTTTATCTCTGTCACTCTCCCTCATTTATGCCGTTGGTAACTATCAGTTTGTTACCAACATTTTCCAATTTAAGTGTGTTACTGCATGATGTCTGATATGAATTTGTAACATCTCAAAAGTTTTTTATCCGAGGTTATATCATTATATGTAGGTTGCTCCTAAAGTAATGTATCCTGTTTATTTTTGTGGAAACTACAACAGATACAAAGAATACAATAACACTATTTGATAGAACAAATTCTCAGCTACAAAACACTTTTTCAACATAGTGACCACCATTAGCTGTGCATTTTTGCCAGTGATGAACAACAGCCTGCATGCTGTGCTCACGAATTTCTCCATGGCCATCCAGAACGTGGCTTGTTTTTCACATTGCTGTTGCCACTGCTGAAAGGCACCACCTGCTGCCTCGCTGTGCTCACACACAGTGTTTGACCTCCACAGAAATTCAGCAAGCATTGATGAATGTCAGTGGGTGCCATTTTTTCCTCTTGGAGGAATTCAATGACACACTTTTGCTTCATCTGCACTTCTGTGTCAGATACGATTTTGTCAGAGTGCCCCTCTGCTGCCATCTGTTACACAGCAACAACATGGAGTGAAATATTGGCGGGAAGGTTCAATCTGCACCACCTCTGACATTGTGGGACAGCGTAATAAAATAGGAGGCATTACTTTCCAAGTAGCCCTCATAATTTGACTAACCTTGAGCAGGCCAAGATCCCAGCAAAATGAAAAGTTCAAGCTATAGCCATTTGGTTTTAAAATATCTATTTGAAATGTTGTATATTCAATTGCAAGTATTATTTATCCAGGTAAAACTATTTAATTTCTTCTAACATTAGATAATAACAGTATTTTCCTTACTTAGAATCTGGTTTAAGTTTTGTTAAACAGACTTTCTTGTAATTTTGTGCTGCAATTTTGTTATTTATTGCAGTAGGTGGGTTTACTAATCATAGCTCCCAACTACTCAGTTTGCATGAGTAAGTGCTATACAATGCGCCTACATTTAATGACAGAGCCAAAATTCAGAGTTTCATTTTTAACAATTGTTACTTTGTTGGCTCTCAGAGAGCTTTAAAATAGTTGCTGACTTTTAAGATCTTTACAAATTCTTTCAATGAATTTCCTAGGAATATTTTAGGTTGAAAAATATTCATAATTTAATGACAATGTATTTTCTCATTAAAAATTTTGACATAATTGGTATTTCGAGGAACACACAAGTTTATTAAAAATAGCATCGAGCTAAGAGATGCTCCTGGGATTTTGAGGAGGAGGATAGACTATAAAAGACGCTGATGTCCGTTCTAACGTGAATGATTTCAAGGATTTGTGCCAGCACACTTTTTTACATAGTTAACTTCCAAGTATAGACTCAAATTGACCAAGGGGTTTAGTATCTAGATCCTGTGACAATGGACTTGAAAATCCTCTTCTGGTTTATTCTTTTACTCTGTTACCAACTAACTGAACTTTCCTTCCGTTTCCTTTTCTTACACCCTTCTCTCTCTCTCTGCCTTCTTCTTTTAGAAATACTTCTATTTCTTTTAGAAATACAGCCCCATATAGCAATTCAAAAATATCTTACTTTCCACATTGAAAATACCACCCCTTACCATGACAATGCACATTTGACAAAACTATGTACAAACCCTCAGGCTAGATGATTTTGAGAGACAGAAGCCTTTGCTGTCTCTATGCAGCCAGTTTGATTTATATGGATAACAATATTGGTGACCTGTAGTAGTTTTATGTTGCTGGAATACTTTCATATGTTAAGTGTATGCTAAGCTGTTATGATGATTAAAATAATTGAGGAATGGAGGAATAATGCATGCTGGGAAGGCAGAGTATCCTGGTTTGCCTCTTGTTGAGCACTAAATATGTAACAATATACAAATTTGAGAGAAACTGTGTCCTTAGAGAACAAATATTAGAAGTTGTAGTTTAAGAATGCCAGGTTATAATCTCACATCTGAAAACTGTAATCTGCTTTCCTGAGGAAAGACAGTACATAGGTCCATTGCATGGATTTGGTTCAGAACAGTAAGTGGGAATCGATTCCTGTAGTTATAATTTTGGTTCCTGCTTCTCTTGTGTTCCAAGGGAAATCGCTGTCTCTAAATCTTTTCCTGGAATAAGCCTATTTCCTTCTCATATGGTCACTGATACACAGAGAAGTGTAATATTCACGGTATATTTGCTGACCATCCACGTTGACATTGTGATATTTACACTGCAGAACTTTATTCATCCTAGGATTCCCAAATCATTTTTATCTAGGTCACCGCTAAGTCACAAGATACTTTCAGACGTCTCTCAGTCACTTGCTGCTAACGTAGAGCTTTTTGGGGATGAAAATCTCAGTATTCCTTTATAACCCCTGTTATGGTTTGACTCAGCAGATAGCTGAGTTCCACACAGTTATTCACTCACTCTCCCCCCTCCCCAAATGGGACGGGGGAGAGAAGCAGAGAGATATGCAGTAAAATGCGTGGGTTGAGATAAATGCTATTTACTAAAATAGTAAAGAGAACAAAAGAAATAACAGTGCATATATATATATATATACACAAAGAGGATACGCAGAGCAAGGGCTCACAGCCACTGGTGACCCTTCCTCCCGGCTAGCCCCTTCTGTAACGAACGGGACCCGGAAACGCAACAAACCAATCACATGATGTTATATCATGTATCAATCCATCCATCCTCAATCCATCTCACTTTG